>JBBPBQ010000001.1:3959644-3976487 GCA_037974755.1 Cicer yamashitae | reverse complement strand
AAAGTGTTGGACCTAACAAAATAAGAGGAAACAAAAAAAAAAAACAAACAATTGGACTATATAAAGTAAATTGATGGGCTTAGGGCCCAAATCTTTTTACTACCAAAACCCTAGTTGGTAAACATAAAGGAGAGTTGCAGCTGGCTTAAGGGAAAAACGGAACAAAACCCTAGCGAATCAAAGAGGGGCGCGCACGGCATAACGAAACCCTAGCGAATCAAAGTGGGGCGGCACACAGCTAGGAAGCAAAACGAAACTCAGTGACGCGCGGCTGGCTTGAGGAAATCAGAACCCAGAAACTCACAGAAAAAGTAGCGCATAAAAGGGAAAACAAGGAACAAAACACAGAGAAACAAAAGAGAAAAAAAAAAAAGGACAGAGAAGAAGATCAAGGGGGCCAAGCACGGCTGGGATAAATGGTATGGTCGGCGTTCCGGCGACTTGAAGGTTTGAGTTTTTTAACCTCCTTTCTAATCCTTTTTATATACCTTAGGGATCAAACATGTAACAACAACAAAAAATTTCATTTTTATTCCTAACTCAGTAAGGTATCAGACATATAACAACAACAAAATTTTATTTTTATTCCTAACCCATTTCACATATTAATAATGGTTACAAAATGAAAGAAATACCTTATTCTTTTCTCTCTGTTTGTATGGACAATGATTGTAAAGTAAATTTTGCTACTAAGTTGTTGTTTTTCCTCTGTTTGCTACTAAGTTGCTGTTGATAAATTTCTGTTTTAGTGTTTTTTTTGTAACAGATCCTTTACCCAAAAAATCCTCTCCCCTTTTCTGATTTTCGAACTCAAAATTTATAGGCTAAAGTGGTAAATCCTTTCATTCATTAGATAAAATTAAGTTCTGGACTTTTTAGGGTTTTGTTGCAAATTTTACACAAAATCAGACTTTGAGTACACAATTGGTACAAGTAATAGCCTTATTAGTCTTAAATTTTATTTAAAATGAATCAACTCATTGTTTTGTGTTTTGTAACAGGTCTGTGATGGGATGCTTAACAAGACAAACCAAATAAAAGAATGTTCGTAGCAGTAAGGCAAACCAAGATCAAATACAATGGAAACAGCAGCATACCCATCCATACACAATGGACAAATCCATATACAATGGATTTATGAGCAACACATGGGAAAAATAAGCAGTTTCACAACTCTTCACAACTTTTCTTCTTTTGTTTTATTTTTTTATTTTTGGCATTATTTAGGAACATTGTAAATTATGTACTCAAAATAGTTAATTTTTTGACAATTCAGAATATTTAAAATTCAAAAAAAAAAAATGATTTTGATTTTAAATGTAGGACAAAATTTAGGTCCTACAGGTAGTACTCTGGCTCTCCACTATCAGTGATCGTCACATACTCATGTGGAGGATATCTTTGAGAAGGTTGACGTTCTCTAGTAGATCTTCTCAACCCAAACTCATCTAGTGGCTCAGCTGGAACCTGCTCATCATGGTGAGGTACATGATCATCAGTTACATTCTCATCATCTACCTGTATATCTCCCTCATCAACAAAAGTTTCTGCAGGGGGCTTAAGCGCAACATTAATGTAACTTCTGGAATTTGGTTTCTGTTTCTCAGCTTTATCAAAATCTTCAACAGTCTGGTCTTCAAGAAATATCACATCTCGACTTCTGATAATTTTCTTGTCAATCGGATCCCATAATCTATAACCAAATTCTTATGAGGGCCAAGAGAGAAGTGGAACTTTGCTCCTTTGCAACCATTAGGGATCCTTTGGTGATTTTACATATACCACCACCAAAGTAAGTGTGATAAACTTCAATATTCAAGGCTTTAACCGAAATCAAATTTAGACGAATATCAGGAACATGTCTAACATTCTTCAGTTGAAGCTTGCAACCAATCTCAGTTTTAACCCAAACATCTCCCATACCGATAATTTTACATACTCCTTCATCTCCCATTTTTACCACGCCAAAATCACCAACACTGTAAGATGAAAAGAAATCACGTCTAGGAGTAACATGATATGAGGCACTCGAATCAATAATCCAAGTTGAATCCTGACATGCAAGATTTATGGAATTATCATCACAAACAATGTAGACATTACTCAACAGCTCAATTGGTAGTGGGAATGAGATGAGGCGGTATTTATCCCCTAGGTACCGGGCTCGAATCCCACGGAAGGCAAAAACTTGCTATTTCCAACGGTGGGAAAGGGGGGGCGAAAAGGTCGTGACTAACATCGCCGATAACGGTAAGGGTCGGGATGTTACACAAGTGCTGTTGTATCTTTATTATTTTTCTTTTTTTTTGTCTTTATCTCCTTCCCTTGATTGATCTCTCTTAAGGAACCTGCAATTTCTTTTTATATGACCCGCTTTACCACAATGATAGCATATTACTTATTTTCTAGTCCTCGACTTGCTTCTTGACTTGCTACGACTTTCAGAGTTGTCGCGTCTATGGAAGTTTCTAGATTGACTTCTCCCTCGTGACAAAGTAACTAGTGCTTCTGACTTTGAGGAAGAACCAATCAAACCACGTTCCTTTCTTCGAGCTTCTTCATTCAACATGCTTTCTTTAATTATTTACATTTTCAGCTTTCCACATGGAGCTGAATTGGTCAATGTCACAACAAGGACTTCCCAATTATCAGGCAAGGAACTCAACAATAACAACGCTTGCAACTCATCATCTAATTTAATATCTGCTGTTGTCAACTGATTCACTGTATTATGAAAAATACTCATATGTTCTGCCATTGAATCCCCATCTTTGTATTTCATATTCACCAGCTTTTGAATCAAGAATGCTTTATTTGCACATTCTTTCTTTCATACAACTCTTTTAATTTTTCCCACATCTTGTTAGCATCTATTTCAGTTTCAACACGTGGATATACACTCAGATCCAACCACTGTCTTTCTATTCATCTTCTTCCAGTCAGCATCAGATTTATCTGTGGGTTTAGCAGTGTTACCCTCAATAGGATCATACAAATCTTTACTGTATAGCATGTCTTCCATGAGAGTCTTCCAAAGTGTGTAATTAGAAGAGTTGAGTTTAATCATATTCGGACCTTTATTTTCCTCCTCCATTTAAATGCACAAATCAAATCAACCGAGCTCTAGATACCAATTTGTTGGGAAAAAATAGAGATAAGTATCTCAATAATACGAAATATTTTCCCCCCACCTGTGCAGATAAATGGACAAATAGAAAATACAATTCCACAGAGCAAAAATAATTGGCAGAAAATTAAATATGAGACAAACACAATTTTTAACGTGGAAAACTCCCGTAAAACCTTCCACTATAATAATTAATGGGTACACCAGAGTCTTCCTAATAAAATAGGGAACATCAATCAACAATAACAACAACCTTATACCTTCCACTAAGGTGGATATTCCAAAGTAACTCTCAGAGAAGGAAAAACTACTCAGACGATATATTAAAACAACAAACTCAGTGGTAGAAATAACATATTAAAATTGTTGATCAAACAGAGCAAGTTTGCTACACACCTGTTACCACCACTGCAACCAAACCTTTTTTTTTATTCTCTTTCTCCTAGTTTTCTTACTGTTTGTGCTTGCATTTTCGGCACTGTTTTTGTTGTTTTTCAATTAGGGATTTAAATCCTTTTTTTTTTCTTTCTTTCTCACATGGACCAAGCCCATATATTAAAACCCTTATTCCTTTTTTTTTTCTTTTTCTTTTATTTCAATAATAATAATAACAATATTAATAATAGTAATAATAACAATAATAATAATAAATAAATAAAAAATTTGGTGGTTCCACTTGGGGAGTGAGTCCACCTAATAGGAAACGACTACTAGAGAATTGCAATAGATTTCTTTTGTGCTTCGTGACTTACTTTAGCATCCTTCTAAATTGTCTGTTCTTTATTGTGACAATCAAAGTGCTCTTCACATTTCAGCAAATTCAGTCTTTCTTAAACGCACTAAGCATTTGGATATTTGGATATTGACTGTCATCTTGACTGTGAGAAGCTTCAAGCTACTTTGATGTGACTGCTACCAATTTCTTCTTAGGGTCAGCTAGCTGGCTGATGTTTTTACGAATGCCTTATCTTCTTGACCATCTCATGCCTTGTTATCAAAGTTTGGAATGGTGGATATTTTTTACCCTCCAGCTTGTGGGGGTAATAATCAATGAACATAGTCATGGTGTGGTATTAGAAGAAGATGCATAAGTTCTTTTGTTTTACTTGTATCACATTAGTTAGTTACTTGAACTGAGTTAGTTTTGGTTACTTGTCCAGCTGACCATTCTGTTAGGATTCAGTTATATTACAATTGGTATAAACACATAACTCTTCCTTGTAATAATTCATTCATTAAGTTGCAATGCAATCAGTTTCGTTCATCACTTCTCACATTCTCTAAGTACTTAAGTCGGAGTTTAAAGCTATTAACCAAGTTACATGCATTATGCAAAATAAATTCTATATATAATTAGGATTTTAAAATAATTGAAGTTTAGTAGCAAAAAATTGAAATCGGTCAACCAATAGTGATGTAACACACACTAACATGTTAGGCACTTAATTCAAACATATAAATATATATTAATATTGGATAATTATAAGTGCCGAGCACGTCAAGAAGTGACGCGTTCTACCAATTACATCTTCCTTACATATATACACGTATATTATTTTATTTATTTATATATGTATAATAATACTCGTTGACAAATTAATGTGTTACAACTTATATACTCATAATTCTTACTATATATAATAAAAAGTATAGCACAAGCCTTAATTAAACCTTGAACAATGTCTTTCTTCAAATCCTATGGAAAAGTTAATGAACATGAGCAAATGATGCTTGAATCAAAAAGGAAAACAAGAAAGAGAATCACAATCATAAGCTTATCTTCAATAATCTTTGTTGGTATTGTAATTGCAGCTGTATTTGGAGTTGTTAACAACAACTCAAAAAATGATCGTGACAATGACAATGCTCAATGTGGCATTAACTCATGTGTCCAAAGCTGTTGAGTATTTCAATGAGCATGGTGCTTTCAAAAAATTGATTCATGATAGTAGGACTAAAGAAGCTTTGAAAAATTGTAGGGATCTTTTGGACCTTGCTGTTGATCATCTTAATAACTCATTGACTACTTATGGGGAAAATTCTTCACTTCTTCAAGTTTTTGATGATCTTCAAACATGGTTAAGTGCTGCAGGTACTATTTTAAATATATACATGATGTAGGAGCCAAATTACATATTTACTTCTATGAAACATATGACACATCATTAAATATTTATATTTTTGGGATACATCATCAAAATATTTTTCTTTCTAATATTATTTTGGTTTAAAATGAATATTTATTTCTTTTAATATATTTTGTGTTAGTTTTAGTCCTTACAACTTTTTTCTAATTTCTAAAACATAGAAAAATTATTTTTTATTTTAATTATTTTGGCTTTGGTCCTATTTGATCCATGTTAAATTTGTTCCTGTAGCATTGGCCTATATATTTTTATTTCACAGGACTATTTTAACATGAATAAAATATATACATGGATCAAAGTAAAAAATAAACTATGACCAAAAGCCAAATTTTAGAGATTAAAACCGATAAAAAAAAAATTTATAAGGACCAATATTGAAAGAGAAAAAAATAATTATATTATAAGGACTAAATTATTAATTGTACACTATTTAAAAAAATAAAATTAGCAACTAAAATCAGATACAGAAAAATGAAATCCACCTCTAATTTTATCATCGCTTAATTTAATAAATTTATATTTTTCCTTTCTAAATTTGTGTTGCTAATATTTTTATAGTAGTGATTTAAGCCATTTGTTTTTCTTAATTCTTGTTTTGCTTTAGAGATAAGTGAAAAATAAAAAGGATACAAATAGTTTCAATCCATAATATAATAGGTACTTTATGGTGGACTCTATTCAAGGTCGGTATCAATCTGTACAATAAGAATATTGACGCACAACTCTCAATTAGAGAGGGCTCCAAAAAAAAATTTATAGTATCTCTTAAGTTTTGAAAAATTGCATTGATATCTTAATTTTGTACATTGAACACTCTAAAATTTTATATTTACATCTTATGCCTAAAATAAATACCTAGTTTGCCACAATTGTGGAGCCACCCTTAAAATCTTGAAACTTGATGTTAGGATTTTGTGATTTTAAAAGCTTAATTTTTAAATTCGAATAGGACCTCCAAAAATATTGAGACGGTGGAGAACCTAGGGGAGCTTTTGCTTGATAACAAAAACAAATATAACTTGTTTTCATGTATATGTTGTTATAGGTACATACCAACAAACATGCATCGAAGGTTTTGAGGATACAAAACAAGAACTTAAGACAAGTGTAACAAACTATCTCAAAAATTCAACAGAGTTCACAAGCAATAGTCTTGCCATCATTACATGGATTAAGAAAGCTACAAACACTCTCAATTTAAGGCGCTTACTAAGTTTACATCAACACAATAAATCACCAAAATGGCTTCATTCAAAAGATAGGAAACTTCTTAGAATACAAGATTTGAGATCAAAAGCTAACATTGTTGTTGCAAAAGATGGAAGTGGGAAATATAAAACTATATCTGAGGCACTTAAACATGTTCCTAATAAGAGTAAGAAGAGGACTTTTATTTATGTGAAGAAAGGGATTTACTATGAAAATGTTAGAGTTGAGAAGACAAAATGGAATGTGATGATTATTGGTGATGGTATGAGTGCTTCAATTGTTTCTGGTAGACTTAATTTTGTAGATGGCACACCAACATTTTCAAGTGCAACATTTGGTATGTGACTCTATTTGTTTTTAAATATCATGCGTAGCGGTAAATATATCACTTTTTATTTTTAGTTCCTTAAAAAATAATTTAGTTTTAGCATATGAAACATAGCAAAATTTGATATTTTTTATATCTAATTTTCTATGTTTCAATTGTTGTGTTCAAGTAGTTAATGAATTTTAGTTAAAGAAAATAATCGAAAGTACTCGAGTTTGAACTCTAGCTAGAACAATTTTTGGTCAAACTTTATTTATTTCCCGACCAAACTTCAAATTACCAAAATCCCTTTCTTCATATGGATGAGGGTTAAGAACAAAAAAACATAGGAAATCTTACTTTTGAGTCTTGTTTTGGTTTTATTCCATGTAATATTTGTTTTTGTTGATTCTTGTCCTTGTGATATGTGTGTCATATTGATTTTAGTTAATTTCAACATGAATAAATATTGCACAGATTAATTCGAAACAGTTAAAAACTAAAGGCAAATTTTCCTATGTTTCTGAGGCAAAAACAATAAAACATATTACACAAACTAAAAGCAAAAACTAGTATATTTACGAGGACAAAAACTCGTGTATCTTTTTATATATATATATATATATATATATAGTTTTGAATAACTTGAGAATGTACTGATTTTTGTTTTGATGGGGGTGCAAATAGCTGTGTTTGGAAGGAACTTCATAGCAAAAGACATGGGTTTTCGCAACACAGCCGGTCCACAGAAGCACCAAGCAGTGGCACTAATGACAAGTGCAGATCAAGCAGTTTACTATAAATGTCACATTGATGGATATCAAGACACTCTTTATGTTCATTCGAATCGTCAATTTTATAGAGAATGTAATATCTATGGAACAGTCGATTTCATTTTCGGAAATTCCGCAGTTGTGATACAAAACTGCAATATTTTTCCAAAGTTACCTATGCATGGACAACAGAACACAATCACAGCACAAGGAAAAACTGATCCTAACATGAACACAGGTATTGATGGTTTCATTTTGTGTGTGTTTTTATATAAATATATGAGATATATTATATATCGAGAAAACTTTTTAATTCTTAACTTTTATTCATCGATCTATACAGAGAGTTTAATTGTTTTTTATATATAGCTAAATTGTAATTCAAAAACATATTGTATGTTAAATATAAATTATATCTTAACGATATTTTATCTTAAATCTTAATATATTTAAACATATTATTTTCAACAGGAATCTCAATTCAATACTGCAATATTTCGCCTTTCGGAAACTTGAGTGATGTTCAAACATATCTTGGAAGACCGTGGAAGAATTACTCAACAACAGTTTACATGAGATCAAGAATGGAAAGTTTTATAAATCCAAATGGTTGGTTACCTTGGATAGGAAATTCAGCACCAAACACAATTTTTTATGCAGAATTTCAAAATGTTGGATTAGGTGCATCAACAAAGAATAGAGTGAAGTGGAAGGGTTTGAAAAATATTACTAGTAAACAAGCTAGAAAGTTTTCAGTTAAGGCTTTTCTTCAAGGAGATAAATGGATTCCTGCATCAGGTTCACCTTTTAAGGCTTATATTTGACAGCATCCATAAGATGCAAAAAGCTCCCTTTGTTAGAAATGTCATCACATTTTTTTTGTTATATTTTTCTCATTTTCCATTATTTTACTTTGTATTATTATTTTGACACTGAACGTTGACTCTTTATATTTGATTTTATTTATAAATAAAATAAAGAGTTAACACTGATTTTGAATCAAACTAGTCTCTAATTGTATCGCAAATGCAAAAATATCATTTAGTATACATCTTTTGGTTGTAATTTCATAGACCAAAGTGATTAAATAAATTTATCAGAAAAGAAATTTGAGAATACTAATCTAACTTTTTTTTTGGAGAGGACTAATCTAACTTTTTTTTTGGAGAGGACTAATCTAACTGATAAAAGATACATTGGAAGATAATTTTGTAATTTTGATAAATTCAAGAATTAATACTATAGTAACATGCGGAACAGATTCAAAGACCAAAGTGATTTTACTCAAAATTATAAAGGTTTAACTTTAATCATGTTTTTCACCTCTATAAATATAGATGTTTTAGTCTCTACAAACAAACATTTCTAACATTTTTAGACCAACCCTTCTAAGTAAGACCTGAGTCCTCCATGGTTGTTGTATGGTGTAGCAATTGTGACTAACTACTAAATTAAGAGAGAAGAAACCAATACAAAAGGCATTCCCATTTTCTCATACTTGTATGCACCAATCACTATATCTTTATGTCAAGTGTCTTTCACTTAACGGAGACATATGTGAAACTCCACACACACACTTGAAGTAAAATAAAGACTGCACTTAAATTTCACAATAATTGTGGAACAAGCCTAATTACATTGCAATATATTGTTTCTAAAAACTTGTACAAACATACATATGAAGACCTAAGTTATCATCAAGCATTTAAGATTATCATCCCTTTTGGATTCTATTCCTTTAAAATGAAAAACCATATAGTAACTAACATTACATCTAACAAAAACAAAAACAAAATTATACATTTTCAAACATAAACTTATACTTACCTATATCTATTTCAATAATCCTTCAGTGTAAGGTATATCTGTATCAGGAAGCCAAGTATTTCCCAAAGTAAAATTAAGAACAGTAAAATTCAAAGCTTGTGTAGCATTCAAAAGAAAATAACCAGGCCATTGTACCCTATTGTTAGTTAAAGAACCAGGTCCATAATTATTGAATTCACCATAAAAAATAGTGTCTAATCCAACAGTTCCATTCCATTCTAACCATCCAGAAGGTTGAACAAAATCGCCGATATACGATTGCATATAAACAGTTCTTGAATAAACTTTCCATGGTCTACCTAAGTAACTCATTGTTGAATTTAAGTCAGCAGCCAAATCAGGTGCAGCATTGATTGTGCAGTTTTGAATTGAAATTCCAGTGTTTTGATTTGGATCGGTTCGGCCTTGTGCTGTTACCGCGTTTTTTTGATTTGGCAACGGTTTTCTAGCGAATATGTTGCAGTTTTGGAAGACTACTGCAGCATTGCCGAATATGAAATCAACTGTGCCATAAATGTCACATTCTCTGTAGAATTGTCTTAAAGAGTGCGTGTACAGTGTGTCTTGATAACCTTCGAAACTGCATCGATAGAATGTCGAGAGATCGGCGTTGTTTCTTACTGCTACTGCTTGGTGTTTTTCAGGACCAGCTGTGTTTTTGAACGTGATATCTACTGCTATGAATCTTTCACCAGAAACAGCTGCGTTTCATTAAAATAACTAATTATTCGTTGTAAATGAGAAATTTAGAAAAAAAAAAAAGTCTCCCTATTTTAACTGAATCACAAAAATAGTCTCCTATTTTATTTCTCCTCAGTTTTGGTCCTTCAAAGAGAATTTTGGTCCAAAATTAGATGAAGTGTCATTTTTTTACACTTATTTAAGTCACATCATGCCTCAAAATCTCGTTGTGCAATAATTGTACCTGAGATCTATGATCATAAATGGTGTGACGTGGATTAAAAAAATGACACTTCATCAAATTTTAGACCAAAATTCTGTTTAGGGAACCAAAACTGCAATTAAGTCAAAAAAAGTACTACTTACCAAAGGTGGAAGAATTGAAAGTTGTCCAACCATCAATGACACTATGGTTCCCAATGATGACAGTCTTGTTAATACCATCTCCAACAAGAAGGATATTCTTCTTGTCTTTTGGAACAATTACATATTCCTCATAGTATCCTTCTCTAACATAGATAAGAAAATATCCATCTTCTGGCTTTGTGTTATTTGGTGCAGCAGAAATAGCATCTCCAATAGAAGTATAGTTGTCTATCTCATAAGGACTCACAATCACAAAGTCATTTAATAGAATTCCTTGGCTATCACTTTCTTTAAGAATCCTTTCATTTCTAGTACTTGTACAATTTGATGTTTTTTTGCAACTATATTTTGTGTGGAGAAGCTGCAAAAACAAATGTAATGTTTCAATTTTAGTCTTTCAATAAACACTTTCATGTATTTAACATGTATAGATATAATCTAACTTGGATCCCTTTAGTCCCTTTATCTTATCCAATCAAATCTAAGTCGTTTTGAATTAACCTAATGATCCGAATTCAAAGTGTTATCTCTTAACCATTAAATTACTCTAACGACTAAGATTTTGTTTAAGAGATCGAAGAGGATCTGATTGTATCATGCATAAAATGATATAAAATTTTGTTGATTCTTACAAAATACCAAGGTGGTATGATTAAATTATATGCATATTTATAGGTGTAGAAGCACTCCTAGATGTTAGGTTGAGATTGACGGCAGTTAGCAACCTCTGCCTGTAGTACAGTCAGACACATCAAGATCGTCTAATCAAGATTAGATAGTTCAGATTTTAAGTTTAGATCTCAGATTTAAAAATAATTAAAATCTAAACTTTAAATCTAAATCGTCTTATTAAGTCTAAATGTACTTACTGCAGTGTAGTCAAGTATAGTAAATCCAAATTCCTAATTGTTTGATACATAAAGAAAAGTTCCTTATACGTGAGTTTTTCCATTTTCTTTTTTATCTTTATTTTTAATAATATTATTGAACATATTTTAAGATAATTTTGTTTTTAAGATTATAATTAATTAATGTACTCTAGATTAAAAATGAATGGATATGAAGAAGGATACTTGATATGAAGGTTAAGACAATAATTTACTAAAATAAAACTTTGCACATTTTATGATTCTAAAAAGTGAAACAAAATGCTCCAATGATTATCAATTTTTCGCTCATTTATGAAACTTAATAAAATAAGAAAACTTGCTAATGAATCAACAAAAAGTTTCCTAGATTATAATATCATATGGTATGTAGTAAATACAATGAAGATGACATGTGTATGGTTTGTTTATTGGAATAAACAAAGAAGACCCCACGTGACTGATTATAGAGTTGTTAGATTATTATGTTAAGACATTCAACTTTGAAAACAGAGGAAAACAGAGCTTACTAGTTTGAACTGTGGCAAATCCATGTAATTATGCATAAGTCAAGCATGTGGTTGACTAGGCTAAGTCAAAAGTTTTAGTTTAAGCAAGTAGATTTTTTTACTCCATGTACTAGAAAAATGTATAATAATGATGTGAAATATGATACTAATCCGGTTTCAATTTCAAGTATAAATAAAGAAAAAGACATATTTCAATATCTAAAATGAAAAAATAAATTAACTATATATAATGGTATTATTTGCAGTATATTTTCAATAAAATAAATTTTCATATAAAATTAAATGAAAAAAAATGGTAGGGTGTAGTAGAAGAGATTAATCTCTAATAATATGGTGAATCACAGTTTCATAATCTCACATGTTTGTATTTAATTTCAATGGATAAAACCAGTATTGTCCAACTCACAAGAAACTTGATTTCTCTTTAAAAAAAATAAAGACTATACACATAAGTGTATAGTTATTTTACACTAATAATAATTACAATTTGTCAAAATATTTAATAAAAAACTAAATAAAAATGAAGTTTTACAATTTTTTGATGTGTTAGTAAATTGTGATTGGTTTTAGTTTACGATTTAAAACAACTTTATACTTATGAATTAAATATTTATACAATGGTGAAGTATTTATATGGATACGTATATCACCATATGTACAATACTCATAGATATTTCATTTTTCATCGTTATTTCATTATGTTTGAAATTTCTTACTTTCTCATATATTAATATAATATTATTTTTATATTTGAATTTTTTTGATTGTATGACTCTCGCTCTTTTGGTAAATTTTAATAAAATATAATATATCTTTTTCCCTTTTTAATATTATAAAATTCACTATTTTATTAAAAATGGTAAAGGTCCCCATTAGATTTTTTGTAGAGGTCTATATTAAATGCATCTTTTATCTAAACTCTCAAATTAAATACTTCTTCCCTCACTCTAAAGTCTAAACTAAAGCACCAAGCAATATCTATGGAGTAACACAAACATGTAAAAACTATAGAAGAAGTTTAATAGAGAAAATATAAATTACCTTGATGAGCTTCTCAAGTGGCTGCCTAACCTTAAATGACTTATTAGGAAGACCATGTTTGCGTGTCTTATTCCTTTTCATGTTTTTATTCAAAGCCTCACTTACCAATCCAAGTGAAACACTATAAAATTGTGTTACATCCTTCAATGGAACAGCAAGAGCATTTGCAATGTTACTTTTAGTCACAACCAACCCATCATAGCAAGTGTAATGATTAGTAGCCACAGCACTAAGATAACTTTCAATTTTATCAACAAGTGCTGTATCTGAAGAAGAGCTAGTTGATTTAAGTTCATCAAAAATGGATCCTAAATAATCCACATTGAGGTTGTTAAGGTCTTTACAATCACCTAATGCACCAATCTCTTCATGGTTTAAAGATGATGAAGATTTGTGCCGTTTGAGGAAATCTTCAAACACTTTTGCTAGTTTTCTTGCTTGTTTTAGGCTTTGTTTTATGGAGAATTTTCCAAAATTATATGGATCGGAAGGCGATGAACCGATGGTAGATAGTATTGAGCGGCATAGTTTCGGATATAATGTCGCTTTACACGCGACCGAAGGAGATGGAGATGGAGAAGGAGGAGGAGGAGATTGAGCTAGAAGTAATGGTGTTAAGAAAATGAAAAAAAGAAATAAAAGAGTGAGGGAAAATGGTTTTGGTGGTGGTGACATTTTGTTTAGTATGTGTTTGTTTGCTTGTGAATGTGTTTTGGAATAATGGTAGTAGTAGTAATTTATAGGCAAATAAATGAAGTTGTTGAGATGTTATACGCGTAGAGAATTATTCAAAAGGTTAGGAATAGTACATATTACATAGAAGAACTTTTTAAAAATGTAGTTTTTAAGACAAGAAAAAAATATGTAGATATATGATTTTTGCTAAATTGACAGAAAATCAATATGATTTAAAGATTTCTTAATTTTTTTTTTTCTTTTCTCTTTTCCTCCTGAGTTAGGTTTATGTCTCCGAATTAATTTTCTTTTTTTTTTAATAAATTTTTAGTTATAAAAGAAAGAAAAAAAGTACACACTATATTGAAGTGTAGGGTGTGTCGCCATGTCGGTGTGGGGATGGGGTACAATAAATGATTAAATGCATTTATAAGGTGCAATGGAACGTGCAAGGGAAGACTTGAACTAAAGGTGTAGTTGCCATAAAAATGATGCTTACTTAGTTCTATATAGTAATAAGGCATATGTTTGTTTGTTTGGTTCTTTATTTGAAATTATTACTACTTCTACTATTTGGTACAACTAAACAACAAGGGAAGGTATCAACCACCTTTCTTTTCTTTGTTTTCTTTTCTTTTCTTGTTTTTTTTTTTTTTATGTCTTTCTCTTTATATTTTCAGCTTCCAAAATGAATATTATGGTTAAGTATATCACATTGTAATTTGAATGTCATAAAAATATATATGCAGATTGGTGTGTGTCTATAATGTAGGACTTCAAATAGGTAAAGTGCTTTTATTTTGTTTTACTTTTTTGCTATGATATCTGTTAGAAGTTAGGAACTAAATGTACCAAAAATAAAAAGATGTTAGGAACTAATAATTTTATATATGCTTCAATACAACAACAAAATCTTAGATTGTTTCAGAATTCAGCTTACTGGTATTTTATAAAAACAGTCACACTTTTCAATCTACCTAAGAATATTTTACTAAAAATAAAATTATGTGAGTTAGCCCACAAGACTAAAATGGGCAGTCCTTCAAAAAGGTGGTTTGAGGCAGGGGCTTAAGCTATAGGTTATTATGATTCGAAGTGGACATAAGGTTGTAGCTAGAGTAATGAAGATACGACCGTGAAATATGGCTCCTCTCTTCGAAAAAGAGTGTTGTATCTGTAAATACTCTGAAGTTCAAATTATAATTGGGGATCTTGAGAGATCCAAGAGGAGAATCTCAGTGTGATTCTTGCGTCCGACATTGTTGGTGATTATATGTGTTACAGGACAATCAATTGGTGTCGTTGAAGAGGAACATGTGACGTCAATTTGGTGAACTTTATGCGGTGATGGACTCAACAAGGATGGGGCATAGACCCATTCCATACTAATATCAATTTAAAAGATTGAAATTTTTTTATGGATGTTTTGTGTATATCTAAAATAAAATTGAAGCCAAACAATATGCATATGGTAGGTTACCTACTAATAGTGTCATACAATATTATTTGACACCACCATATGATACTTTTAGTACTAGAGAAAATCAAACAAGTAAAAGATCTAACAGATTTGCTTAGAGTTGCATTGAAGATTTTTTACGATTAAATGATTGGTGTGTCAAGTGTAAGTACAAATTTTACAATTGATGATAAAATAAATGTTGAGTAAAATATAAGTGATAGGATTTATATGTTTAATACTTTAAGATTTTGAGTGAATATGGCAAGTTCAATTCACTTGTGTGTTTGCTTTTAACTCAATGTGATGATTCCACAAACTCCCTCATGACCTAGTAGTGATATCAGATTGATGGTTGACTAAGGTGACTAGTTTCTTGTATTGAAAATCTATCTAACAAATCAAGTCGCGTGAATGAGGATGAAAAAAGCATTTGTTTGAGGGAGAGCATGTCTAAATGAATAAATGTACTTACACTTGAGGAGAAGATTGTTGGTGTTTCAAGAGTGAGTAAGAGTCCCATATGCAAAGTGGATGTTGGGTTATATATGTGAGATGACTCATATACATAATGTCTTAAGATTTTGAATAAAGATATATAATGTTAAATCCACTTGTGTGATTGCTTTTAGTCTAATATGATAATTTCACATGCTCCGATTTATGACCCAACATAAACAATGATGGAATTAAATGATTAATGAAAATGAATATTATGTAAAGTAAATGGTCACTTTAGACCTTATATGTTTGAGACAATGTCACTATAATCCTTGAGTGCAATTTCTCATGCATTTAAGAATCAAAATGAATATTTACTCCTATTATTATTTATTAAGAGTTCAAAGATTAATGTATTAAACAATATATCATATGATGAAGTTATTTAGCTAGCTGGTGGCATTATATACGGCCCACAATGCCAGCCCAAATCCCACAAACTCTTCCACTCCAGTCAATGTTACAATCATAGAAATTTGTGAGGTTTAAATGTTACTGTAAAGCAGTGGCCACTATAGGCACTACTTGTTATGTTTTTTAGCAAGAAGCTTCTTATGTTCACATTGCACACTCCCCAACTTCATGGTCAAGGATTGGAAGCTCTCTCAAGTTGCAAAAATAAAAACAAAATTAAAATATTTGTTAAATTTGATTTTGCAATCAACTAATTAGCTGTACTCTAGCTCCAAAAGTCAAAATTATATTGTATGAAATTTTATAAATATCGAAGTAGGGCATATTGAGAGTATGGTGTGAGACAAAAAACTGACAATCACTCAGAATCATACTTAAAACTATCAACGTCTCTTATTATATAAATTATAATTTTATCTTTAAATTTTAACTCAACTGACAAATATCGATATTATTAAGTTAGACGTTTTCGATATTATTAAGTTAGACGTTTTGTTTTAGACTTCATAATTGTGTTAGTTAATTATAATAGAATTTGTCATTTTTTTTAAAATAAAATAAAATAAAAAAACACAATTTTACATATATTAAAAAATTTAAATATTATACTACTACTAAATTTTTCAATTTTGTATATTGGCATTCGGAGTTGTTCTTAAATAGTATATGTTTTAATTAAATAATATTAGGAGTTGTTCTTATATTTATAGACAAAAGAAATAATATAATGTACTATTTTTATCGCTACTAAAGAAGTTGAATTAATAATAAAACCATAAATAAAAAAATACTATCTTCAGTCCTATATATAAGATAAAATAGAGTTAATAAAAATATATGTATTTTGTTAAAAATTTAAATTAAATATATTAATTTTTATTGATTTAATTTATATATATATATATATATATAGAATCAGA
>JBBPBQ010000001.1:3899860-3944360 GCA_037974755.1 Cicer yamashitae | reverse complement strand
TTCATTTTCTCCTCTTTCTTAAATTTCAATTATTTATTATATATATTAACATATTTTTTATCTATTGTATATCTATAAATAGATATAAAACATAGTCTTACTAATTTCTAACATATGTTTATCAAAAAATATATTTATTAAACGTAATGTCTAACAAAAATACCTTCTTATCTTAATTTAATTTTATGCCACATAAGAGAAAAATATTTGATAATGCTCGTGGAGTATATTTTTGTATACTCTTATTGTTGGTATCCATCTTTGTGTTTTTTTTGTATAATCAAACTTAAAGTGAAAATTATTTTAACAATTAGTGTTTTTTTTTTAAATTTACCATTTAATACATAGATGGAAGGCATACAAATTACTACTAAATACTTATCTGAAGTGGAAACTATAGACCATTATCATCATTTTATTTGAGTTATTTTCCATGAGAGCATTAAATTTAAGTAAAGAAAAGATCGATAATTCATTTGTAAAAAAAAATATTGATAATAATACTTTACGGGTCAATTAGTTAATAAATGAATTCATGTTTTACTGTGAGTTCATAGTTATGAACGGCTCTTCACGGGTTAATTAGTTAATAGACGACTTTTTATTGGTCAATTAGTTAATAAATGAATTATTTGACCACAAAAATAAAATTTTAATAAATGAATTCATAGTTATAGGCGGCTCTTACGGGTCAATTAGTTAATAGATGAATTTATATTTGACTAATAATTTGTCTTTTGAATATCTAATAGATAAAAGCGTAAGAAATATCTATATACACTTCAAATTTATTTATATAAAGTCAATTTTTTAATTTACACATAACTATGCAAACCCGTCCAAATACACACAAGTATTTTGCTAGTATATTTAGATAGAGAGATACGTCAATTTTTCTTTGTTCAACTATCTTACCTTATGTTCAATACATTGAATTGTGTGTATATATATATATATATGATTTTATTTTATTTTTAAAAAAATTTAATTAATATTTATTGATATCCACAAATACCTAAATGTGTTTTTAATAATTCTTTACGGGTCAATTAGTTAATAAATGAATTCATGTTTTACTGTGAGTTCATAGTTATGAACGGCTCTTCACGGATTAATTAGTTAATATACGACTTTTTATGAGTCAATTAGTTAATAGATGAATTATTTGACCACAAAAATAAAATTTTAATAAATGAATTCATAGTTATAGGCGGCTCCTACGGGTCAATTAGTTAATAGATGAATTTATATTTGACTAGTAATTTGTCTTTTGAATATCTAATAGATAAAAGCGTAAGAAATGTCTATATACACTTCAAATTTATTTATATAAAGTCAATTTTTTAATTTACACATAATGATGCAAACACATTCAAATGCACACAAGTATTTTGCTAGTATATTTAGATAGAGAGTTACGTCAATTTTTCTTTCTTCAACTATCTTACCTCACGTTGTAGACTGCGTGGTAACCCGTACATTTTTTATAATTTTTTTTTGACTCATTATATTTTTAATTTATTTGTGAATTTTTTATTTTAAAAATTTTTATTCATGCCCATTTAAAAAAATTATGGTATACTATTTAATACTTATGCATTAAGTATGAATCAATTTGAATGTCCATTTTCTTTCATGTCCATTTAAGAAAAATTATGGTTTACTCTTTATACACAAACTAAGTTTGAATTTTCCAATTAACACAAACTCAATTCAAATTTTTCAAAACAACACATTATCCAAATAACACACAGATTAAAATAACTTCAAGATTAAAATAACTTCAAGTTGTCCAAAACAACTTACAGATGTTATCTAGCATAACATAAATGAAGTTAGATTTGTTTAACATAACTCAAATCTACGGTGGCGGAGCTTTTTAGGACATAGAGTGGCCACGGACACTCCAAAATTTTCAATAATTTTTTTTAAAATACTACTATTTTTACTTTATTTATATGATACATTTTATTTGTCGCAATAATCTTTTTAATAAAATACTACTACTCTTACTTTATTCATAGAAGACATTTGAGTTATAATTTTTGTCAACAAAAATTGATTTATTTGATATATTTTAGGTAGCAAATCAGGGTCAGAGTTTAATCATGTGCAAACTAGGTTAATCTAAAATTTTACTTTTAATTCCATTAGACATTTCGCTTTATCTTCTTTATATTTGTGGGGATGAGTATAGGATGATGTAAAATGTAGAATTGTGATCTGACTTATAATTTAGAGGAAACTTTTACATATGAATTTGATTGAATGTATGGAAGTAGTTAAATTTTATATATAAAAAATATTTATGTTAAAAAAATTGAAAAATGAATTATTATTAATTGTGACAAAGTTGTGAAAACCAAACTATATATGTCTATAGGATAATTGTGGTTTAATATATGTTAATCGGTGATGAATTTCGACTAGACATGACATGACATATGTTAATTAATATAAATATTGTGGTGTATGTTGTTGTAATTTTGAGATCTATAATCGGTGTATTTTGTGAGTTGAATTGTGGTTGTTGGGTTATCGTTGTCGAGTATATATTTGAGTCTAATATGTGAAGATGACATGCTATATGTGCATCTTTTCTTGTTACACGAATTAACCTAATCAAATGGCATGCATCATGTAGATTGTATCATATAGATGGATATGTGTAGATCGATTGGTACATGTGGACTAAAATTTATTTTACCAATTTTTTAATTATTAAAATTGTATTTTTTTTGTTAGGCTCAATTTTTAAGATTAAAACAAGGTCTTCAATTTTTTTAAGATGAACCAAATACACAAATTTTTGTAGACCAAATTATAATCCAAATGTCTATTATAAAAAAAAAACCGGATGTAATAATTTATAAAAAAAATTACAAAACAACTATTATAATTATAAAATAAAATAAATTTTCCAACCTAAATTCCAACTAATTTTTAATTATTAAAAATGTAAAGCAAAATTTGATCTACTACCTCTCTCTCCAATATATTTTGTAAATTTACAACTTAGAATTCTTATATGCAAAACAATATTATACTTTTTATTTATATATTAAAATTTTAAAAGTTCGGTCACCCTAATGTTTCTGTTCAAGATCCGCTGAGAGTGCTAAATAGTTCTAATATGACTTTGAAATAAGTTTTTTTAGACTCTATGAGCAATGTTCAAATTTTCCAAAGTGTTGGATGATTATCCACTTAGATCATTTTGATTTGTATCATTGTCATTGTCATATTCTACAAAATAAAGAAATTGATTATTAAAAATATATAACCAACTAAAGATAATATTCTATCACAAAAGATAATATATATATATATATATATATATATATATATATATATATATATAACCTGTTAAGTGAGTTGGATATCTTTTTGGACCATTTTTTTTATGTGGATCAATTTTACTTTTTTTTTTTAAAATTGGTTGTGCGGGTTGTGAGTTACCCGATACCTATACGAGCTAACCCGAATGAGTAACGGATTTATTTGGATCGGGTTAAAAAGACACTGAAAAATTCAGACTGAAATTATTAGACTTAAACCCTGTGTTTTAACGGGCTGAGCGGACTGGCCCATTCGAATTAGTCCATCTTGAAAGTTCTAATCGTTTATACTTGCACAATACATTTTCACAAAACCTTTATTTTTCAAGCTTGGGACAATCTAACTTGTAGTATCCTTTCTTTTTGAACCGAAAATAGATTATATATTTCTTGTCAAAATTTTCTTTCATATCATTCAGGTCTTTAGTGTGACACCTTAAACCCCAAAATAATATATATAATAATTTATATCGTATTTCTAGAAAATTTGTAGCGGATAAATGAATATATGTTTCCAAGAAAATAAAAACTTTTATATCTATTTTAAGATATCACGTTTCTCAAAATTCAAGAGGAACACTTTAAACTTCTTTACTCCTATAAAATAGTGCAATCTCAATAAGCTTGATTTAAGTATAATTACTTGATTTAATTCTAAAAACTTACTAGTACTTATAAGGTTTTCATACAAAAAGTCGTTTCAAATTAAATGAGTAAAATACAATTTGCAACCCTTATTCCCGGTATCACCTATCAGAGCGGGGTTCCTCCCAACTTGAACTCGAAGATTCATTAACCTGTAACAACTGCGATTTCGCAAACGCAGGGCCAAGCCAGTCAAACACAAACAACGAAGGAGGTGAGTTTTGAAATCATGTTAATAGTATAAGATAAGTAAGTAGAACACGCAATTAATCATAAATAAACCGTATCATTACACAAACATTCTTCAAGGAAAAATCATAACATTATAAAGTCAAAACCACTCAAGGAAAATCAATATATTTCACTATAACATCAAATCATCTAAGAAAATTATTATCACACACAACACATACTAATCACAACAAAACAATCACGAGAAAATGCAATGTTATGCATGAGCTTAGACTCTACTTCACAATGTGGTACCATTCTAACTCTGAAGTACTTGGTTAGGAGGCCATGATACTATGCCACCATTCCGGTGGACGGACAATTCAAATTGGCCCTGTCCTCATAGATCCCCTCAACTCAACCCGAGACACATATACGCGACAGTCGAGGTAAACGTGTGTTGCATTGTAGCTCCCGACATTTGGAGTGCTACCTCCAAGTCACCTAGGAATTCCCCACCCGAATACCTCCAAGGTCTAACAGTCTTGCCTTAAGGCTCAACAGCAGACCGTCACGATCAGACTCAATTCAGTTGTACTTCCCCGGAATCGCTAGGCTTGTCAGGCCCTACCTATATGATGACAAAATAATCTCTACTTCACAAATTCTCAATATTTATTTTATCCCCTCGTTGGCCTATGATACTCCATTAAGACCGTCATCTCAAACACAAATTGGAATCACAATTATTTCATCAGAGGTTACTTCAATATTTTCATCACCAATTCATAACATCACTATTATAAATCACACATCATCATCATTACATAATTCATCACAAATTTAGAGCATCACTATCATCAATCGTACCTCATCACATAAACTTATCACAAATTTATAAAATCACAATTATTATTCATACATCATCATCATCACATAGAATTATCATAACACATCCATCTTTTATTATCATATCACATAAACTCGTCTAATCAAACATATACATAAAATTAATTCGACACTCAATATCACAATAACATCAAATACCACACATTTAAAGAAATTAAATCAATCAATACCTTACAAATATTTTCTATTCTATATTTTAATCTCACAATTTCCATATTTGCACATTAATTAATTTATCCCTCATAGGGCAACTGTCATACGTAGCGAGCCCCGGATGAATAGTTGGGAAATACGGTTTTCCCATTCATCTCACAATATATTATACTCATGAATTCAAACGCTCTCTCACCCCTTACCGTATTTCGACGCTTTCCCACCAGAATACAATTCCACGAGCAAACAGTCTTTGTTCATTGACTTTTTGTTCTTCAATCGATCTAACTCGACAATTTATGGATAACCGTCAAAAATAAATTATGAGGAGGCACTCTAAAATAAATTTCGAAATTCGGTCAAGGAATCTTACCATAAATCAGAAAACCAATTAGTGGATAATATAGCCGCTTTTCACACGGTCGTTTTGGCGTTGGTTTCACTCAAATCGGACTTACGGTGAAGAAGAACGGTGCAAAATAACGAATTCTACAAACGGAGAAGTCGGGTATTTTAGAGAGAAATTGGGGTTGTTAAAAATCTGGAAAATTATGTTTAATTGACTAACTAAATGTATAAAAAAACATACTGAAATTTGGATGGAAACAAAGAAAAATTTCTCAGACAATTATCAATCGCCGGTATCAATTTTCTTCTATTTTTCCTCCAATTCCTCCTTGGAAGCTGCTGCCGTGCGCATACCTTTCTCTTTCTCTATTTTTTTTTTTTTTTATTCTTTAATTAGGTTTTATTTGGGTTTAACCCATGGAATACATTTTACTCTTTTTATTCTTTTATTTTTTTAAAACACGAAAGTTATTTTTTTTAACACTTTTTTTTTAACACAATTTAATTACTAATATTTCAAAACTACCACTTTATAAAATAAAGTGATTAATCTTTTAAAATACATTAGTAACCAAAACACTTATATTCAAAATTATCACTATAATTAATACTTATTTTTCAAAATACTCAAATTAAAATATTACCATCATTTGGGAATAGTCGAAATTATAAAATAAATAAATATAATATCAAAACTTTATATTAATTACTAAATCATAATAAATATATACAAAATCACCACGTCATAACAAGTATATAAAAATAAAGGAAATCAAACACAATATCACTACTATTCCGAGATAATTATTTATAAAATAAATAACTAAAAATAGAAAATAGTTATAAATAATTGAAATATAACTACGTGCATACTTAATATCAGTCAAGCGCAAAAAAAATACTACATTAATTTACGTAAAATCTTCTAAAATCTTATTCTTTAAAATATTACACTAAAATACTATTTAGAAAAATATATAAAATATAATATTTGTTATTTAGATTACTCGTGTAGTTCAATATGTATAATAGAAGCACATCATCTAAAGCACCTATATAACGAAAACTAATCACGAAATTTATCACATTTGTTCTAAAATAATTTTAACACCAAATTAATTATTTAAAATCATATTTTATTATTAAAATAATTTATTATAAAATTTGGAGTGTTACATTTAGGATATCCTAGAATCTCTTATAAGAAACTGTTTATAACAACTCATATTGTCTAACAAAGACATTTGCTTTAAAATCTCTGACTTGATCGTTACCTTCATAAGTAGTGGCATTCTTTCCACAATATTCATACTCACCTTTTGTAATGGCACATATAAGTTAGTGTCTAGTTTTTTTATTCAACTCATACGATTGTATTTTGATTAGCATTGAATTTTTTTGTGTATTTCTATACCTTTATCATTTAAAAGTGGAGTGTATCAATCCTCAATAATATCCAAGAGGTCTGAACCATGCATCATATATAAGAAATAATTTCATCTTGTCTTTCCAATAGTCATATAGTCTACACCTTTAAACACATGGCAGTTTATATACAAAACTAATATATGTATCATTATGATTCATGATATTTTTCACAAGGATCTTTTCTCTAATATTGTCAATTGTTTAGCCACAAGGTCGTCTTAAATTTGAAAATTATGTTTTAATCTTAAAAATTATATTTTTAATAAAAAAAAAGGTGTAATTTTAATAATTAAAAAATGGTAAAATAAATTTTAAATCCTATAAAATTTTAAAATTTTATTTTTAGTCTTTATAAAAAATTCTCAACTTTTTAGTTACTAAATGTTTTTTATTCAATTTTAATTCCTTTTTTGAAAAAAAATTATAAAAAACTGATATTTTTAGTACCTATAAAATCAAAATAGAGACTATAATTAGATAAAAAAAATTTAAGCACTAAACTTGAAATGTCGTAGTTTTGCAGGGATTAAAAATATATTTAACAAAAAAAAATCACCTTCATTTTGTTATAAAAAAAATAAAAAAGTTTGGGGCCATGTGCTATAGCCGGTCCTACTTAACCATGAGACTAGACTTTGATGCATATTAAACTTAGTGAAAAACAAAAAAAACTGAAAATTTGAATTTTGTTTTTGATAAAAAATAATCTAAAACCAAGTTCATAAAACTATTTTAATAAACAATATAAGTTTTCAAACTGTTTTTTGAACCAGACAAATAAAGACTTTTAACCGAAGGTAAAGTTAAGGGTTAGAAGAATAAAGATATAAATTTATATTGGTTCACTCACACAAGATAACTACGTCCAATCCATTTCATCTTTAAGAATGATCACTGAAGATTATGATAAGATAGTGACAAGATAAACATTATGTTGTTTTTGAGTTTTGAAAACTATTTTAAAATCAATTTATGCCACCGAAGATATTGCTGGATTGAGTCGCGTACTAGGTCACGCTCTTTAAAACGTTTCGCGACACTGCCTAAATTGTGCAAGGTAGACTATCAACCATGAAATCACCAGAATAAAACAGCTCAGATACACTGTATCGGAGTTCCACTGCACCGTAGAAAACCGTTCTATAATTACGCTCTCAATATGATAGTTAATAACTACCACTCGTAATTTGGTACTAATGACCACTTGAAAGAAAGAAAAGGAGATGAAACAGAAATGGAGAAGTAGAGAAAAGTGTCTCGGATTTTCGGAGAACTTTTGGTGTGTTTTTCTAACTGAGTAGAGTCCTCTATTTAAAAAGGGAGGAACTCAGCAACTAAAGGAGAGAAAAATTTCGCACTCCATTAAACCGAATCCACAAAAAATTACACTTTGAATTTTTCTAGGTTTTTGACCGAATTTTTCTAGGTTTTGACCGGGCAAAAATCTTATGCGCGATTCCACCGAAAATTGAAACGCGAAAAAGGCTAGGTTTTGATCGGGGCAAACCGATGCGCAAATTCAAGGAGGAATTGATCGGACCAGATGTTGAATATTGATTCAGTAGAGGGCAAACACATGTACAACGTATCAATGAAAGAAAAACGCACGCATTTATTAAAAAAAAATAATTTTTCCGATACTAAAAAATAATACACCACTTAGCCCAAGCCCTCGCCCGAGTCTCCCGGTCAGACGGCGGTGCATGTGTGTTGTGGTCTATTTGCATGTGTTCTCACTTCTTCACAAAATCGGGGTACCCCTTGGGGCACACCCAATTGTCTTACCTTCACCTTATAAACACTACTAGTGTGTGTTATCCCTCATATATGGGACTTTCTTATTTTTTTTAATTCACACCAACTAGCTATCATTAATATCATCATCAATTCCATCAAGCTCTTATTAATATCATCATTATTTCCAACACATTATCATATCATGTGTTTGATGTGCACATGATAAAAAATATTATAACATTATTTTTATCATATCGGGTGTTTGATACAGAGTAAAAATGTCAAAAAAAATATGTACTCGTTGGTATCCTTAGATAAAATACGTTACGAGTATCGGGGCAGATAACTTAATAGGTATATGCAAATAAAATAAATAGATATTTCGACTATATGTTGGTTAAATGGATTGGGATATAGATGTAATGGTATTTGTGTCTGCGAATATCCGTGTCCGTTAGTAAATTAATAAAATTGATATGTTATAATATTTTTTGTTTATGTGTTAAATACTTTTTATGATATAGTTTTGTGATATATTTTATTTATGTGTTATTATATTAATATTATTATGTATTAATAGTTTTTTGTGTTGAAAAATAGGGGACAAATTCTATATAATTGCAACAAAAAAAACAAATTTTTGTACATGTATAATTTTTTTATTTAAAACATGATATCCGCAAATACTTTAAAACCCTCTAAATATTTGTTGAACGGATATATGCATAGATGGATAGAGTACAGATATCATTTTTATATAACGAATATAGTAGCAAATGAGCAACGTCTTACCGTAAATACCTATTGTGATCCGTAATACAAATGTGGGTGTGATTCACAAATCATAAAACATTTTGGGCCTTTGTTTCATTGTTGGGCCTTTTATTCTTTTAGTGTTATTTTGGTATATTTGT
This sequence comes from Cicer yamashitae, assembly GCA_037974755.1. NCBI lineage: Eukaryota > Viridiplantae > Streptophyta > Magnoliopsida > Fabales > Fabaceae > Cicer > Cicer yamashitae. The sequence continues at coordinate 3,934,717 of JBBPBQ010000001.1, read as the reverse complement.
TATGGAGGTGTATTATGTTTTATACCATGTATATTGTTGCCTTGCTGGCATAAAAAAATTGAGAGTACTGCACTTGAAAGAAACGTGAAGCATAATGTGTAACAGAAGAAAATAAGACTTCGAGCAAGAAATAGGGAAAATTGGAGAGAAAGAAAAATTGGAAAAACACCATAGTTGAGAGAAAAGTTAGAACTAAAAAGTTGAGAAAGAATAGGGAATGAACCAGAACTACTCTCTCCCTGATATCTGCATATTAAAATCTGTTATAAAATAATTACATATTATTTTTTTTAAAATTAACTTATAAGATTTTTAAATATATAAATTAACAAATAATGCAAAAAAAATATAAATAAGTAATGAAATAATTTAATATTAAAAAACATTCATTGACACTACTAGATAAACAATTTCAAAGGTTTAGGAAAATCATGAGTAACTAAATTATTTTATTTTATTTCATAGATAAACTAAATTAAGATTTGATATTTAAATAAAAAATTAATTAACTCATATTTTAAATGATTTTGAAAATTAATTTTTTAGATTATATAAAATGATAAAAATAAATTTTGTGATACCAAATATTAATTATAAATATTTTATTTTTTAATGTAATATCAAATTCTATTATTTTATTATATTTTAATTTTTATATTAAGTAGATTATTGTTCTTATCGTATCATGTTGGTTTCTAACTTAGCCCTTGGGATAATAATTATATTTTGAGAAGCAAGATAAGATAATATTCAAAATTAACTTATCATATCTTGTTTATTTATCAAACACTAGATTGAGACGTGATATAATCTTATCATGTCCACCAAACATACCCTAAAAATAATTACCTATCATAACACAATAGAGTATACTTCTACCACCTAACTACTCTCCGTGTTTCTCAAATCCGACAAAGTACAGCCAGGTCCTTAAAGAAACCACTATTAGCTTAAGTGGCAAAGATTTAAAAAGTGATTTTGAAATACAAAAATTCAAATACCTTTCAACTCTCAAAGAGACGATTCACAAAGAAGTGAATAAAAACTTTCTTTAGAAAGGATGTGTTCAAGACTAGTTCTGTAACAACCCTCTCACTATCTTAGAAATATTTATAAGATTTAAGTATTAATTAGAATTTCTAGAATTTTAGTAATTGTTAATGGTGTGTTTTTAGTAATATTAATTTAGGATCAATGGTAGAATAGGAAAATAATAGTGTTGACAAATCCAAATATCAAAGAAGGAATCAACCACTTTCTTCTCTCTCTCTCTCTCTCTCTCTCTCTCTCTCTCTCACGAGTACACTTAACTAACACAAAAACCTCCATTTTATTCACCACCAGTTGCACCTTCTTTTCCACCAACAAATTACACTTTCTCTCTAAACAACTCTGAAAAACACCAACACTGTTACTGTTCGTCGTCACCCTCATCCATCAATTTTCTTCTTCTTGAAGTAACAATGTCAATCACAAGGAAGGGGGGGGGGTTGAATTTTGATTCCCTTTTTAAAAATTAATTCATGCTTTTAATTTAAACTAATTCAAGATTATCTTGGTTCCAAAAACAACAAATGCAGAACCTTCTTGGTTAGTGAAATTAAATGAAATAAATTATTTCTACGTGATATGTGGTAGTGAGTGAACAATAATTAAAGATAAGGAGAAGAGAATCACATAGTAATGTATCATGGTTCATCCAAGGTGGGATACGTCCGGTCTTCACAATTTGTGAGTTTTTCCACTAACGTGTTTGAACAAGAATGTTCTTGCTTTTCACACAAACTTTCTTCATCACTCTTGATCAGTTACAATGTTCATCTTTCGACTTTGAAAGGATTTCTAACAATTACCTTTCAGTCCATAAAGGGTTTTTACAAGTCACCTTTTAATCACAAAAATAATTTTTACAAACCGCTCAAACTATTTTTAAGAATATAGTCTTGAGTTTCAAATGAAATATTGAAAGAAGGTTGATGGATCATAATCTACTCAATACTTTTTGAGTTTGATTTTCTGCAGAAAACTCAGTAAAAAGATCCTTGAATTTAGTGAAAGAGAACTGGAGCTTTTGCTTGATTGAAGATATTTGATATCTCAAGTATGATTGTTTAAGTGATTAAATGATTGCACTTCAAAACTATTTCTGTTATCTTAACCTTGAGGTTCCTTTTTATAGTCGTGATGAAGGTTTATGGCATCTCATGTAGCCGTTAATAATCCAACTGTTCAGATTGATCTTTTAATAGACTTGTGTTCTATTTTATCAAGAACGTTCCTCCTTTATAAACAGAACATTCTTCGTTTCTGTTTTAAATGGGTATTGGACTTAGATCATTTGACAAATGTTTGGTGTCAGTTTTTTTCTGTTGTGTATGCAAGTTGTCTTTCTGCAGAGATGCAACCTCAGTGTCCTCTTTATCGTTGTTGTCCTAGCCGTACTTGTTTCATAGGCCATCAATCCGGAGATTGATATTGTTATGGTTCTTGATGTTGTTTTGCTTCTTTTAATATTTTGTGCTTGATCATGGTTCTGCGTTTCCTTGATGGTTAATTCAATTAAAATCTAGGATTGATTCATTTCATTTTTAGAACAAATTGTCCAGAATGATCTTGTATATAGACAAAGCCTGATCATTTCGCAAACCAGAATGATTTTGGTTTGACTAGACTGAATGTTGCCAAAAACCAGAATGATCTTGGTTTATCAAGATTGTTGTTTTGATGAACCAAAATGATCTTGTATATATCAGAATGATCTTGTGTTGTTGTATATGATTACCTATCTTTGAAAAGCACACTCAAAAACACAAGTAAAATAGCAACACAATTTAGAATCATAATTATAAATTAATTAACTTTGTTTTATTATCATCAAAATATTAATTTGGGATTTTTCCTTAACACTTCTATCCAAAATCCTTCAAAGACAAAAGTTCTCTGAAGTCTTCTACACCTACCCAGCCCCTTGCATGTCTATTTCCTTCTCTCAATCTTCATAAATCAACCAAAAACATTACCAAATGGAGATAAAGAGAAAATGGGGAAAACCCCAAAGCTGACACAAGACACAAGAGCCTGAAGAAATTGAGACTTGATAGAGTAGGTATCTTCCATAAATCAGCTCGAGTTGAAAGGGATTATCCTTAGAAAAACTGTTAGTTCTTTTCTTAAAACTATTTTTGCATTTTGCATGTGGGTTTTTGGGTTCGATTTTAGTTTATTTTACTGATTTTAAATGATTTTTCTAGGTTTGAAATATTGGGTTCCTTAAAATCTGAGAGTGAGAGAAAACTATGAGTTTTAGCATGCAAGAAATGTTGAAACTTTGCATTTAACTACTCTTTAAATCATGCATTATGTATTTGTGGTGTGATGATTCTGATGTGTTAGGAATTCCAGGAAATAGAATTAATCGTGGTGGGTGGAATACGAAGTTAATGTGTTCCCATAATTCCAACACATGTCGTTCTGTTTTTAATTCTTTTTATTATTTTGCCTCTAATTTTCTTCTTCTATCTTTGCCTCTGATTTTCTTTTGTTTTGTCTTTGATTTCCTTTTTCTATTTTGTCGCTAATTTTTTTCATTTTTGCCTCTGGTTTTCCTCCTTTCATGGTGCCTATGATTCAAGTATGACTCTTACTATGTTGCCTCTGATCCAAACATGTTTATGATCATGCTTCCTCTAACTCTGATCATGTTGGCTTTGATCGTGCTGCCTTTGATCCAAGAATGACTCAGATCAATATGGTCGTATCTCTAATCAGAAATCTGCCTCTGGTTAAGTTGCCTCTAATCTAAGCTTCCTCTAATCATGTTGCTACCTGATCAGAATGCAAAATTTAAAAGATAGAACCCCATATAAATGAACAACCAGCTAGGATTTTTTTGATGGATGATTGAAGTTAAGTTACCTTTTAATTCTATTACCTTGTTGAGTTGATTAAATAGTTGCATTAATCGTATTATGAAATGTGCATTGCATACATAACATTACATATGCATTGCATTCATCAAGTCATGACATTCATGGTCCAAGTACACAATGGGACATTTGATGATTGTTTCAGGCATGAAATAATGGGAAAAGGAATAATGTACTGCAATTGGTGGATTGGGTTGGGAGTAATGGACAAACCAACTTTACCAAGAGGTCTCAATTATCTTAGTGACCCATGTCAAGATAATTGGGAATACTTTTCCGTACTCTAAGGAAAAGAAGAGATCATGCATAATTTTTCCATACTTTAAGGAATATAAAGAGGAATATAATATTTTTCATATTTTAAGGACAAGAGGATTTTGACATTTTTAGAGTTAAAGATTGTTTTAAAGATAACATTGCATATTCTATGTCATGTTTTTCATTACATTTAAGGAAAATTATTTCTAATTGTCCCTCCCATTTTATAGAACTCATTGAGATTATTATATTATCCTCTATTTTTATGTATTATAACAAATAAAAGGGATTGAGGTTGGGAGTCTAGGCAACAGATGATAGAACTCTATAGTGATATAGTTTAAGTTTGTAATCTGATTTTTATTTTTTACATCAGAGAATACTTATATACTATGTATTATAAATATAGTTACAATAACATTTTAAGTTTGTAGTTACGATAATTTATAGTATTGCTTCTGAAATATTAAAATGTATAAATTTATAACCATTTTCTAGATACATGGTGATGATTACTACAAGTTCATTTGCTTCATGATTTCTCAAATTCTTTGATTGTTTTCACTCTTTAAATGTTTTGGTTATTTTGAAGATTTGTGAAATTTCTTTTTCAATAATGAAAGCTTTGTAGAAGATAAATGTTTTTTCCAGCTTGACGTTTTTCAACTTGCACTAGCATCTTGATGTTGATATTTAAACTTGGATGGAAATGAATTTGTTGTCTCTTGTGCAGCCAAGTTTCCACAAAACCATAGAAATGAATTGTACAAACTGGGCAAATCAAAACTTATCAGTTGAAGCATACATTGTTTCATGTAATATAACTCTTCTCCAATGCATTAACATTGGTTTTTTTTGGAGTTTAATAAATACGCTCTTGACCAGACGCTTGCTTTTATGCCAAATGATCCGGTGTATGTGATTACTAGATGTGCATAATCAAAACATGTGATATAAGGTATTAGACGTATTATAGACCATAATGACTCATTTCATTAGATAGTGTTACAAGACGAACAACACATTGTCTTGATTCTATCTATGAGAAGCTTCATTTGTACATTGGACAAATAGTCAAAAGATAAATTGTTCTTTACATGACTTTGTTATCATAAACAGTAATTACAGATCGTTCTATATTGACCAACTTGATTCCAACAGATTGGATGCCATATATATCATCTACCATCAGACATATGTATATGCATTTCTCACGGTATTTCCCTAATGCAATCATCCTGAATAAATATCTTAAGGTAATCATTCCAACTATGCATAGCAATCATATTATATTTCAGAAGTACCGCAACAATCAAGTTACACATCATGGTTCAATAATCATAAATAGCAGACAAAATTAAAAATCATCTCCCAATATTTATGGCATATCATCTTATGGATAAATGGCTAACAACGAAATAACTCTCATTTAGTGTCATTCATAAGAGTCATCAAATAAGCCTCAGCTACCATTAACTATTTATACCTGGTAAGATTTGAGTCTCCTTAAACATATAAGTTATTTTACACTAACTATCCCGATGTGTATAAAATATTTCCCTCACCATTCAAAGAGAAGTAATCATTCAAGTGATTGTCACCAACAAGCTTTAGGCTACTGCGCCAAGTTCAATCAAATAGAATTGTCTCTATGAAAATATTCTTGCTTATACCGAATTGTCCATTAATGTAACACAATTTACGATAATTGGAAGATACCTTCCAAACTCTTGGACCAAAATCCTAGTTGGTACCAAAATTTCAGGCATAATAGTGAAGTCGGATTCAAACTTGGACGAATAAAATTAGGTTTGATTGGTTGGAAAATGATCAAAATGACTAAGAGGGTTTTGATATTGTGATTACGGAGATAGTGAAAGCATGAAGATAGATGAGTGATAATGATGGTCTATTTATAGTTTTGGTGGAGCTCATTTCACTTAGCGAAATGAAGCTCAGCTCAATGAGCGAGATTGGGAAGGCATGCTTCCCACCGTTCCAACTGTTCACTTAGATCATTGTGACATAACCTCCAAAAACTTAGGCTTGATATATGGAACTTGTGGACCACGAAAGTAGAACATGTAAATGAAGTATTAGTGTGTTTACGTAGATGTTCATAAAATATTCTTTTGTATGTAAATGCATTCCATTAATAAAAGTATGTTTTTTAAAAAATAAACGCATATTTGAAAGAATCTCATATTTAAGGATTTTTTCATCAGATACTTATAATTAGGGATAAAACGAATAAATAGTGTTTCATTCAAAACTCATATTCACGAAGGCGATGGAAGATAAACGAAAGAAAAGCTCATTGGGTGGTTGTGTTTGGTCAAAATCCATGGTGGAGAAGACCTACAAAGTATATGCAAACACTCTAACATTCAATATTAGTATACACTTGAGGTGAAAACTAGGGTTAAGTTAAGGTATATCATACTAAGAGTTAACTTATATATTAAAAAAAGAGTGGTAATGAATTTAAGCCTAACTCGAAATGGACTAAAGCTTAGTCCAATCCGAAACACATATCATGGACACATATGATGGACACATATCCTCTCTGGTTATTGATTTTTTGCGATAGCAGAGAGAAAGAGACTTATAATAATACTAGATCTTATACCCGTGCAACACGAGAAATTATATTTAAAAAAAATTAATGAATGTTTTAAATAAAAATAAATTTAAAACTTGTTAAAATTGTATAATTAAAAGACATAACAATTATTCAAATTTAACGTTGATACGTTACAGTAATGAAAATTACAAAACTACAATCAATTTGGAAGAAAGATAACCTGTGGCACAATTTTTTTTTTTTTATAAATATAATCTAAAATATAAAAATTTAAATATAATAAAATATACATATAAATATGAAAAAAATAATTTGATATTAAACATAAAAATGAAATAGTAATAATTAATTTTAAAATTTTTTATTGTCTTTTTATATAATTTAATAAATTAGTATTTGATTACTCGTAATTGTTTTTAAAATTTTAAAATTGTTTATTTAGTAATGTCAATGGATAGTACTGAACATAAAAATATTTCATTACTTATTTAATTTTTTTTATTATTTTTTTGTTAATTTATAATATTTAAAAATATAATAAGTTAATTTGAAAAAGAAAATATTATGTAATTGTTCACATTAATAATTTTTTTATTTAAATCTGATATATATTATATCATGTCATGATAAGATATGTATCAAATACATGACAAAATAAAATTTTGTTTTATTGTTCGTTATTATGTGTGTATCAAACATATTATATGACAATATTTATCTTATCGCTATCATATTTTATCTTTATCCAGTTGTATATCATGTTTTTATCATATCATGCGCATCAAACATACCTTTAATGTTTTGCTATTGTGCGAAATAAATAAAAGCAGAAATTAATGCAAATACTTAGAATATAGAGTATAAAAAATTGTGAAAAAAAACAAAAGCAAAAAGACAAATAACTATTTTAGTATTGTGAGAAGTAATAAAAGCATAAATTAATATAATTAGAAAAATAAAATACAAATTTACAAAATTGCCATCAATTTGGGAAGTAAGTTTTTCCTCAACAAAACAACTTTTATATATAAAGATAATAATATTTATAAAATAATATTAAAATATGGTCGTGCTAATAAATGCCTTAAGACACTTGTGAAGCATTCTTAGCATTTTTCTCTTTAAAAAAATGAAAAAGTAACACTTTGTTATTAAATAAAAAGTAACAATTTGTCATTAAATAGGAGTACTTTTATATTTTTGCTTTATGAATATGATATTTTTTGGACATTTCTAATAATATCGATCTTGATTCCTATTTTAACATTTCTAATTTCTAGAATTTTAGCTCCGATTAGAAAAGGCCCGAAATTTTTTCTAATTATGAATCCGGAATAGAATCGATAGGCAATGCTTGGTTACAATTTCAAATCCGTTATTATATGTTTGCTCTAGTTTTTGTCGTTTTTGATGTTGAAGTGGTCTTTCTTTATCAATGAACAATGATTTTTGATGTATCGGGGTATCCGTATTTATAGAAGCTTTAATCTTTATGTATATCCTAATTGTTGGTTCACTTTATGTATGACGAGTTTGACAATTTATTCATGCTCTCTATACTTGCCTTTTGTGACGTCAACTAGGGTCGACCTAAGGCTAAAACTAGTAAAGCTATGATTTAAAGTCTTTGTAAAATAATTAATTTTTCATGTATATTTAAGTCTCAAAAAATAAAATATTTAAATAATACAACAAATAAAATATCTCACAATTAAAAAAGACACAACTACTAATATATTTAATAAAAATATTTTATATCTCATAAATAAAATATATAATTTAATTAAAATTATAGTAAAATACCATTGTTATATTAAAATAACATCTATTTTTGTTTTAAATTTTGCTTTTATGTTTTAATAAATATTGAGCACGCTCTGCGGTCCAACAGAAATTTAACTGAAAACCATAATGTTTGGTTTCAATTGTGACAAAACGAAGCCCCAAACGCAAGTCTAGGTTGAAGCTAATATTCCAAGCTTCTACGTCCATTCCAAATCCATTCCCTGACTGTTTTTTACAAAGGTAAATTGAATTGATGCTTTATAAATTCTATTTGCGTGAACGTGAACGGAATAATTGGTCCATAAAGCTACTTTATATTCCTAATACGTTGATTTTATATTTATCAAATTTTACATTTAATTTTTGTAAAAAAATCTTAATACAATATGCATTTTACTTTAAAAGTTTTAATATTCTATAAACAATTGAATTCAATAATGCAAATAAATTAAATAATTATCTAAAACAGAAATGAAATATAATTTTATTGATTAATTATGCACTTTTTATTGAATAATCTTTTACTAATCTGTATAATTATATTAAATTTAATTATGAAAAATAATTTAAATAATTATGTATAATAAAAATAAAATGTCTAGCTTTAAATTTGATTAAAACTCATTTTAGTAATTACACGTTCAAAAGCAATTTTTTTAATTTATAAGAATTACTTTTACGTTAACGTATCCAAACATAAATTAATTTATGTTCAACTTAATTTTAATTACCAAAATCAATTATGCCAGAATTAATTCTATCAAAATTAATTTTCTTCACAACCGAATCAAACACAATCTAAACACTAATTTTGGTTCTTAAATGTGTGAGACACTCTTATATTCTAAAAACATACATAAATATGTCTTTGTTAGTCATTTTGATTATTAAAATGTCTTTTGTTAGATAATTTAGTCTTTAAATATATATTTCATTACACTATCTAGTCCCTAAAATTATTAGTAATAGAAAGAACGCAAAATATATTTACATTTCGATAGATTCCCGTCTCTTTTTCACCTCCTCTCCTCTCTTTTGATCGGCTTCTCATTTTTTTACCAAAGAGATGGTTTAGGACTAATTTTTAATTCGAAATCAATCATTTAAATCACTTCTTATTCTCTTTTATTTAAAAAAAAAATACTAACAAGAACACGTGTTAAGAATCTAAATGTAGAGAAAAAGTATTGGAAGTGATTATAACACATATTTAATTTTTCTTTCATGCTTTTTCATGCTTTCATCATTTTGGTGTAGCGTTTTATTTTCCTGTCTTGTTGCGATGTTCTTTGGTTCAGATTAATAGATAAGCTTTGATCAAATATAAATTCAATCAATGATTTTGACATTTTTAATGTTATAGCTTCGAAGGCATGAATATTTCAGATACCCCAATTTTGTTATTTTTGTAGACTTTGTCACATTTGTAGATATTTTATTGTTTTGTGTTATTAACCTAAATATTGTTGTTTTAGCGAATTTGAATTGTAACATTTTTGGTTGATGTAATTTCTATCGATTTAAATGAATAAATATCGTGTTTTAGTAAAAAAAAAGAATTATAATAACAGGATCGGTCCAAAACATAGTAACACCTAAAACGAATTTAATAATATTCATTTTAGTAAAATTACTAATATTTTAGGAAAACTATTTGTAGACGCTTTAAAATAAAAAATATTTATTAAATGAATATAATCGATTTTGTACAATATTTTTTTTAATTGATAATTAAGTCGATTATTTCAACATTTGTTAAAACAATAATAATTTTAAATAAATTTTATTATTTTTAAATTTAATAAAAATATTAGAATATGAAAACTTTTTATTAAGTGTAAATTTTTTTTGAAGGCCTTTAATTAATTAAAAATTTATTTATCTTTAGAGATTTAAAAGAGTTACTTTAGTATCTTTTACCTTTGAGTTAGTCCTACCATAATAAGATCATCGTTTCACATATTTAAAAATTAAAACAACTATTAATTAAAAAATTAGGTAAATAACTCCAATAATTTAATATATAACAATAAACAAATAGATATTTGATTCAACATGTAGCAGTTTCAATCTCCTTCGATGATGCTATTGGAGGAAAAAAAAGAAAAATCATTTGTAACTTTACAATGAACTTTAAAGTCTTCTTTGACTTAAAATTAATTTAGTTTTACTTATTCTAAATTTTTTTATAAAAGAAAAACCGGTGTTTTTAGTTAAAAATAAAACTGGTTAGTAACGCCTATGTTTTGGAATTGTACGCGCTTTTGTGATTGTTGTTGTTATCCAACAATGTACTCTGTCATTGATTATTAAATCGTCGAGAGCGGGAAATGACGTGGCAAATAAAAAAAAAATCCACGAAATAGAAAAGATTGAATATTATAAGTCAAATTAATCTTTCAATTTCTCAAATTAAAAAATGAAAATTGTAAAATTTTAATAAAAACAATCTATATTTAAACTTTAAATTTCAAATTTGAGTTTAATTATTACGGATAAATTTTATCAATACTCGTTAATAATTATAACATAATATGTTAATTAAATATTTAATTTTTTTATATTAATCTCATATAAGATTTAATTTTTTTTATAAAATTTAAATATTTTGTAAAATAACTTGTTTATAATTATTTAATAATATATAATTATAATTATTCACAAATTTATTTTTAAAATAACTAAATTTTATTGATAAATTCATCTTTGAAAGGATGACATATGTTAAATTAAATAAACTAAATATTCAATTATAATATCACATTAAAATATCTAATTACTGATAAACTATTTTAATTAATATTTTATAATATTAATATATTTGTCTATTGACAAAATTAAAATATTAATTTGACCGATAATCAATTTACTCCTTCACTCGTAAAAGAATTAAAAAATTAAAAAGAAATTGATGAGAAGGTAGGCGACACGTGCGAGGTGAGCGGTGAGATATCGAAAGATCGAAAGAAAGAGGATTGGTAAACGAACGAAATTGAGTGCGTTTGTAAACCCTAGGTATGCATCACACGCTCATGCTCCTCGCGTGACTTTCTAATCTCTACTTCCACCCTTTTCTTTCTGTTTCCGATCATCATCACCATCATCATCAATTTTCATTTGTTTAATTTTTTCAGGTACCTTCAAATTCAACCATCCTTAGTTCTTTTTTGTTTATTTATATTCTTGCTCTTACTTTATTTTTTCCTTTGTTAGATGTATTTATTTGTTTGATTGTTTTTTTTTTTAATGGTTTAGGATTGTTAATTATTAACTTACTTATGACTTGGATTATGCATATTTGGACATGGTATACACAATGAAGTCGAGTTTGGGTGATTTTGGATTTGAAATGAAACTAATGAGTGACCATCTATGTATATGTATATATGGTTTGTGAGCGAGTTAGTTGGGTACTGTATGAGGTGGCAGTGTGTTTGAACTTTGAATTTGTAACTTGGAAGTTGTCACTTTAGGATGTTAGAATTAGATTGGAAAGTGTAATGGTTGTTGTTTTCATTTGTATTATTTGTTTAGTACATGTATGGGTTGGCGGTGAGTTTGATGCACGGTGCTATTGTGATTTTGTTGAAGCACTGAAGTGTAGGTTTTGCTAAAATCAGGTGGCACGTCGTGATTCTGTCAAACTTGCTGTCAATTTGAATATGCATTTAGTGAAGTTTTCTTTGATGTTTTAGCAGAACTTTGGAATGGAAAATGTGGCTTTAATGAATGACTTACTTTTATGGTTTTTTCAGTTTTGGTCTTTTTGGTTGGTTTGTGTGTGGATGAGTTCTTATGTTCTATATGATGATAAAGTTGTATTGTGTTTGAAATTTTAGTTATTTTTGGTTTGGAATTGGATTTTAGAGGTAGTTTATTTTTCTGTGGTATTTGTTTGTTTGATTTTTGGTTATGAAGGAGTGGGAATGCTGGATGAACTGTGTTGATATTTGGGTTCTTTTGCATTTAATTTTGAATGATTTCTGAATTTCATTGGAAATAGTAATTGTTAGAATATTTGTTTGTTTCTATGATGTATTTGTCTATGTTTAATGTATCTAATGCATAGTTATGGTAGGCTACTGTTAGTGACAGCTGTTAACAGTTGTTAGGAATCTGTTACATTTTCAGAATTTTGTTTTGTCTCAAAATTAATAATGCTGGAATTTAACCTTTTCAGATTACAATTCTGTCATACTCTAGCACCTTGTTCTGACTGTCCATCTCTGCTTGTCATTATATGGTACATCACAGAAAATTTTCAAATACTTCAAGATCAAACCCAGCATTCTCTAAAACATCTAGAAAACATTTCAGATGAAACTGCCTCCAGGTTAATTTTAGAACAAGTGGAACTGCATTTTCTGACCTGGTGCAACCCATAATGCTATGTAATATCCATCTGACTGACATATTTGATGTATAAAGCAGATTTACAATGTAGGCAGCAGCAATAGGCTATAAGTGAAATGTCTATAATTTCAAGGGTTTCTTGTTACCCATTTTTGTGGGATAAGATTGTGTTTGTGGTTTTTTATAATCTGTATTGCTTTGCACATGGCATGCTTACAAATGTTTTTCAATTGTTTGTTGATTTGGGAAAGTTGGATAGGTTTGTAGTTTATTGCATGTTTGAGCTAGTTTTTCTTACTCTTTTCTCTTTTTATTTACTTCCTTTTTTGTATTATGGTTTCATATTCTCCCCAGATTTACTGCCTCTTCTTTTTTTCTAGTTTGTTATACTTGTATCTCGAAAATTTATCTATGTCTTTATTATATTAAAATGCAGCAGCCTGGTGCTTTAGATCTCCTGCTATGTACAGGATTAAGGGTAGGGTTGGCCTCTTACATGGGTCTATTATGGTAGCCTTACCCTTCTTTAGGAAATTGAATGCATAAATCAAACTCATGACCACCAAATCAAATGGCAACAACCTGAACTGTCACTAATGCTTCCCTTCTATCTCTATGATATTAATCAAAGAAAAATGAGAAGTCTAATTTTTCATTTCTGTCTAATTCTATATTTTTTTTCGGAAATGTCATTTCTGTTGTAAATTAGTGGTTGTTTCTGGATGTAGAATAAAGTTTCATCATAGCTAAATAATCATTCTTGACATGATTTCTCGCACACCTAAATGGGGTTTCTCAACCACGCTACATGCATGTACTGTGTTGTACGGTAATTAGTTTTGTTAGGGATAAATAAATACTGTGTTGTAGGGTAAATAGTTATGTTAGTAAACTGCGTTTGTCAAGAGGGTAAATAGTTTTGTTAGGGATAAAAGCAGAAAATATGAAATGGCCTATAGAAGGCACGAGTAGAACCTGGGACTATACAAGTGTACATTGTGAATCTATTTTAAGCTTCTAAGTCTTAAAATTGGGGGATATTTATAACTGGTCCTTGGAAATTGAAGAGCTTAAAATCTTTCATAGAGACAGCAGTACTCAATATGATCAAGACAAATGAACTTTTGCGGAACCTTTGGTTGAATATATCTCTTTCTCCTAGTGTTTATGTTTGTGTTCTGCTAATATTGAGGCCAGTAATTGTCTTTTTATACGTCACTATGCCCTGGCTGAAGTTACATAGTGTAATTTTTTATGGTTGGTCTGGAAAAAATTCTCCTCCTTAGCTTAAGAAGCCCCTTTCTATTACAAATGATACCTGAAACGTTCCTCCTCTCATCCAACCATCTGGAGTTCCTTGGTTTACAATTTTACATTTCCCCCTGTTTCTCCTTCACTTTGTACAACTTTACATCTTCTCCAATCTGTACCTTCCTGCCTGTGCAGCTAGCATGTCTCTTGTTGAGTTTGCATAGAAGTGCTTTCTGTAGAAGTTCCTGTGTTGAACATTAGAAAAGGGTGAAATAGAAGTACTCTAGATCTGGGATCAGGAATTTTAAATCACCTGCCTCTAGAATAATCTTCTGTATGACTGTCCAATCCATGTTGCTATTTGGTGTGTTTGGTTGGAGTGTAACACATAGTTTTAAGGAGTCTTATTTATTTCATTTCAGCAGTTAATTTGGGATACACTTGGGTGATTAGCATGTATTTGATGTAAAAAGCATGGTCTGTTTAATGGTTTTCTTAAAATATGCAGAGTGAGTGGCTTTGATCCGATCTCATGATTTTTCCTTTTCTTTTATTTTTTTATTTTTCCATTTTCTCATTTTGAAGGATCCATTGTTCTTTAATTAGGTCATTAACTATCAAGTTTTTATTTTGTCCAAAAGTGCGAGTACAGCTTATTACTTGCTGAAAAATGACAGATTTATGTGGCTGCTTTTATTTGGTTGTTTTAAAACCCTATATGGAGTATTTTGACCTTTTCTACAAATTTCCTGCCACTTTCTCTAAATTAGGAGCATTGATTAATGATTGATGTTGCAAAGTTTGTACAAATGCTTAGTATTTAGTATCTATGTTTCTCAAGTGGCTGTCATTTCTCTTAAACATGAGTTAACTAGTTGATGCATTAGCACTAGCAGAATTATGTTTTCCCCCTTTTGTTTTAAATCCTCTTGTCATGGTCTGTTATTTTCTTTTGTTCCTGGAAAACCTGTGATTAGAGTGTGCGTACACAAGCATACATAAGCGGAACTGATTTACTTGATGGCTTGACATGATTTCTGTTCTGTATAATTTTCAGTACCCTTAAAATCATCAAAGCAAGCTGTTCTCATCATGGATATAGATCTCAGGTTACCCTCTGGTGAACATGATAAAGAGGAAGAAGAAACGACTACAATTGATAACATGTTAGAAGGTGAAGAAAAATTGCACAATGGAGACGACAGAAATATGATTGACACTGGCATTGAGGTACATGCTCTAAATGGTGGAGATTTGAATTCCCCCACAGTTGATATGGTAATGTTTAAGGAGGATTCAAATCTTGAGCCACTTTCTGGCATGGAATTCGAGTCTCATGGAGAAGCTTATTCTTTCTACCAAGAATATGCTCGGTCAATGGGGTTCAATACTGCAATACAAAATAGTCGTCGTTCAAAAACATCAAGAGAATTTATAGATGCAAAGTTTGCTTGTTCCAGATATGGAACAAAACGAGAATATGACAAATCCTTCAATCGACCACGAGCACGACAGAACAAGCAAGAATCTGAAAATTCAACTGGTCGAAGATCTTGTTCTAAGACTGATTGTAAAGCAAGCATGCATGTAAAAAGAAGGCCAGATGGGAAATGGGTTATACATAGCTTTGTGAAGGAGCATAATCACGAGCTTTTACCTGCTCAGGCAGTAAGTGAACAAACAAGAAGAATGTATGCTGTGATGGCGAGGCAGTTTGCAGAATACAAAACTGTGGTTGGTATCAAGAATGAAAAGAATCCGTTCGATAAAAATCGGAATTTGGGTTTGGAGTTTGGGGAGGCTAAACACATGCTTGATTTTTTTATTCAGATGCAAAATATGAATTCTAACTTCTTTTATGCAGTAGATCTTGGTGAGGATCAACGTCTGAAAAATCTTTTATGGATTGATGCTAAAAGTAGACATGACTATATCAACTTCTGTGATGTAGTATCGTTTGATACCACCTATGTTAGAAACAAATATAAGATGCCTCTTGCACTTTTTGTTGGGGTGAACCAGCACTACCAATTTATATTACTTGGGTGTGCCTTGATATCAGATGAAAGTGCCACAACTTATTCTTGGTTGTTACGGACATGGCTGAAAGGCGTTGGTGGTCAAGTTCCAAAAGTGATAATTACTGACCATGACAAGACTTTGAAGTCAGTTATTTTGGATATCTTTCCTAGTGCTTGCCATTGTGTTTGCTTATGGCATATACTGGGGAAGGTATCTGAAAATTTAGCTCCTGTAATTAAAAAACATGAGAATTTTATGGCAAAATTTGAAAAATGCATATTTAGGTCGTTGACCAGTGATGATTTTGACAATAGATGGGAGAAAATTTTGGACAGATTTGAGCTTCGACAGGATGAATGCATGCGGTCTTTGTATGAAGATCGCAAGTTATGGGCACCAACATTCATGAAGGATGTGTTCTTAGGTGGTATGTCTACTCCCCAACGATCTGAAAGTGTAAATTCCTTCTTTGACAAATATGTTCATAGGAAGACCTATGTGCCAGATTTTGTTAAACAGTATGAAACCATCTTGCAAGACAGGTATGAAGAGGAAGCGAAAGCAGATTCTGATACTTGGAATAAAGTGGCAACATTAAAAACTCCTTCACCTTTAGAAAAGAGTGTTGCAGGAACTTGCACCCATGCAGTATTCAAGAAGATTCAAGCTGAGATTATTGGGGCAGTGGCTTGTCATCCTAAAGCTGACAGGCAGGATGAGACAATCGTTGCTCATAGGGTGCATGATATGGAAACAGACAAAGACTTCTTTGTTGTGGTGAATGAAGTAAAATCAGAGTGTTCTTGTATATGTCGACTATTTGAATATAAAGGTTATCTTTGTCGACATGCATTGGTGGTTCTTCAGTATTCTGGCCATTCAGTGTTCCCACCTCAATATATTTTGAAACGGTGGACAAAAGATGCAAAGGTAAGGAGTGTAACGGGAGAAGAATCTGAGCATATGCTTGCCAGGGTGCAACGATACAATGATTTATGTCATCGTTCACTAAAACTGAGCGAAGAGGGATCATTGTCTCAAGAGAGTTATAGTATTGCATTCCATGCACTAAACGAGGCGCACAAAAGTTGTGTAAGTGTTAACAATTCTAGTAAGAGTCCTACAGAAGCTGGTACATCAGGGGCTCATGTTCAGCTTTCCGCTGAAGAAGATACCCAAAGTAGAAATATGGGAAAGTCAAACAAAAAGAAGAATCCCACTAAAAAGAAAAAGGTTTGTTGTTTCTAAACAGTTGACTTCTATACTTTTTTTTTTTCTGTCATGACCTCCTAGTTGGATTGCAGGTGAACTCGGAGGCAGAAGTGATGACTGTCGGGGCACTAGATAACTTGCAACAAATGGTTTGTCCTCCTACACTACTAGTTTACCTCTCAAAGTGTGAACCTAAAGGAAAAGAATTTATCAAGCATTAAGTGGGAATTTGAACTTAGTTAAATGAGTACATGTATCTTCTTGCTTAAAGTAAACCATGCTTCTATTAAAAGGGACTTCTTTTGTAGGAAAAATTCAGCACAAGAGCTGCAGTAACTCTTGAAGGTTATTATGGCACACAACAGAGTGTGCAGGGAATGGTAGGATTATGATTTGCTTAATGTTATAGTTCTAATATATATTATTACGTTCAATGAGTGAACTTGATAATTTTCATATCTGATTGTGTAGTTGAACTTAATGGGACCAACACGTGATGATTACTACGGGAATCAACAGACTCTTCAAGGACTGGTGTGTAGAAGAAATTGTGATCAATTTTTGTTAAATATTTTTTGACGTGCAATAATACAGAAACTGTTTTGTGTGTAGGGGCCAATAAGTTCCATACCAACCAGCCACGATAGTTATTATGGTGCACATCAAAGCATGCCCGGTTTGGTATGCTTCACTAATACTAAAGATGATTTTATGTCCCTTGTAATGTTTGATGAATGCTTATACAGTCAAAACTTGCAGGCACAACTGGATTTTTTGCGAACTGGTTTCACATATGGCATTAGGGTTAGTATGGTAAATTTAAAGCCTTTTAGATAGTATTACTATTTGAGGGAATCACTTTTGATCCATGAAATTGGTGGGGGTTCAAACAATTTGATCATTGAAATGATCAATGATTCTTGAAAAATAAAATATTTGATCTCATTAATCTTTTTGGGACTGTCAATATGGTTTCTGAAATTGTCCCAAAGAACTTATGTGTTTGACGAATTTCAATTGAAGTACCAACTTGAAATTTCGTTGATTTCAGGGACAAAATTGTTTAATCTCTACAATCTCATGAACTTAGTGATTTACTCATTACCATTTGTTTTCTTCTAAAGATCACTTATGTAGTAACATACTAACATGGCACATTGTAGCAGGATGATCCTAATGTGAGAGCAGCACAGTTGCACGAGGATCCATCAAGACATGCGTGAGTGACACTATATCTTTTATATTAAGGTAGTTGATATTTTGAGTCAATGCAATTATTTTATTTGTGATTAAAATGAATATTTCTGTTTATGAAAAATTGAAGCAGTGATTCACATTATTCAAATGACTATAGGCTAGGGAAACGAGGACTTTGAGCTTCTCATCTGGTGTAGAGAATGGAATACCTCAAAAGACCAAATTGAGGTTATATTGGAAAACCTCCAAATCCAGTATTTGTAATATAATGCTGTTATATTAATAAATATAGGATAACTTCTGCTAACGTGTATTATAATGTTATTAATTAATTAATTAATATAAATGGTGTTAGGCTACAGAGTTCAACCTCATGTAGAGATTGTTGTATTATAAACCTATTCTTTAGGCTATTTGAGAAATTGTAAGTATAAAATATATATTATGTTAGTGATGTGGGTGTTTGCATGTTTTTCTGTATAAAAGAGAGTGAAATTTCATTCATCTATAATTTCATTTTTCCCTTAGTTTTGTTTCTTGTGTTTGTCTCTTTAAGCAAGATAATGTGACATCTCAATTCTGATTATTTAACGATTCATTTACACGTATTTTTCACATATTTTGGTATGTCATTGATGTCTTTGCTTTAATTTGCATGAGGAATAATTGGGTGTCCGTAGTACATACTTATAAATTACACAAAAAGGTGTTTCAACATTGGAAATAGGTTGGAATGTGCAGTACTTAATAACATAATCAAAATAGCTTCTTTTTTATTTTGGTCAACATAATTAAAATAGCTTAATTTCATCAAAAAAAAAAAAACAAAAAAATATGGCGCAGTTGGAGACAATTGGGGGTTGAGAACTTCTTTTCCCCCCTTTATTCTAAACTTTTTTTTTTGTTGACATTTTTAACTCTTTTGGAATCTCCAATCCGGACAGTGTTTGTCCAGATTAATGTTTTCGGACCGGTTAAAAACATCAACTTCTTCAACACTCTATCTCAAAACTTCACCAACACCATTACAAAAAAACATTTTTATTTTTTTTTATTTTTTTTTTATTTTCGAAATTCATTCTCATCACTCAAGAATCACTCATTCACTCTATCTACATCATTTTCGTTTTATATCAAAGGTAATGTGACTATATAACCTTTTTCATTGTGTTTTCTATGGTTTTTTTTGTTCGACACGTTTTTTTTGAATTTTGCTGATAGGTGAAAAATTCAGATTGGCTGTTTCGGACATACCTAAAACCATGTCTGGATCCACTAATCCAGACGCAATGTATATTTTATAAAATATACGTTTAAATTGACTAATTCAGTTACATTTTTTCCTGCTGTTTTACTTATAAAAGCACAATGTATTTCAGGTATGGATGATACTAATGTTGATTTGAATCATGACAATCACTCTCTTGATGTGAAACCCGAGATTTCTGAACCAGGTGTCGATTCTCCATATTTTACTACTAACTTCACTACCTTCAAGAACTTTAAATGTAGAGATGATTTATTGAAGTGAGTTTGTGAAGAAGCAATCAAATTAAGGTTTGTTACTGTAATTAATAAGTCAGATAATGGATCAAGTAGAAGAAAACAATATCTTGTATTGGGATGTGGAAGGGGCGATGTGTATAGAGAATACAAGAATGTATTGAAGCGTCAAGACACGAGATCCATAAAATGTGTTTAGATCGTGTCGTTATTTGTTGTGCTCTGGCGTATGGAAACTTACTGTAGTTTGTGGAAAACACAATCATGAGATGACAAAAAATTTAGAAGGTCATTCTTCTGCATGTTGTTTAAATGCGGATGAGAAAAAACTTGTTAATGAAATGACAAGTAATATGGTCCTTCCTAAAAATATTATTATGACTTTGAAAAGAAGAAAGTCTGACTATGTGACTACCATCAAACATATTTATAATGCACGTCACATATACAACAAGTCCATAAGAGGTCCTAGATAAAAAAAATGCAACATCTGATGAAATGTTTGGTTGATGATAAGTATGTCTATAGACATAGAATGGTCGGTGATTTTGACACAATCTGAGATATCTTCTGGGCTCATTTGGACAATGTGAAGTTTTTTAACATTTTTCCTTTTGTGTTGCTGATGGATTTAACATATAAAATAACATATACTGCTTACCTTTGATTGAGTGTGTTGGTGTCATGTCTACCGAAAAGACATATTCAGTAGCATTTGCTTTTATGGATTATGAAAAGGAAGATAATGTTAGTTGGGTTGTAGAGATGTGTCATGGCTTATTGAAATCTCCTGATAATTTGTCAAAGGTGATCGTGACTGACCGAGACAATGCTTTTATGAACGATGTTGCTAAAGTATTTTTGAGTGTTACTATGTTATTGTGTCAGTATCACATTTCCAAAAATGTGATAGTTAGATATAAGTTGAATGTCAAAATGAAATATGACAAACCTAAAGAAGTATGGGACAACATCATGAGTGCATGGGAAGTTGTAGTCGATTCTGATTAAGAGGAACCATATAATTATTCACTTCAACAATTCAGAAATATGTCTGCAAGTTTTCCTAACTTCCTTAAGTATGTTGAAAATACTATATTGGATCCGGTGAAGGCAAAAATTGTAAGCGCATAGATAGATCTTGTAACATTGGGAATACGACTACAAATAGAGTTGAATCTGCTCAAGATCAGTTGAAGAGGTATTTGATGGATAGTATGAGTGATTTGTGCAAGAGTTGGGTGTCAATAAACAATAAGATTTATTGTAGCATACTGAGATCCAAATATCATTTCAAGTTAGTATTATTAGGATGGAAAACAAATACAAAGGTAAAGTTCTGTACTCACTATTGGTTGGAAAGATTTCAAAGAATGCATTAGACTTAATTGCAAGTGAAGCAGAACGAGTGAACAAGTGTGATATTGACAGTTTGAAATGTGGTTGCAAGATTAGAAGAAATAATAAAAACGTAAAAATTATAAGACATAATAGAAACCAAAATAAGGTAAAACATAATATTAAATATCAGGTAGGTTTGATGGACATGATATAGTGCTCTTTCTACATTAATGCCATAGTGGACCTTGTACCCCAATTCATTTTATTTAATTAAACCATTAATCAATTAAATTATTATTTAATTAAATAATTCTTTAATTAAATTTTTACTTTCCTACTTAACTGTTCTATCGTGTGACCCTATAGGCTCCCACTTAATTGACAATAATATAAAATATTAAAATAATATAAAATACTAAATTAATATTAAATATTATAAACAATGAGCACCATCTAGCAATGCATCATTGCTATCCAATTAATAAGAAAATCAGTGATATGATTTTAACCTTACCGTGACCACTATATACTATGCAGTAATTGTCCATTCATCCAAATGTCTTAATTGAACATGAGACATAAAAATTGTCACACTTGTTAGTTCCAATAGTTTGTATATCAATTTCTGAGTATACGTGCAATCACTAATGTACCCAAATCTTATATTGATCCATTTTGGCGTGACCATGCACATTTCACATATTACTCTATCGAGAGGCCCAAGACACAACTCCTATTATATGAGGTATGAATGAATCCTATCTACATCACTCCCATCCCTCTACATGGTTTATTGTAGACCCAATAACTACCTTTATGATTGTCCTATTATAGATAATATTTGATGACTCCAAAGTATACAATTCTCTAAGTAAGGATCATAGCGACTTCAAGTTGAAGGACTACTCATTATGGTTACATGAGAATTGTTAATAAAACTTGCATAACTAATATGCAACGTTCTTATAAAGGATCAATCTAGTACAAATATTACTCCTAATATTTATACCTATGTGAAGACTTATATCTCATATCCATGACCCGTGAGATGCGATCATCAATATATTCACATTATAGTCTCTATTACTGTTATCCCATTTAACAATAAAAATTGACTACAAATAGTTTAAGAATAATGTCATTATTCTCAATGAGGTCTCACGATTAAGTCACACTTAATGTTCTATTAAACAGACTAACTATTCTAAGGACTTGATTATGCTTTAATAAATTTGCATAATAAATTAAATAACCTCATATTACTATATAAATAATTGTAAGTGTCATGATACAAATAATAACCAAGGAAAAATTGTTGGCCTCTAGAGCTAACTCTAACAATCTCCCACTATCACTAAAGCCAACCAGGCATACTCCTAATACACATCGATCTAGTGTGACCATCATACTTCAGTGATCTATCTCTATAGATTTTGATTCCTAACACATAGGAGGCTTCACCTAAGTCTTTCATTGAGAAGCAATTCCTAACCACATTTTCATGTTTTGTAATGTAGGGATATCATTTCCAATTAGTAGTATGTCAAGACCAGAAACACTATTGTGCTCCCACTAAACTTCTTGTAGACACAAGGTTCATCTTCATTCTTAATGAATCTAAATTGTCTTACAACTTCATCGAAACGAAGATTCCAACTTTTTAGAAGCTTGCGTCAATCCATAAATGGACCTTTGTAGCTTGCATAATTTTTCAGCATCATTTGGATTTTTAAAACCCTTAGGTTGTGTCATATACACATCCTCGAGAAGATTCCCACTAAGGAATGCAGTGTTGACATGCATTTGCCAAATTTCATAATCATGGTATGTAGTAATAGCAAGTAGAATCCGAACAGGTTTAAGCATTGCTATTGGAGAGTAGATTTCATTATAGTCTATACCATGAATTTGTTAAAAACCTTTCGCTACTAGCCTTTCCTTAAAGGTATTTGCCTTACCATCCATGTCGGTCTTCTTCTTGAAGACCCACTTGCACCCTATGAGTTTTATCCCTTTAGGTGCATCAACCAAGGTCCATGCTTGGTTAGTGTACATGGATTCCATTTCGGACCCCATGGCTTCAAGCCGTTTGTCAGATTCTAGGCCAATCATGGCTTCCCAATAGGTTGTGGGCTCATCTTGATCCATGAGGAACACGTCACCTTTTTGAGTCAAGATAAGTCCATATCTCTTAGGTTGATTGCGTGATCTCCCAGACCTACGAGGTTCTTGTGCTTCTTGAACAAGAGGATCACCCATAACTCCTCGTGGTTCATGTTCTTGTTCTATCAAATGTGACGCAATGGTTTGTGGATTTTGGACTTCTCCAAGTTCTATATTCCTCTCACTAGTTCCTTTAAAGATGAACTCATTTTCTAGGAATACACCAGTTCTCCCAACAAATACTTTGTCATCAGAGAGAAGATAGAAATAGTATCCTTAAGATACCCCACAAATATACATTTATCAGATTTATGACCAAGTTTATTAGAAATCAAGCGTTTCACATAAACCTCACTTCACCAAATCTTCATAAAAGACACATTTGGTCTTCGACCAGTTCATATCTCATATGGTGTCTTTTCTACCACTTTAGATGGAACACAATTAAGGGTGAAATATGTAGTAAGAAAGGCATATACTCAGAAAGAGTTGTGTAAATCTAACTGAATCATCATCGACCGTACCATGTCTAACAAGGTGTAGTTTCTTCTTTCTAAATCACCATTCCATTGGGGAGTTCCTAGAGGAGTGAGTTGGGATATAATCCCACACTCCTTTAGATAGTTATCAAATTGTTGGCTTAAGTACTCACCACTATGATCTGATCATAGGGCTTTAATACTCTTGACGAAGTAAAGAAAACTGCCTCTAGTAGGTTTGTTTAGTGGGCCAAATATATCACTATGTACTAATCCCAAAAGATCACTAGCCCTTTCATTGTGACCAGTAAATGAGGCTTTAGTCATCTTTCCAAGTAAGCAAGATTCACACACTTCAAATGATTCAGAATTAAATGAATCCAATTATCCTTCTTTGTGGAGCTTGGATATGCGTTTCTCACCTATATGAGCTAAACGACAATGCCAAAAGTATGTAGGGTTCAAATCATTTGATTTGACCTTTTCACTGTTATGTTATAAATGAGCATATCTAAATCTAGGACATAAATTCGATTGCACCTAGGCGCACTTGCATAGAACAAATCATATAAGTAAATCAAACAACTTTTGTTCTTAATAATAATGTTAAACGCTTCCTTGTCCAAACAAGAAATAAAAATGATGTTTCTGCAAATGGCCGGAACAAAATACCAATTATTAAATTCTAAAATAAGCCCTGAAGGTAAAGTCAAAACATAAGTTCCTATAGCTAATGCAACAACCTTTGCTCCATTTCCAACTTGTAGGCCGACTTCACCTTTAGCCAATGTTCTACTCCTTCTTAGTTCTTGCACATTAGTATAGATGTGAGAACCGCATCCTATATCTAATACCCAAGATGCAGAAGTAGACAAATTAACTTCTATAACAATAATACCTTAGGTGGAAGTCTCACTTCCTCTTTTCTTTACCACTTCAAGGTATTTTGGACGATTACTATTCCCGTGATCATTTTGACCACAATAGAAACAAGTACCTTCCTTTGCAATCCTGCCTACTATTTTAGGCTATAAGTACTCGGTTTGGCTTTCGCCTTGCTCTTGTTCTTTTGTTGTCTAAACACGGGCCAAAGAACTTTTCCTATACCCTTGCCATTACCAATTTGTACCATCGTTATGGCCTTACCCTTTCCTTTGTTGATATTCTACTTAGCAGTTCTCAATATTTCAACAAACTCTGGCAATGCTTTAGCCACATCATTCATACAATAATGCATGACGAATTGACTAAAACTATTCGACAATGATTGTAGGATCACATATGTTGCCAGTTCTAGGTCCAAAGGAAATCCTAGCATCTATAGGTTCTCAATGTACCCAATCATCTGGAGTACATGAGACCCAACTGGACTTCCTTCTACCAGCCTACAATGGAAAAGAGCTCTTGACACTTCAAATCTTTCTTGCGTATTTTGCGCTTGAAAGAGAATTTTAAGGTGTTCGATCATATCGAACGCCTCCATGTTCTCATGATGCTTTTGTAGGTTAGAATTCATGGTTGTAAGCATAAGGTACGAAACATTTAAGGCATCACCTTGATGCTTCTTATAAGAAAATCATTCAGACCTAGTAGCATTTGTAGCGGTTTGCTCAAGCATTGGTCCTTCGAGCACATACAACTTCCTCTCTTGTTTCAGGACAATCCTGATGTTTAGGTGCCAATCGAGAAAGTTAGTTCCCAATAACCTTTCTAGGGATATACTAGGCGTTGGTTGGGTTTGTAGACATTGTTAGTCTAAAACAAAAAGAAAATTTATAAGTATCATGTAATAAACATATTTAACAGGTCTTTATTAAATATGCTCCCACTATTTTACTCAAATCAATGACCCTCACCATTGATTCGGAAAATCCCATATGAAGATTTTCTACTGTGACCAAGATTTACATTTGATAAGACCGCAACTGCACGATATTATTGCGTAGTAAAAATTGTCGTTCACAAGGACTTTGTTATGAGTACTACTCTCTCTTTACTGTGATGATTAGCTAAAACAGTAAATGTTGATAATGAATTTTGGTTTAAAATTCGCAATAAAAATAAAGCCTTGGGATTGTAGTTTTTCACAATGATGGATACAATAAAATTAACCTTCTTTAAGTTATAGGTGTTAAACTCTTAAAAATCAGATAAACAATTATAACTAATGCCTTCTTTTAAAGGAAAATGTGTATTTTAAACTAATAACCAACCTATTTTCATGATTGATGTATTAGCAAAATCCTTTAAGAGAAAATATCTTTCAGGATTTCAAGAGAACCAAAATCTATTTTCATGATTTGATTCTCTTGTCCAATCTTAGGGGTCAGATATCAAATCTACCTTTCGGTATATTATTTGATTTCTAAGTATGAACATGATTCTTACTAAGATTAGATTAAATGATCAACACCCATGACATAAAGAAATAGAAATTGTTAGAGATCCAACACTAGAAATCCTACATGAGGTGCAAACACGAGAAATGGGGGTTGAATTGTGTTTGACAAAGTTGATAACTTTTTGCTAATTTGATGAAGTTTGGTTGGTTTTTATGAATTACTTAGATAAGAAGCAATCAGTTTCAGAGGCAACAAATAATGAAAGCATAAATAATTGGACACATAGATTTATCCTAGTTCACCACTAACTTGGCTAGATCCAGTCCCCTCATTCAGAAGACTTTAATCAACTAATTCAAATACCTTGAATTACAAAGCATCTGACCCTCCAAGCTAGTCTTCCCAAACAGCCTGACAACCCTAGACTTTTGAGGAACTAACCACCTGACCGTACAAGCCAAGTCTTCTCCTAACAACCTGACAACCTCATATTGAAGAAGGAACTAAAGCACTATCGGGTTGGATACAAAAGATTGGAACTTAAGTGTTTGCTTATAACAAAGCTGATAATAATAATAACTCTCACAGTCTAAGAAAAGAATACTAAGAAAATATTACTAACTTGAACAAGTGTTTCTCTCTTTGAACTCTAAGATGAATTTGAAATTTTGGGTTTGTTAGTTCTTATACTCTTTTATGATTTTTGATGCTCTTATTCTTCTTCATCCTTGAGAATCTATTTATAGTTAAATTCAAGGCTTCAATTAGTCATTGTTTAATTCTGAATTGTATTTTGTTCAGATTGAGTTTGTAAATTCTTCAGATTGATTCTGTTCGTATCTTGTTCAATTTGAGTTTGTAAATTCGTCAGATTGATTCTGTTCATATTTTGTTGTAGATAAATTTTGATCAAACCTTCTACAAATCTTCTTCAAATCTTGATTAAATCTTCTTCAAATCTTCTTCAAATGTTGATTAAATCTTCTTCAAATCTTGACCATATATTCTTTTCAACTTGGTCAAAGATTTTCTTTAATTATAAATCTAAATCAAATCTTATTTTAGATTTTCATCAATTATAAATTTGAATAAAATCTTATTGTAGATTTTCTTCAATAATAAATTTGAATCAAAACTCTAAATGTAAAACCAACTTGGTTTCAACACTACAATTCTAGGACAAGGAAGATCTACTCACATATGATCATAGTAGAATAAAAGCTTAAATATAAAAACAGTGGAAATATTAAATAACATAATAAAGTAACAAAGTAAAAATAGAAAAATGAATATTATTGAAACTAGAAATTTGCTAAGAGAAGTACAATAACAAGAGCAAGAGTAACAAGAGATTGTGAGTAGGAATCTATGTCTAAAACTGAGTATTTTCGTCCTTTTTATAGCCTTAAGTTCTTTCATGAACTTTAATTACAAGAAACCATCAGAATTTCACATAAGAAAAACAGTTCAACAACAGATGATGAATAGATTATGGCCATAATGGCCATTACTGCTAGGCAGTAATAGGTTCAACAGCAGAAGACGAGCAGATTACGGCCACAATGGCCATTACTGCCAAGAAGTAATCCTTGCTAACTTGGAGTGGCAAATTCTTGTTTTTTTCTCGTTAATCCATTATGGCCATAATGGCCGTTACGGCCAGGCAGTAATGCTTGTTGGAACTTGAGTTTCTTTCATTTTCTTGATCAGGATGCACCATTATTGCACCATTTGACTTCAAGGCTCTTTTGCACTAAAAATCTTCACTTATTCCTTCACTTCTCCTTGCAATATAAACAAAACAAAAAAGCAGTAAAATAGAACTAAAACCGATTTAAAAGCATTAAATTAACCCATCAAACAAAGCTATAAAATAGATAATGTCTAGCTTATCAAATTCCCCTATGCTTGAATCATTGCATGTCCTCAAGCAATTGTTTAAGGTAAAAGTTATGGACGAGCAGACACCATGAATAGGGAACTTAACATTCAGTTCAAGTGTAGGCAATAGGCAAATTCCAAAACCAAAGGATAACCAATTTCAGTTCCAATTTAGTGACTTAGGATCCTCTGAAAACATAACTCTCATCAATAGGACACTCAGCTCTCAGATTCTCTTAGTGTTTCAGGGTAATGGGCATTCACTCAAAATTTCACCAATGCAACGTTTCCTACCATAAGCTTGATTATTAACCAAATCTCCACTACATATCTCATGAAAGCATATATGAATCAAAAACACTTTTCAAGGTTGTAATAGGGGCAAGGGACAATTGGTGGGGAAAACCAGAAAAGGGATATTCAAAAGGCTATGTCAAATTAAACATATGATTATAGATAACCTTTTTGAATAATTGGAACTCAACGTATTCAAACAATCTTTCATCAGCCCAAACTTCATTAATAAGTCAAATATGTTACTTCGAGTTGAGCACCTTATTGTGTCTTTTAAAATTGGGACTAACAACTTTTTTTTCTTCTTTTCTTTTCCTTTTTTTTTCTCCTTTATTTTATTTTAATTTTTGATTTTATTTTTTGTTTGGTTTGAGTCAACACAAAATTTTCTAGTAAATTTTGTAAGCTAGACTTTTGGGGGCTGTTGAAAGACCTTCGTCCTTGGAAATTGGAAGGTCTAACCATTGGTAGGGGGATGGGATTAAGGGGATGGTTTTTGTAGGAAAAATTTGGATGATTCCTCCACCCTTGATTATAAGTATTGGAAAAAAGGTCCCCTTTTTGAGGATTGTTAAGATAATTAACTTGCTCATTATCCACACCACCATTAACAGACATTATGACTTGGCATTCAACAGTCACATGACAAACAATACCACAAATTTCACAAGGAGAAACATTTGGTGTGGCAACATTTACATTAAATTTTTGAAACAATGCATCTACCTTAGAAGCAATATGATCTAATGCATCAACTTCATACCGGTCTCTTTTCTTCTGAGGAGATCAGTCACTTGACGATTGATAGTGGTTATGTGTCATTTCTTCAATTAGAGCATATGCTTCTTCTATGTTCTTGTTGATCAATGCTCCTCCTGCAGCAACATCTACTGTCGTTCTTATAGTGTTTGAGACTCCATTGTAGAATGTATGGAAAATTAGCCATATCTCCAACCCATGATGAGGGAACAATCTCAACATCTCTTTGAAGTACTCCCAAGCTTCATAGAGCGATTCTCCATCCTTTTGA
This sequence comes from Cicer yamashitae, assembly GCA_037974755.1. Lineage (NCBI taxonomy): Eukaryota > Viridiplantae > Streptophyta > Magnoliopsida > Fabales > Fabaceae > Cicer > Cicer yamashitae. The sequence continues at coordinate 3,905,096 of JBBPBQ010000001.1, read as the reverse complement.
GAAAAACTTGTGATTTGATTTCTCAATTGTACAGTTTGGCTTGGTGGAAAATATCTAGCAAGGAATGCTTGCTTTACCTGATCCCACGTGGTAATGGATTTAGAAGGCAATGAATGTATCCAAGCTCTAGCTTTATCCCTTAATGAAAAAGGGAAAAGCCTTAGTCTAATGGCATCACGATTCATTCCATTCATTTTCAAAGTGTCACAATACTCTAAAAAAATAGACAAATGGAGGTTTGGATCATCCGTTGGAGTACCGAATAATTGGTTTTGTTGTACCATGGATAGCAGCGAAGGTTTTAATTCAAAATTGTTAGCCTCTATAGTCGAGCGCGCAATACTTGAATGCGGCCCTGTAGTATTGCGAGAGGCATATTCTTTCAAGGTTCTTTTTTCAGCCCTTTTTAAATCTTTTTCTTGTTTAGAAATGTTTTCCTCTCTTCTTCTACTATGGAAAAATCTTTCTATCTCGGGTATTGGTTCGACAAGATTCCCAAGACTTCAGATTCTTCACATTCAAACAGAGAAAAATCAGTAATAAAAAAACAATATAAAAATTAAAAATGAAAGTTTGTAGTCTAATTGGTACATGAAAAGATAATTAATATCAAAAGCAAAGTCCCCGGCAACGGCATCAAAAATTTGATAAGACCGCAAGTGCACGGTATGATCGCGTAGTAAAAATTATCGTTCCCACAAGGACTTTGTTATGAGTACTAGTCTCTCTTTACTATGATGATTAGCTAAAATAGTAAATAAAGCCTCTAGATTGTACTTTTTCACAATGATGGATACAATAAAATTAACTTTCTTTAAGTTATAGGTGTTAAACTCTTAAAAATCAGATAAACAATTATAACTAAGGCCTTCTTTCAAAGAACAAAAGTGTATTTTAAACTAATAACCAACCTATTTTCATGATTGATGTATTAGCAAAATCCTTTAAAGAGAAAATATATTTCATGATTTCAAGAAAACCAAAATCTATTTTCATGATTTGATTCTCTTGTCCAATCTTAGGGGTCAAATATCAAATCTACCTTTCGGTATATTATTTGATACCTAAGTGTGACCATGATTCTTACTAAGATTGGATTAAATGATCAACACCCATGATAGAAAGAAATAGAAATTGTTAGAGATCCAACATTGGAAATCCTACAATCCCAAGACAAGGAAGATCTACTCACACATGATCACAGTAGAATAAAAGCTTAAATATAAAAACATTGGAAATATAAAATAATAGAATTTGTCCTTTTTATAGCTTTAAGTGCCTTCATGAGCTTTAATTATAAGAAAGCATCAAAATTTCACAAAAGAAAAATGGTTCAGCAGCAAAAGATGAGCAGATTATGGCCATAATGGCTATTACTGCCAGACAGCAATATATTCAGCAGCAAAAGATGAGCAGATTACGACTATAATGGCCCTTTCTGCTAGACAGTAATCCTTGCTGACTTGGAGTGGCAAATTCTTGTTTTTTTCTCGTTCATCCATTATTGTCGTAATGGCTATTACAGTCAGGCAGTAATGCTTGCTCGAACTTGAGTTTCTTTCATTTTCTTGATCAGGATGCACCATGACTGCACCACTTGACTTCAAGGCTCTTTTGCGCAAAAAAACTTAACTTATTCCTTTACTTCTCCTTGCTATCTAAATAAAACAAAAAAAGTATTAAAATAGAACTAAAACCGAATTAAAAGCATCAAATTAACCTATCAAACAAAGCTATAAAAAGAGATAAATTCTAGCTTATCAATATTTCACCTTGTTTTGAGACAGTTGAGCTGAATCACCTAAAACACAACTATTTAGGTACGAAACAACTTTCCAATTACATCACTTGTAACTCTTGGAACAATTGGTTGAACATCACTTGTTCTAATCCATCTTATGAATTAAATCCCAATCCCTTTGCCTCTTAGTCCATTTTAATCATATTGAATACAACTTAGTTAAATTAAACCCAATGGTTGACAGTTGGATATTATTTTGTCGTGCCTCACCGATATAGAATAGTGGATCCAACTTTAGCATAACCCACACTATACGATATTGGCCTTGACGAGTGCCACACATTGGATGACATTAACCTTAATATTTAATTTGAGGAATTTATATTAAGCAATCTCACTGGCATTTGTATATCATACAGACATTTCTTAGCATGCATGTATATGCTCTCACATTTTAAAGCATATGAAACACATATATAAAACATGCTAACACACATCCTACATATCATACATCACATACAAAATATATAGGAATAAGCAATATAATTATGACATCCTAATACGAAAAGCAAACTAACTAAATATAAATTACAAGTCTTTGAGTTGAGTTCTCAAACCTCTCCATTAGCGTCATTGTATGGTGTTGCCTCTTGTCATCGTCGACAATTACAATTATTTAAAATAAATAAATTGTTACAACACACAAGCTGTATTTTAAAATAAACCATAACACGCAGATCATATTTAAATAAAATAAAATAACCACAAAACATACTAAGCCCAAAACTATACCCCCTTAATAATTAATTAAAATTAATTATTTAATACATCTCAAAATATTTATTAATAATGACTATTTATTATTAATAATTACTTTTGAACACGGTATGTTTTGATAAATTCAAAACCAAAATTGATGCAACTATTGCATTCTGAATTCTGATTCAAATCTTCATATCAATATTAAATAAGAGCAAGAACATATACTCAGTTTCTAACATATTAGAACAATATTGAGAACACATATTTCGTAAATATATTGAGGCAACAATTATTCATCGAATATTATATATATTAGGAGTGCTCCTAGTTAATAAAATTTATTTTATATGAATCATATTCCAGAAAATATTTAGGCCTGTTATCAAATACGTAAATGAACACCTACGAAAATAAGGCATAAACGATCATGGCTCTGATACTACTATTGGGAAATCAAGAGATATATTTTAAAACAATTTCAAAATCATTCTCAAAAGCGAAAATTACTTATTGTCATGGATCACGCTCGCAAAATATTTCACATGAGGTTTATGTGTTTACCTCTTGAAGTGTAAAAGAGGACAAATCATCAACATCATGATATGATAGTGTCTCTACTCAGTTCGCGTGAACGTTGTCTCAGATTGCGTCGGTGCTAGCTGACGACTATAGTAAGAATGATTCTAGGGTTCAGTTAAGAAGAGACACAATAAATATATATATAAGGCTCCTGTCTTCCTTACTGCCATAATGAACACTACAAGTCCAATTCATTTATTTAATTACATCTTTATTTATATAATAATTATTTAATTAAATTTTTACTTTTTGATTTAACCGTTCTAGCGTGTGATTCTATAGTCTCCCACTTTATGGCCAATAATATAAAATATTAAAATAATATGAAATATTAAATATTATAAACAATGAGTAACATCTAACAATGCATCATTGCTACCTAATTAATGAAAAAATCAGTGATACGATTTTAAACTTACCGTGACCATTATTTACTGCACAGTAACTATCTCTTCATTCCATTGTCTTAATTGAACACTAGACATAAAAAATGTCATCCTTGTTAGGTCCAATAATTTGTTTCTTGATTTTCGAGTATCCGTGAAAACGCTAATGTACCCAATATCTTATATTTGTCCATTTTGGCGTGGCCACACACATTTCACATATCACTCTATCGAGAGACGCAAGACACGACTCCTATTATGCAGGAGTGATAAATCTTATCTACATCACTCACATCTCTCAATATGGTTTATTGTAGATCCAATAACCACCGTTATGATTATCCTATTACAAATAAGGTTTGATGGCCTCAATGTATACAACTCTCCAAGTAGGGATCGTAGTGTCTTCAACTCAAAGGACTACTCACTATGGTTACATGAGAATCGTTAATAACTCTTGCATAACTATTATATAACACTATATTTTTACATGTGTATATATAAGTTTTTCATTAAAATATAAAATTATTTTTCACTACAAAAATAGATAAAATAAAAATATAAAAGTTTTGTATAGCTAACGATACAATTATTTGTAATCTTACAAAAGTAGGAGAATATTAAAATTTTAAATATGTCAACGTGAAATGAAAATGACTTTTTTTACCTCATAAACATCATTTATTTATTTATTTACACACTTTAAATTTTGGTTGCACCATTGTCCCTCAACGATTTTAGTTGAAGAATTAACCATAATTGTTTTTGTTGAAGAACCTTTGAACATTTGTAACTAATAATGTTATATCGTTTCCATTTACCTATAAATATTAAGGCACCCTAAAAATATTATTAGTAAAATGAAAATACCGTTTCATCTAAAACTTGTACTTTACCATTTTGTGTAGCAAAGATAAACCAATAATATGCTCCAAAGATTTAATGACTTTTAGAGTTCTTTTTTTAGAGATGTAATATTTCGTTTACTTTTTGTTAGTGCAATTTAAGTGAGGGACACCAAAGAGTTTTAAGAAGAGGTTTCAAGTCCAAAATATGATAAAACTAATATAACTACTAATTTACTAATATTTACTTATAAAAAATATGTTTAAGCTATTAATAATGATATCGAATATGTCATTATTATTTTTTTTTGCGAAGGAAAATTAAAAGTAAAATAGTAGTTTTTACGATAGCTAAATTTTTGAATTAATTTTAGTATTAGTGTGTATTTATTTGTTGAAAATTAAAATATTTTGTTTAATGTAAACTTCAATTACAATTATTTATCACATAACTTTATCAAACTATTAAAAAAAAATTAAAATTGCAATCTTTTGTATTAAAGAGTAAAATGTCGTTGATCAATATTTTTTATTAAAATTAAAAATATAATAAGTTCAAATTATTTTAAAAGTCTATATTTTATCATGGTTGAGTGAGATGCGTGATGAATATGGATCATTTAATATTGAATTGATTAAACATGAAAGGGGCCATGTTATAAAGTCATATCAAATTTGTAGATGAAATATTTGTTTAAAAAATATTTGACGACATAAACTACAAATTGATATAGAGAATATTAAATATGTGATGAAATTCTAATAGAACAAAAGAGAACTGTAAATACTTGAATTCTTTCTTACTTATAAATCCATTTTTTCAAACATCCAATTTTTCAAACTCAAAATATATACCTTTGAAATCTGTCGAGATACTTCAGTTCCAATTTGTCTTTTTTTTGTTTTTTTTTTTTTTTTAATTT
>JBBPBQ010000001.1:3877043-3899764 GCA_037974755.1 Cicer yamashitae | reverse complement strand
AACTTTAGAGATATAACATTTTCGTTGAAAGTTTATTAATTTTTTGTTGAAAGTTTATTAATTTTTTGTTATTTCAATTCAAGCAATACTTTATTTGTATTTATATATAATGAATTACAATAAAAACATATGAATTTATATGTAATGAATTAATGAATACATATTTGAATTAAGTTATAGCTTGGTTGTTGAGGAACACTCAAGAGTTTTCAGGAGGTTTTGAGTCCAAAGTCAAATAAAACTAATATAACTACTAATTTACTAACAATTTATTTATAAAAGAAATATGTTTTTAGTTAAAAATAAGTTTTTGTGAAAGAAGATTAAAAATAAAATAATAACTTAAAGGATACCTGAATGTTCAAATTAAATTTAGCATTAGTATCTATTTATTTGTTGAAACTTTAAATGTTTTGTTTAAAGTAAATTTCAATTATTTTTAAATAATTTTATCAAAAAATTGTTTATAACTATTATAACAAATCAACATTGCAATATTTTGTATTAAAGAGTAAAATATCATTGATTAAATTTTATTATTAAAATTAAAAAATTAAGATCACATTATTTTTAAAAGTTTATATTTTATCATGGTTGAGTGAGATGCAAGATGAATTTGAACTCTCTAATATTGAATCGATTAAACATGAAAGAGGTTATGTTTGAATGTTGCATCAATTTTGTAGATGAAAATAGTTTTATTTATTTATTTGAGGACATAAGCTACAATTCTTTTAATAGGACATAAGCTACCAATTGTTATATAGATTGTCAAATATGTCATGAAAATCTAATAGAATGAAAGAGAACTACAAATAATTGAATTCTTTCTGACATATAGAGAATACCAAAGATGTCATGAATTCTTTCTAATGTGTGAGATGCAAAAGCTAAATTGAGGAATAAAAGATGTGAGATGAATAGTAGAGACATATGAAGGGTGCCACATAAGAATATAAATGATGTGACGCAAATGCTATGATGTGGCACATAAATGTATGATGTATCATTCAATAGAGTTGAAATTCTGTTTTAATATATTATAATTTGATTCTCATATCAGATCAACTTAGTACAAACATTACTCCTAATATTTATACCTATGTGAAGATTTGATATCTCATATTCATTACCGTGAGATGTGATTATCAGTCTACTCACAAAGTAGTCTCTATGCATTACTGTTGTTCCATTTAACAGTAAAACTTGACTACAAATAGTTTAAAGATAGAGTCATTATGTTCAATGAGGTTTCACGATTAAGTCACATTTAATGTTCCATTAAATAGACTAATCATTTTAAAGATTTTATTATACTTTAAATTAATTCACATAATAAATTAAAATGCCTCCTATCTATTACTCTCTGAATCTAATAATTTCTATATGTAAGTTATTTCCCGCCCATACGAAGTGTGGCATTAATAATGACAAATGACATAATTCAAAGCAACTTTCCAATTGTGTAAATAAGGTGCATCTATACAATCTACAATAGCTCTTTAGTCTACCTACATATATAAGCATGAGCCATATCATTCTTTTTGATTCATTTGGAGTCTATGTCTAAAACATAAAAATCACAATTCTGTAAGTGTATCAATTTGAACATGGCCTTCAACAACCATTATGCTACCTTGTCATCACTCAATCTTAAAGGGTATGTATTGCTATGTTTCTATTCCTTTTTAAATGTTCATTATATAATTATTCAATTTGACATTTTTAAATCTTTACACATGTTCTCATATGAACTAGGCATGCGAACCAAAAATTGTAGTTTTACACGATCATATTTTCATTTATTGAATTATGTGGTTTTATTCATAGTTTCACACAAACAGGTCAATTCTGCAAATAACGATAGGGATGTCAAACGTAGTCTAACGCAAATGAGAACCTATAAGATGGAGTATGATACTTATAATGTAATTACTTTAACTAAAATTTCCATTTGGTGTGTACTATTTTTTTATGATTGTGTTGTATAATTCAGTTTCTAATCTAAAAAATGTCCGTTTAACTAGGGAAGGGGTTGACTACCATGTTTGTTTACAAGAAAATTTGGTTTGTTAGTTAAAAAATATTGTTTCTTTAACTAATCTAAGTGGAAATAAATTTAAAGTAAGAGTACACAAAGAGAAAGGAGACTTTTTCTTCACAGATGGGTGGTTATGCTTGAATGATATTAATGGTCTAAAGTTTGGAGGTTGGATGACATTGTACCATACAACACCCCAAAGGTTTGTCATTGTAAGGGTTAGGGATAGGCTTGGGAATGAGATCAACCCTCCTATGAGAAATCCTCCCATGAGGTTTACATTGAACCATCCTATTCTCAATTACAATCTTAACAATAGACTGACTCACAATGTTGGTGGCGCGACGAGGTACAAATTTCCAATGAATTTTTATCATGCATACGTTAAGACTTTGGCTGTTGAAGATATTGAATCCAACGTATTGGTCTGTACTACATATGTAATAAAATGATTATAAGTGGCTAAATTAGATATTTGCTAATGATGTTAAAAAATTGTTTAATTACATTCATTTTCTCTGTAACAAAAGTTGAAAATGGCTGGCTTTTGTTGTGCTGTTTTTAACAAGACAGATGTTGAATTTGTGCCGATGGATGAATGGTCAAATACCTGGAAATGCAACTTTAAGTTTGAAGAAACATCTCCTGAATTTTGTTTCATTTTTGGAGGCTGGAAATTTTTTTGCAAAACAAGAAGATTCACTGAAAGGGTTACAGTCAAGCTTGGTGTCACTAATGCCATTGAAAACAAAGTCATTTACATTCGAGTGAATCATAGTTTAGGATTGCGAACGACTTTGGTTGCAGCTGCTGCCAACTCCACATTCAAACATATATATCATTCTGAAGAGTACTTTGCTTAGTTTTAGTCACAACTTGAGGAAATGCTTTAATATGGTGTTTTTTTTGCTTCAGTGCTTGAATTTTAAAGCTTAGTGTAAATGAAGCTTAATTTTTAAGACTATTGTTTTGTGATTGAGTTTTTGTAAATGCGATTCTAAATCTATTGTAGTCTTCAAAGCCATTTACTATGATCTCCTCATTCCTCTATTTACTATGGTTTCCAATGGATGATATAAATGATTAAGCTGCCACCATCATTGCTACTAAAGTCATGTGTGTTTTTAATCTTATCTTATGGGCACAAATGCAAAGATGTAGGATGCAAATCTAACTAGAATGTGCAGAGTTGTTGTATCCATTAAATGAAGGAACAATTTTTTTAAGTAAAGCTCCTAATGAAAACTTAAAATGTAATCATAGCACTTGAGGAACAAGCTTCTGACAAGAGTATAATTATTCATGATAAATCAAAATCTATTCATTTAGTTGCTCAATACCCATATATATACATGAGAATGCACATGTCTTCATAGATAGCTTATACCAAGTTCCTCAATCTTAACACATAGAGTATAATATTGGTAGTGTTATTGATTCTTGAAGATTCTAACTTAACAATGTCATCCAAAGAACATATAATTAGCTTTATCAAAGACATTCGACTTGAAAAAGTTGAATGGAATTTGTGTGTCTGTGTTATTTGATTGTGTGTCCGGACTGAATTCAAAAATCCAGGTGATGCCTTATAGCCTTGAGATGATTTTGATAGATCAAAAGGTATACCAGTGATTGACATTTTTTTGAGAAAAACAATCTTTTACTTGCACAATTCTACTTCTGAGTATAATATCATATATAGTTAACTTCTTAATAAGATTTGTTGTTGCCAATGTCAAAAAAGACTCATAGTCCAATTCCAAGAATTGATAGTCGAATGATCTACGTATTTGATGTAGAGTTTTTTGGTAGGTCGTAATGATGCTAAATACCAAACAACAACACCCAAATACAAATTGAATTTTATAGGTATGACTGAATATACAAAGATAGATGTTGATGAAATTCCAACAAATCACTTTGATTTTGTAGTTTTCTCTGAGATACTTGCTGCTACTTGGATATTGGTAATCTCTATTAATATGTAGTATTTAAAGTATTTAATATGTTAGTATTTATGATTTATCACTAACTTTTTATTATATGTTTAATGAATTTGTTATTATTATAAAACTAGATGTTATTGGCCATGTTGTTCAAAGAGACAACGTTAATGAAACAACAGATAAGGATGGAAAAAAAATACAAATTGATTGATATTGTCATAGAAGACTTGGGGTGAGTATTATTTAAAAATCTATTTTTTAAAAATTAAATACATTTTATAGTGTTATTTTTGTGATTTTAATATATTCCATTTTATATTTATAATTTTTATTTTTGAAATGTAAGGGTTAATTGCATCTTATAGGGTGTTTATGCCGAGTATATTCATGATTTCCTTGAAAATAATAGTGAGAGTGGCCCTATCATTCTTATCATGCAACTCGCAAAATTAAAGAAGATGAATGGTAATTAATAAATATTAGTATATATATATATAATAGAATATATAATATTTTATTATATATTTTTAGAATTATTTATGTATTCTTTTGTCAATGAATCTATCTACTCTATAATATATGATCTGTTGTTGATTAATGGTAAAAACAGCCACAATGGGAATATCAAGTACTTTTTTTTAGTACAAAGCTATTGTTGAATGCTAACATCAATGAAGTTAAAGATTATAAACATAAGTATGAGTAAGTAATATTCTTGAAAAGTTTTGAAAATGTTATGTTCGATTGTCACTATCATATAGTATATGTCTAACAAGTTTTCATGAGTTGTTCCATTATAGTCATTGAGATTATATATGTTAGTATATATATAATAGAATATATATATATACAACAATTCATTTGAAAAACCTTTGTTCTGTTTGATCGTGTTGTTTCTCATTTTTTATCCAAGACAATCGAAGATATCATTGTTGGATCTGCTCACGTGTGTTTATAGTACATAATCCTATCATTATTATAATGCTCATTTGGCTGAAATAATATATTGTTTTATATATACAGTTGATGGAAAGTGCTAAAACAGGATAAATCATGTGTCTGTGTGTTCTGTTTTCATTTATCTGCTCTGCTTTCTTTACTTTAGTATAGCTACACAAAAAAGTATTTTTAATCACAAAACACAATTCAAACTCCAATTTCTTGTGTTTTTCGTTCTACAATTTTTGTTGTTTAGTATGAACAAATTTATCCAATTCAAATTGTGGTCGCAAAAAATTTTTCAACCATAGAAATTATTCAAGGAAACGTTTTAACTCTATTATGTTGAGCCCATTGATGGTTGTATCAAAAGTAAGTATATGAGTTACTGTATCCACACGGACTTGTGTGCGATATCTAGCCGTTCAATAAAGTTATGATTCTAAGTGAAGTGGTATGATAGTTTTGTTAATTAATTCAATTAGATAAAAGAAAAAACATCAAACGTAATGTAAATTTAACGGTGATATTAAATTAATGAGATTAGATTTCATCAATCACTTTCTCATGTACCCTATTGATCAGTTACACATATTCATGTTAACATCAACATCATCATTGTCACTATTCACGTGTTATTAATTCCTTAATAACAATGAGGGATCAACTGTCTTGCTTAAAATACGATTCATCACCCTATTAACCAAGATGGTCCCATTGACAATTCGAGACTATTATTCATAAATGTGTTCCTAGAGTTTAGATTTAATATATGTTTATCCTACATCAAGATCTAAAGAGCATTTTCTAATAGAACTTCAAATCAAATTATAGCGATCAAGTCATAACAAGCATTAAGAAGAAGGATAAACATTGATATTCATGAGTAACTAGAATATATATAACTATAGATCAAAAGAAATACAAAAGAGTATGATTGATTACATTTGATCCCAACAAAGAGATATTTAGCTACTTATTTCCATGAGAGCTTTACAAGATCAAGATGAAAAGAAAATAAATTGGGCTTCAATGATGATTTCCAAGCTTTCTCTAATGGTTTTTCTATGGAATTCCTCTGGTTCTTTTCCTCTGTTTTCCAACCATTTTCACTTGGCAAATGCTTCAGTTTTAAATAGTTTTCTAATAAGTGACATTTCGCTCAACTAAAATGTAATTCGCTTAGCGAGTGAGTATGCTTTACGGTGAAGCAAATTTCAACTATCGAACCGCCTTTAATTTCGATCAGCCAAATTACTACTCGCTTAGTGAGATTAACTTTGCAAAATCTAGCAAACTCACTACCTTGAGCTCGCTCAGCCAGAATATGTCTCACTCAGTGAATTTAATCTGCCCTGTTTCCTCAAATCTTGATTCCAATGATCTTGGTTGCTTTCTTCTTTAATTACTACTCTTATTTTGCCTAGAAAAACAAGGAAACATGCAACATATCACCATTTCTTGTAGGGGTGTGCATGAGTGTGGGTTGACTCGCCAATCGACCACCCAACCCAAACCAACCTTATTTTTACGAGTACCCGGTCACTTTCGGGTCACACTCAACTCAACCTGTTGAAACCCACTTATATTTGGTTTGGTAACGGTTTCAACAATTTGAACCCTTGGACCCATAGACTCGATCTTATGACTTGTTATGTTTTTTAAAATTTTGTTTAGCCTTTTATTTATTTGGCAGCCCAACAACCCACCTTTTTTTTCTTTGCTGAAACTGAAATATAATCTTCCATTCGAGTTGCCCCCTCCACTAGGGTTTCATACTTTATTCCACATTTCTTCTTCTTCTTACAAGCTCCAGCAACACGCCCCCACCTTCTTACAACCAAGCCTGTGACACCCTAAACCCCAAAATAACATTTATAATAATTTATACTAAATTATTTGAAGAAAACTCGCGGCGGATGAAGAAAATCTTTTCAAGAAAATAAAAACTTTTATATCTATTTTAGGATATCACGTTTCTCTAAATACATATGTAACAATTCAACTTTGTTTCTCAATTAAAATTCAATGAACTTGATTTAACTAGAATTTCTTGATTTAATTCCCAAGACTTACTCGTACTAAGGTTTTCACATAAAATGTCATTTGTAATTACATAAGTAAAATACACATTACAACTCTTTTTTTCCTGGTATCACCTATCAGAGCGGGGTTCCACCTAAACTTGAACTTCAAGACTCATTAACCTGTAATGCGATTTCCCAAACGCAGGGCCAAGCCAGTCAAACACAAACAACGAAGGAGTGAGTTTTGAAATCATGTTAATAGTATAATATAAGTAAGGAGAACACGCAATTAATTCTAAATAAACCGTATCATTAGACAAACATTCTTGAAAGAAAAAAATAACATTATAAAGTCAAAACCACTCAAGGAAAGTCAATACATTTCACTATAACATCAAATCATCTAAGAATTACTATTATTGCGCACGACACATATTAATCACAACAAAACAATCACAAGAAAATGCAATGCTATGCATGAGCTTAGACTCTACTTCACAATGTGGTACCATTCTAACTCTGAAGTACTTGGTTAGGAGGCCTGATACTATGCCACCATCCCGGTGGACAGACAATTCAAATTGGCCCTGTCCTCATAGATCCCCTTAACTCAACCCGAGACACATATACGCGACAGTCGATGTAAACGTGTGTTGCATGGTAGCTCCCGACATTTGGAGTGCTACCTCCAAGTCACCTAGGAATTCCCCACCCGAATACCTCCAAGGTCTAACGATCTTGCCTTAAGGCTCAATAGTAGACCGCCACGATCAGGCTCAATTCAGTTGTACTTCCCCGGAATCGCTAGGCTTGTCAGGCCCTACCTATATGATGACAAAATAATCTCCACTTCACAAATTCTCAATATTTATTTTCTCCCCTCGTTGGCCTATGATACTCCATTAAGACTGTCATCTCAAACACAAATTGGAATCACAATTATTTCATCAGAGGTTACTTCAATCTTTTCATCACAATTATAAATCACACATCATCATCATTACATAACTCATCACAAATTTAGAGCATCCCTATCATCAATCGTACCTCATCACATAAACTTATCACAAATTTATGAAATCACAATTATTATTTATACATCATCATCATCACATAAAATTATCACAACACATCCATCTTTTATTATCATATCACATAAACTCATCTAATCAAACATATACATAAAATTAATTCGACACTCAATATCACAATAACATCAAATACCACGCATTTAAAGAAATTAAATCAATCAACACCTTACCAATATTTCTATTCTATATTTTAATCTCACAATTTTCATATTTGCACATTAATTTATTTATCCCTCAAAGGGCTACTGCCGTACGTAGCAATCCCCGGATGAATCCTTGGGAAATACGGTTTTCCCGTTCATCTCACAATATATTACACCCATGAATTCAAACGCTCTCTCACCCCTTACCTTATTTCGACGCTTTTACACAAGAATAAGATTCCACGAGCAAATAGTCTTTATTCTTTGACTCTTTGTCCTTCAATCGATCTAACTCGATAGTTTATGGGTATACGTCAAAAATAAATTATGAGAAACTACTCTAAAAACTAAATTCGAAATTCGGTCAAGAAAAATTACCATAAATCAAAAAGCCAATCAGTGGATAATATAGCCACTTTTCGCACGGTCGTTTTGGCGTTGGTTTCACTCAAATCGGAGTTACGGTGAAGAATAACGATACAAAATAAGGAATTTTATAAACGGAGAAGTCGGGTATTTTAGAGAGAAATTGGGATGGTTAAAAATCTGAGAAAGTATGTTTATTTGACTAGCTAAATGAATAAAACAACATACTAAAATTTGGGGGAAAATGGAGAAACTTTTCTGAAACAGTTATCGGTTATCGGTGCCAAACGATAATCCTAATTTATGTTTTCTATTCCTTAGGCGGCTCCTGTTACTCCTCCTTCCTTATATTTTATTATTATTATTATTATTATTATTATTATTATTATTATTATTATTATTATTTAATTAGGTTTTACTTCCATATGGGCCTAACCCATGAATCACATTTTACCAACAATTACCAAAGCTATTTTTTTTTAAACACAAAAAATAACCAAAACTCTTATATTCAAAACTATCACTATAATAATACTTATGTTACTCAAATTAAAATATTACCATCATTAGAGAATAATCAAAACTATAAAACAAATCACACTTTATATTTGTTATTATATCATAATAAATATATATAAAATCACAATGGCAAAACACATATATAAAAATAAGGAAATCAAACACAACATTACTAATATCTCAAATAGTTATTTATAAAATAAATAATTAAAATAAGAGATACTTAAAATAATTAAAATATAAATATGTGCCCATTTAACATTAGTTAAACATACAAGAAAATATGACATTAGTTACCACACGTAAATTCACCTAAAATCTTATTCTTTAAAATATTTACACTAATATACTATTATTTTTAGAAAAATATATAAAATAATAAAATATAACATATATTATTCATATAACATATTTGGTCAAATATGTACAAGATTAGCACATCATAGAAAACACACCTATAAAGAAAATTAATCATAAAACTAATCAACATATATTCTAAAATAATTTTAACACAAAATTAATTATCCAAAATCCTATTTAATTAATAAAATAGTTTATTATAAAATTTAGAGTGTTACAAAGCCGTCGATGCCACCATGCAACCCCACTGTCGACATCGATCACGCGAATAGCTGAACACAATGAGTTCTTATTTTCGTCTCTTCTCTCTGTTTCCATTTTTTTTTCTCCTCTTTGTTTTTTTTCATTTTGTTCTTGGTTTCTATTTTTTATGATTGTTGTTTTTATTACTGCTCTTGGTTTCTATTTTTTATGATTGTTGTTTTTATTACTGCTCGTGGTTTCTATTTTTTCGTGACTACCTATTTTTTTTTATTTGTGGAAGGAGAAAAAACATAAGATTTCGGGTTTGAGGTAATAACAATATTCAAATTATGTATAAAGATTATTCTCCATAACCTTGCTTCTAAGTTGCATTTGATGTCCTCTTTTTTTGTTTTCAATTTTCATTTGTACCTTGATTTTCACTCCAAATGTTTTGTTATATGCATGTATTTGTTGAATCCACTTTTCTGTAAACGGTTGAGTTTATTGGATGGTTTAAATAGTTTTAGTTTACACTAGTAGTTAGTCATTGCGTAATCACCATGACATAGATTTAATATTAGAAAAGAGTATCTTTTTGTGTACTTTATTTTGGTATAATATATTTATACTTTCAGACTAAAAAGAAATTGAATATCACTATTTGTTTTTATGAATACTTTAGATTTGTGTTTTAGATTTATTCTTGTTTCTATTACTGTTTGTTCATACTTCTTATACTTTATTCTTGAATTTTTCTATTTTTGCTTGCTTTAGATTTTTGTTTGCTTGTTTTAGGTTCAATTTGAAATTTTCTAACTATATTATTGTATAGATTTGAGACAAATTGAACGAGTACAAGAAACTCCTAATCAATTTTCTCCACAAGAACAAGAAGCTTCATCACAACAAGCGCAAGATTTAGGCTTCTCACCATTGCCGCCAATTCAAGCAAACGGGGTAACCGAAAGAAACCCTAGTAAAGCCTCTTCTAGTTCTTGGTTTCATTTTAATAAGGGAAATGATACAAGTACATGTAAGTATTGTGGGAAAGTGTATGCGACAAATAGTTCTAGTCATAGAACCACTAACTTGCTTAAACATATAAATAAGTTCTTGAAAAATCCAAATAGGTAAGTTGATAAGAAACAAAAGACAATTGTTCTTGGAAAGGAAAATGACGATGACCCTAATAGTGTTAGTTTTAAACTTGTTGAATTTAATCAAGAGACAACTAGAATAACACTTGCAAAGATGGTAATTATTGATGAACTCCCTTTTAAATATGTTGAAAATGAAGGGTTCAAGCAATTCATGAGTGATGCTCAACCTAGATTTAAAATTCCTTCCCATGTTACCGTTGCTAGATATTGCTTGCAATTGTATTTTGATGAGAAGGAAAAGTTGAAACGTATGTTGCCTGCAAATAAACAAATGTTGTCTTTGACTACTAATAATTGGACATCGATCCAAAATATGAATTATATGTGTGTAACAGCTCATTATATTGATGATGAGTGGGATTTGAAGAAGAGGATATTAAGTTTTGGTTTGATTTTCGACCACAAAGGTGAAACCATAGGGATAACTTAGAAAATTGCAAGAAAGAGTGGGGAATTATGTCTATTTGTTGTGTTACTATTGATGATGTAAGTGCTAACAACTTGGAAATTGCATATTTAAATAGAGGCATAACTTTGGAAAGGTCGTACTTTATTTAATGGGGAGTACTTACATATAGATGTAATGCACATGTATTGAACTTGATTGTCACCGATGGCTTGAAGGAAATTGACTCATAAATTGATAAAATAAGGGTTGCATGTAAGTTTGTCAAGTCTTCTCCTAGTAGGTTGGCTACTTTTAAGAAGTGTGCAGAAGCTGTGAATGTATGTTCTAAAGCAATGGTAACATTTGATGTACAAACTAGGTGGAACTTCACCATTTTGATGTTGGATATTGCTAAACATATGAGCATGCATTTTATTGTTTATAACATGTTGATGTGGCATTTGTGTTTAATGGTAGTGAGATAGGAGGATGTCCTAATGAAACTGATTAGGAACGTTCCCGTGTTTTTGTGAAGTTTTTGAAGACTTTCTATGAAGTGACCCTTTCTTTTTCTAGGTCATTACATGTTACAATCAACTCTTTTTTCAAGTAGCTGATTGAAATTCAAAAAAAATTGACTAAATGGAAGAATAGAGATGACGCTGTTTTGAAAAAGATGACTGCAAATATGCAAGAAAAATTCAACAAATATTGGGATAGTGGTGAGATAAATATTCTTCTGTTTGTTGCTGTTTTTTTTTTATCCCCATTATAAGCTTAAGTATATTGAGTTTTGTTTTAAAAGAATGTATGGCACTGATAAGTTCGATGATATGATGAAAAACTCAAAAATGTCATTAGTAAATTGATTGAACACTATATTGTTTTGTATCTCGTTACAAATGAAGCTAGTGGTTCTAGTACCTTGAATCCCAACATGCATTGACAGTCTAACATTGAAAAGGGTGATGAGGATGATTGGGAAAATTTGTTTAAATTGAAAATGAAGAAAAAACAAGGTGAGTTGCAAAAAAGTGAGTTGGATAGGTATATAGAGGATGGTGTTGAAGATGACTCCGCTACATTTGACATTCTTAAATGGTGGAAAGGAAAAACAAATAAATACCATGTTATTTCTCGCATAACTAGAGATGTTTTGGCTATTCCAGTGTCTACTGTATCATCTGAGTCAGTGTTTAGTACAAGAGGTTCAATCCTCGATTCATTTCGTAGTTCATTAAATGCCACTACTGTTGAAGCTTTGATTTGTACCCAAAATTGGATCAAATCTCCTAAGAAAATTGATTTAGCAGTTGAGTTGGTTGAAGTACAAAAGATTGAGTCGGGTACGAATGTTTTATTTTCACTTTTGAATTGATTTTCCTAGATTTTTTTTAGTATCTTAATCATTTGGTGTGCTAATGAGATTGTGTATTGTATTTAAAATTTTAGAGTCGTTTAGATTAGTTTCAATTGATGTAGAGGTGTTTGCTGCTAAGCTTAACACAATCACCACTACATCTTTAAGGTACTTGTTATTGTTTTGTTTCATGCAAATTTTACTTTATTTATTATTTCTCATTCTTTATCTTCTCACTTTTATTATTGATATTTGTGTTTTGCATATTCCCAATTGTTTTCCTTCCATAATTTGACAAACTTTTTAAGTGCTTGGATTTGTTGGACTTGAAGTTGGCATTGCTTAGAATTGATGAATTTTTATATTTTATTGATTTTCTGTTGGCTTTACCTTCAAATGTAGACGAGTTACGATTCAATAACAAGAAGAAACTCTATCTCAATTTCAAGAATGGTTATTCCAGTTGAGAGTAATTTCATATCGTAAAACTTAAGGTTCTTTTAGAGATTCAGAAAGAAAGTGTCGATTTTTCATTATTGGTTCAGTAAAACGGCTTGATTTTGCAGTATGATACTTGTGCAATATTGATCAACAAAACCCCTCAAACAATTTCCAAAATCATTGCTTGAATCATTATGTCAAATTTATGAAGCACAAACTTGGTTTTATGGATTATTGTCGTTTAACACAGAAAAATGTGTTTGATAAATCCAGCAAGAACAGTGTTCCTTGGTTATAATCGTCTGATTGATCACATATTATTTGTGGTAACTTAAAATTTACTAATATCACAGTATACGATATACAATATATATACATAAACACGATAAAGGATTTTATCGAATACACGAATATCAATTTCATGAAGTATACATAATCTAGATAGCTATAATGTAACAGCCCATTTTTTTTTTTTTTTGAAACAAACTAAAATTCATAAATCAAGAAGGAAATACTTTTAGATAAAATATTTAAGCCGAAACTCAACGACAAAGTCAACAATATTTATAAACAGCGGAAATAGTTTTGAAATGGAAGTCCAAAGTATTTCAAACAGAAAAGTACACCGGGGCTATGAGACCTATCTGACATAGCTCATACCCTGGGGTATTCTCGGCAGACATCTGTACAAAAGCACTGCCCCAAGAATTTTAACTTTCCCACGTCACATCAAAAAGTGGTACAATGACCCATCAAAATAAATGTCAAGCTGACAATATAAGGTATAGGTACAGTCTTCGAAAATGAAATAAATACAACCACAAAAGAAAAACTAACAACCATCTAATCTGATCATGCCACAAAAAACTAACAACCCGGGTGATTCCCACGCGTTCCGCAAAAATCCTTCTGACACAACCACGGTCAGATAAGACTAACTGTGTTCCCAACTCCAGGGTACTAACCGGTAGGACGGTCCTGATCCTCATATGAGGGCAAAGCCCAGATTTCCACAATAATTGTAAAGGTCACCAACCGAAATTAACAAATATCACATAGCATTTAAATTTTAAATGCACAAAATAACCTTTCAACTTAGCATACATCTAGAAAGGATTTTCATATGCCAAACATGCATAATCAAAGTTGAAAAATGAAGTTTTAACAAAACTGCACTGTCATATTCGAATACAACATCCTTGTATTCGAATACAGTGTTATTTCACAAGTCAGTAGCAAAATTGAACATCTGTATTCAACTACACACTGCTTGTAGCCGAATACAACTGCTAAAATTTGCAGATTTCAGTTTCGAAAATGTTTCGCAATCATTCAACACTTATCACACAAAATCAATCAATCACACTCATCAATTACGGCACAATTACAAACAACAACTGAGTATGTATATACAACCATCACAATATATCAAACATGACTCGCGTGCCAAACACCCTAATGCAATGCATATATGCCAATGCACATGATTCCGGAATTCCAAACCAAAACCCTCCTCGAAGGGGCGTAAATCATAATTGTACGGTCTCTCACAAGCCAATACTAATTACCAAGGTGCAGTCTCTCACAGGCTAACATGATTTACTAAAGTGTCGCCTCTCACAGGATTTACACTGATTTCTAGAGTGCAATCGCTCACAGATTAGCACATTCTAGAGTGCAATCTCTCACAGATCAGCACGACGCGATAATCCTCGTAAGGATAAGATGAACCAACAAATCACATGGCATCATCCCGTGGCCCGGTCACCACTATCACCATGGCCCATCCGGTCACCATGTACTATGAAAATGCATGAGCATACTCTGACTCTTTTCACCACAACTATTAAGTAAATGCAACTATTAAAAGATTCCCTATTTTTAATACTCATTTAACACTAATGATTTTTCAAATTCAACACAGGGTATACTCAAACATATTCACTCATAATCCCGCAATTCACATCAAACCACATCAATTCATTTTTCCACACATAAAACACATCTCAGAAATTCATAATATTAATTATGAACACACACCAAACATGAATCACCACAATCCACACCTCAAACACATTAAATTCAACTTCCACAATTTCACCCATAAACACATTAAATTCATTTTCCACCAATCTACACATAAAATACATCTCAAAAATTCATAATATTAATTATGAACACATCAATCACACCAAACATGAATCACCACAACAACATTAATATATCAGAGTTCTCCCCACACCGCTAACTCGGTGCCAACGGTCTCGATTCCTTTTCGAGACTTAAGGAGCTAACTACATAAACATAAATATTTATAACAATTTGTGCACGACTAAAATTTATCCAACCACAACAAAATTCCCAAAATTATATCTTTTTCACACACCAAACTTTTACAACCAAATAATCTACATTATTTAGTTAAAACTAAATAAAACAAATATTGTCCAAATCACACATACGCACACTCGACTATTAAAGCACCGAAATTTTGAGTTAATAAAATACTCTAAACTTTTTCTTGTAAAATTTCAACTTCAGTTCAAACTCATTTATTTGAAAATAACTCAATACGTAACTCAAACACGTCAAAAATCAAATTCTTTTTTTTTTAACCATTACTAACAAAATCAACAACATTAATCTCACATATAGAGTCCCTATATGCAAACTAAAAAATTTGGAAGGAGCCCTTACCTTCGTTGTAGCTTTTACAACCGTTTTCGTTACTGCGATCAAATACGACGAAAACTCTCGCTTGCGTCGTCGCTTCAAAAGCTAGCTCACTAGCACTGTAATGTGGAGAGGAGTAACTTTCCCTTCTGTCACTTCTCGAATGGAAGCTTAGATCTAGTAAATAAATGAGGATTTGCGTTTTACTGTTTTGATTTTCTTTTAAAAAAAAACAGAAGAAAGAAAGAAGAAGGAGAAAGGATTCGCGAGTGCAGGAAAATGTGTTTTCAGCTTTTCGTTTCCTCTTTGTTTCTAGCCTTGCCTTCCTCTCATATATATATATACTAACTTGCTAACTATATATATATATAAAAGTTCATGACATAAGTTAGTATAAAATTATAATACTAAAAAGTCTGATACCAAAGTTTTTTGATTTCGCTTATATATATATATATATATATTAATTAAACCAAACTAACAAATATCTAAATACTCTTACACACATCACTTCACTCACATTTCAAACTATTTGATAAAAATATCTACTCTCGTCGCAACTCAATTGACAGATAAAATTTTCAGCAACAAGTGATATTTTTAACAAAATTGTTCGGTATTAAATTTTTCGTAACGTAAATAAATTATTCTTCGACAACTAATTTTAACGGGTCTCAAAATATATATATAAAAATACGCATATATTAAACATATTACAAACTCTAACAAAATAAGCTTTTGGTACTGAATTCCCAAAATAAAATAAAATTGAGCTAAATGCCACAGCAATTCAACACAAAAATATACTAAAATTGCATAAATTAGAATTTAAAACTAAGGGTCTTACATATAACATGTATCTATTCGACTATGATGCAACTTGTTAGATTTTATAGTGTATAATAGATACCTTTAAGAATAATCAGATCTACATAACAAAAATAATCAAGAATGGCATGAATGACGTACCTTTAAGATTCGAAAGAGATAATAAGGATGAACGATGAACTATCCTCATTGTTGTATTGAGTTTAGAGCATTAGAGTTAACCATCTAATGAGATAATACTTAAATAACTAAGTGGCAAATGATAGAGACCTCCCATTGAGTTTAACAGAATGGTTCAATCTAACACGATCCATTCAGCAACAAAAGCTCAACACATAATTTAGTGCTTAATACTAATTAATCATAATTTAATTAATAATAATTCTTAATAATTGATTATTGTCAATTTATAATTGATTAATCAAATAATTAATCTAACTATATATTATATATTACATGAGTGTAATTTGATCCCTTATCATATTTATATTATTTCATTCACTTAAAACATCTAGATATCGATTGTGACACCCTAAACCCCAAAATAATACATATAATAATTTATATCTTATTTTTATAAAAATTTGCAGTGGATAAATAAAAACATCTTTCAAAGGAAGAAACTTTTATGGGTTATTTAGAATATCACATTTCTCAAAATACAATCGGAACACTTTAAACCTTTTTCCTCCTATAAAATAGTGCAATCTCAATAAACTTGATTTAACTATAATTTCTTAATTTAATATCAAAAACTTACTAGTACCTATAAGATTTTCATACAAAAAGTCGTTTCTAATTAAATAAGTAAAATACAACTTATAACTCTCATTTCTGGTATCACCTATCAGAGCGAGACTTCTCCCAAACTTGAATTTCAAGACATATTAACTTGTAATAACTGCGATTTTGCAAACACATGGGCAAGTCAGTCAAACACAAACAAAGAAAGAGATGAATTTTAAAATCATGTTGATAGTATAATATAAATAAGAAGAACACACGAATAATCATAACAGACCATATCATAACACATCATGATATATCAAAATATTCAAGGAATTAATACCATATTATAACATCAAAGTCACTCAAGAAAATGCAATGTTATGCACGCTTAGACTCTACTTCTTCAAAATTTGGTACCATTCTAACTTTGATGTAGTTGATTAGGAACCTTGATATTGTGCCACCACGCGAGTGGACGGACAATTCAAATTGGCGTTGTCCTCATAGATCCCATCAACTCAACCCAAGACACATATATCCGACAGTCGAGGTAAACATGTGTTGCATGGTAGCTCCCGACATTTAGAGGGCTATCTCCAAGTCACCTAGTAATTCCCCTCCAAGGTCTAACAATCTTGCCTTAAGGCTCAATAGTAGACTATCACGATCAGGCTCATTCGGTTGTACTTTTTCAACATCACTAGGCTTTTCAGACCCTACCTATACGATGACAAAATAATCTCCACTTCAAAAATTCTCATCAACTTCAAAAATTCCCAACATCTATTTTCTCCCCTCGTTGGTCTAAACTACACCATTAAGAGTATCATCTTTAGCATAAATTGGAATCATCACTATTTTATCAACTTTGTGGTTACTTCAAAATTCTCATAACAAGTTTATAACATCACTATCATCACTCATACATCGTCATCATCACATAAACTTATATCATACAATGCATCCATCTTTTATCATCACATCACATAAACTCATATAATCAAACATGTGGACAAAATTCAACAATACTACCATCTTTATAGAATATTGAAAACGATAAAATAAATAAATATAACATCAACAATTTATATTAATTACTAAATCACAATAAATATGTATAAAATCACCATGCCATGAGAAATATATAAAAATAAAGGAAATTATTTATAAAACAAATAACTAAAAGTAGAAAATAGTTTTAAATAATTAAAATATAACTACGTGCCTACTTAACAACAGTCAAACGTATAAGAAAATATCACATTAATTGTGTACGTGTATATACACGTAAAATCATCTTAAATCTTATTCTTTAAAATATTACACTAAAATACTATTATTTTTAGAAAAATATATAAAATAATAAAATAAAATATTTGTTATTTATATTACTCCTTTAGTCCAATATGTATAAAACTAGCACATCATTTGAAACACCCATATAATGAAAACTAATCACAAAATTATTTTAATATGTATAATATTTGTTATTTATATTACTCATTTAGTCCAATATGTATAATACTATTATTTACGTATTCTAAAATAATTTTAACACCAAATTAATTATTTAAAATCCTATTTCGTTAATAAAATAATTTATTATAAAATTTGGGGTGTTATATCGGTACACAATATATTTAAAGAACACTTTTAGTCCTTTATATTTGATCTAGTTTCCGGATAGATCATTTATGTTTTTTTTTCTTAACTAAATTCTTTATGTGGCACCTTGTTTGCAGCGTTAGCTTCTTTGTTAGTTCTGTTAAAAAAATGGCACGTGGCCGTTACAATGTTGACATGTGCATAACCAGTGTTGATATGACAAATTATAAAAGTAAACGATTTTCAAATTGGTCATTTAAGTTTTAGAAAAATACACTAATGGTCTTCTAAGTTTTAGAAAAATACACTAATGGTCTTCTAAGTTTTAGAAAAATACATTTATGGTCTTCTAGATTTTATACTTGTTGGATACCTAAATATTCAGACGAGTTGTACCGAGTTATTAAAATAAATCAATAAATCACAAAATATAATTGCTATGATTGTGGCTCAATTAAAAATAATTAAAATATTTTTAAACTTGAACCACAAAATATTGAAAATAAAAATATTTACTAACCCAAATATTCTTAGACAAGACAACTCTTTATGTGCGTGTTTGATATTTGTAAGAAACCGAATATTGAATTGCATTATCTTTGATCAAATTTCTGAATGGTTGATCCAATTTCCAAATGTACAAACAACTCATTTGTTTTTAATTAGTGGATAGTGGATTTATGGTGAATTTCTCTTTATTTACAACAACTCATTTTTTTAATTTTTTTTGGAATGGTGGATTTCTTGTTTTGAGTTTTCTCTAACTCACATGGTTGACTTTTGAATTTTTCTATTAGAATTAAAAAATTTGGGTTTTTGGTTTTTTAAAGATGGAGTGAAAGAGGAAGATAGTGAAGAGGAAGATGATGGAGAGGTAAAAGATAAAATTGGATGTGAACAAAATTGTTTTAAACTTAAAGGACCAATTACTCATTTATGAATTTATGGTGAATTTCTCTTTATTTACAACAACTCAGTTTTTCATTTTTGTTGGAATGATAAATTTCTTGTTTTGATTTTTCTCTAATTCACATGGTCGACAATTTAAGTTTTTCTATTGGAATTACAAATTTGGGTTTTAGAATTTTTAAAGATGAAGTGGAAGAGGAAGATGGTGTAGAGGAAGATGATGGAAAGGTAACGGATGAAGATTGAACATGAGTGAAAACTAATTTAAAATAGGCATCATTTAAAGGACTATAAGTATATTTTTTCAAAATTTAAAGGACAAATATGAGAATCATTTACTTTTATAATTTATCACGTCAACCTCGTTATGTACATGTCAGTATCATAACATCTATGTGACGTTTTTTAAAGAGAATTAACAGAAAATAACATTTTTGCAAACGGACAATAACTTAAATAATAACTTGAATGAAATAAATACTTGAATTAATAGTGGTTGAGTTTTGTTTGCTATAGTTGGATCTGGATGTAAATATGGAAAAAAATAATCAATTGAATTGATTTGGATTAAATTTTTAAATATATTAGATCATTTGTTTAATTCTTAGTGAATAAACATCCCCAGAAAATTAATAGTAAGAATAATCTTATATATGTCCATGTTACAACTCATTTATATGAATGTCACATATTCCAAAATTTGTCAATTTACAAAAATTATAATGTGGCACCTCCAAAATCACACTACTTGATTCGTGTTTTGCTTCTATTAGATTTTGTTTCACCAATATGTAACTCATTTATATGTATGTCACATATTCCAAAATTTATCAATTAACAAAAATTCTAATGTGACACCTCCCAAATCACACTACTTCATTCATGTTTTGCTTCTATTAGATTTTGTTTCACTAATATGTAAAGTAAAACAAACCCTTTCACTTGCTCATTCAAATACAATTATTTCATACGTTTAACAACTTTAACAACTTTAACTCTACTTTAACTCTAATCAATACACTTAAAGACTTTGATCACTTATCAAACTTTTCATTTTAATAACTCGTACAAAAAAGAACAATTCACTCACTATCTTCAATGCATTGTTTATTACACATAAAAGATTCATCCATTGATTTTTAACCACCCTATTGCATTTGGTTCAAGTCACTTACCAATGGATAAACACATTATAAAATGCAAAAAGTCATACTCATTTCAACGTGTGGCACATTCTTAGTCCACAATTGTTTCAATAATATTGTTTCTCTATTGTAATTATTGTTGAAGACCATATATAGGAGATGAGTATCTTTCTAAGCTATTGAATGTGTCTTTCGTAACTTTTTTTTTCCTTTTCATAATTAAAGAACACATTTCATAAGTAAAATAAAATAAAGATGAAGAATACTTAAGATAGTTGTTTGGAAATGAATAACTTCTAACCATTTCACTACTGGAAATTTCCTATAATTTTTGGTAACCCTTCTTGCCTATAATTTTTAGTAACCCACTCTTGATATTTCTTGACCATGGCAAATAATTATTTGAAAATTTGATTTCATATTCTAGTTATTTATATGAAACAATAGTTAATGTAATTGAAATTGCTCCATATCCAAAAGAATAGATATAGAATTGATTTATAGTTATAGTACTAACTTGAAGTTTAAATATAAACTTTATACCAACTATTGTTTTGTATCAAATTTTCATTTGTCTTGAGAGTTTTGTGTAAATAACATTTTTACTGTCTAAAAAATATTATGATTATTATTTAAGACTTTTGAGCCTCAAGAAATTACTATTTTATTTTGAAGTGTTTCTTCCATATATCTCAGCTATATTTGCATACGCAAAGAATTGTTGCAATATTTTGAATACTATTATAAATATTATTTTTAACAAATTACTACTCATGAATGAATGATATAATACACACTAGGACACACATTATCATTTAATACATGTTTGGATTGACAAAATTACAGATCTACATAGATTTTAACAAAAACTACTCTTTAAAGGTTACACAAAATTACGCTGAATTTTCCAATTCACCACCAGTTCAAACATACACTTATACACAAAATTAGTTCTTCAAAAGTTTACATTTCATTTTTACAACTTAGAATTTATCTGCAAAATTTTCTTTACTAAAATTTCTCCATCTTTAATATATTAATTTTTTTGAGTCATGATGACAAGTCGTTCTACTAAGAAGTAATTATTGTGTAGATATAAGAATTTGGTCACACACACAAAAAATTATATTTCTTTTAATTATTTTAAAACTATACATTATTTAATTATTATTTTTCTACTTGGTTTCTTTTATGTATGTGTCCAAATTCTTGTGTCCACACAAGAATTATTCTCTAGTAAGTTATTATGAATTCTTAGAGTATATATAGAAAACTTTGAGGGACACATGAAGTTATTCATTTTTTACTGCTGAGCAATTCACTTTCGGATTTTGAGTAAGATGATGTTAACTATTATTTGACTAAGACTTAGGGAGTATAATCTTTATCATAAGAAGTCTTTGGTATACACTCAGATCTAACTATTGATCAAGCCTATATACCTCTATGTGAATCTCTATGAATCTATATTCACATTTTCATTGAAATGGACTATTCTATTTAACTATATACATGATTAGTGTGATGTTAACCAATTTTTTATCTAAAATAATTTTCATGATTAATTTGTAAAATTGAAAATGTCAAAAAGTACATAAATTTAAAAAATATAATGTTTTCAAACTAATATAAATCATATAAAATAAAAAATATATTATAGTTAAATGTAAAACTTTTATGATAAAGAAATGTTGAACTTTAACAAATATATAATTTGAAGGAACACTTCAAAGAAATTAAAAAAAAATCTTATCAATAGTATCATATTTTAATATATGTTGCATGAATTGTATTAATCAACAAGATTTTACATTTTCCTTTGAAATAAAAAAAAAATTAGACTATATATAATTATTCAAAAATAT
>JBBPBQ010000001.1:3807502-3876587 GCA_037974755.1 Cicer yamashitae | reverse complement strand
TTCAATTCATCTTTATTTCAATTGTTAAAAAAAAATTAATATATCAATATTTTTTGTAATCAAGATTTAAATGGTTTTGTAGATTGATAGAAAAAATATAGCGGAAAAGACCACACTTCAATCCTTTCCTGTATGTAATTTTTTCATTAAGGGTATTTTAGTCTTTTTAATATTTAAAAACAAATTTTTTAAGCTTTAATTTTTTTTACTTCATAAAAATACTTCACATTCTAATATTTTTAAAGACTAAAACTGATAAAATCTTATATAAATTTAATATTGTCTCAACAAATATTAAATCAATTGACTTTATTATTAATTGTAAATGAAATATTATACAATATTAACTATTAATTTAATAAATAATCTAAGATTTAAATGTCAACTTGAAAATATGAATCAAACTATTCAAAATTACACCAAAAAAACTGAATATTTTATTGAATCGCAAAAGGGACGGGGTTATAGATAAATTTAACAAAACAAGTAAAACTGAAAATATATATGAGTGATTGCTAATTGATACAAGTCTCATATTTATTGATAGAAAAAAGTATTTGTTAAACTTATTGATATAAATTTTTCTAAAAATGAATTTGTAAATTGGCTAATGAAGTGGTAGAGATGGAAGAAATATTAGTTATAAATTGAGAAATCATGAGACAAGTAGTGAGCACATTGTTAACAAAAGAAATATTAGTTATAAATTGAGAAATCATAAGACAAGTACTAAGCACATTGCTAACATATGAGTTCTTGGAGTGTTACTACATATATACACACTATTTTCTTCTTCGACTAAAAGATGAAAAGTTCTACACGAGTTTTTGATGTTGTTGTAGAACAGTTGAAAGATCTTATTTCATTTTTAAAAAATATAAAGAAAATGAATTTAAAAATACCATGATTTCTACCAAAAAATTTCTATAGTTATTAAATAAAATATTAATAATTTATTTATTAACTTTTAAAAAAGTTATTTTTGCTTTAGGCCTCATAACGTGTTGGACCGAGTTTAAACCCTTTCGAAACTTTCAATGTTTCATAATGTATTTATTCATTTACATTTTTATGTTGTTGCATACGACAAAAGACATCTCCCATTTTGAACATTATATTCCTGTCATTGTAAAATTCTTTATGCACTTTCAAACTTTTTCACACTGTATTTACTCATTTTCGTTTCTTTTATTTTTACGTTGTAGCTAACGACAAAAGACATCTCATATTTAGGGTAATTATATTATGTCATTCAAAACTTTTCTACATTTTTTTCAGCAATTTTTATAATGCATTCATTTCTTTTAATAAAAATCATATATTCTTTTAATCTCTCACCAATATATATTAAAAGAAATAATGGTATTCAGCCTAAAAAAATCAATATTTATTAAATAATTCAACATATATATTTATATTGAGTTAAATATAACCCCTCTATACAAATATAGAAATAAAGAGCTTTCCCACAAGATTTTGAGATTGGAGAAAATCTTAACCATTAAATAAATTAAGATTCATTTGTTGTCCGTCCTCTAATCTTATACGAATGATGTCTATTTACCTAACTTTGTGACTAAGAATTGTTGACCGTCTACGTGGCAATTGGTTTTATAACTCAAATAAATTGAGATTCATTTGTTCTTAGCCGTTTGATCTTATACCAATTGTGTTTCTTTACACAACCAAGTGACTGCAATGCTTATCCATCGTCCACGTGGTAAGCTCTTAGTAACTCAAATAAACTGAGGTTCTTTTATTATTAGACGTTCGATCTCATATCAATGGCGTCATTAAAAAGGTTGCCGACCATCTACGCGATAAACTTTTTAGACAAACACACTTTTTAATTCACATATTTCAATATACAAGTCTCATTTAAATTTATTGAAATCCATCTAAATTTTAATTAATAAAAAAAGTTGTATTGAAAATTATATATCAAGTAATAAATTTGTTTGCATCATTCAACTTTTTATAAATCAAATAACTTAAAATTCATGTATTATTAACCGTTCGATTTTAAATGAATGACGTTTACATACGGTTTATAAAAAATAATATATATATATATACCATTTGATTTACCTTCTCTCTATATCTCTCCTCTCTCTCTTCACTCGCAATACATTTTACATGCACAAACACACAGATACAGTTGTGGAGGTTGTTTGTCCATCAACTTAGTTATCTGGGATACTGATTGATCTTATTTCTAAATCACATTGCTTTCTTCATTCATTCACTATCTCAGATCGGTGTTTCACTCTACAAGGTACTTTTCCATTTTGATCTTTTTTTTTTTTTTCAAAAAAAGAATCTTTTTTACATAAACAAATTATTTTTGCCTTAAAAAACACTCTTTTACTCATTTGGGTATAACATACGGTTTTAAAAAATTGAACCTTAACAAACTATATTTGGAAAACAAATGTTGCATTTCTGTTGGGTTCTTTTGATCTCACTCACGTTTTTGTTGTGATGATGTTTTCTTGTGTTTCAACAGTGTCACTGAATTTGTTGCATGCAAATTGCAAATGGGTCTTCTTTATTGTTTTCCTTCACTCTTCTCCAATTTTTTCATTGAATATTTTTTGTTTTGAATTTTGGGCATTTTTTTTTATCTTTTGTTTTTCCATTGTCAACTTTTTATGGGGAAATGAGTTATTATATTATAATTAAAGAGGTTTTGGTGTGAAAATTTCAAAGGGTCTTTTGTGGTTTTTGGATTTTAATTGAAATTCAGTTGAGGTTGGAGTGTTTGTGTGTCTTTGAGCCTGCATGCAATGGATCAATTTTCTTAATTCCATTTTTTATGTTTATATGCAGAGAAATGGAAGGATTTTATTATTTTATTTTATTTTATCTGAGAATGATAATGATTTTCATTTGCATTTATATTTTAGCAGCTTGATTGAATGTAATTTTAGTATGACATGTTTGTTGGGTTTCATTTTCTTGTCTAATTTTATTTTTGTCCTCTGTTTCACCCTTGAAGTTTCAGTTTTGAAGCTGATTTAATTACTTTCTCTGGATTGTAGTTTTTTTATTAATTTTTTCCAAAAGGGTGTAAAAAAGTTTAATTTAATATTATATTAATGTCACCTTTTTTAAAAAAAAACTTTGAAAGGAGAAGAAGTTTATCCTGCATATAAATTAGAAGTTCTTTCACTTTCCTTATTTTTGGATTGGTTAAAATCTTTTAAATTTACATTTTCAATTTATTATGATCTATGGACATTACTGCTATGTCTCTGAATGTCTATGGATTCAATTCTTGTGTCCCTTTATATTTTGTTCTGTCTCTCAACCAAAAATGAACAATCACAACAATACCAACAAAAGTACAAAACCACCTTTCTCATTAGGTGGAACTGGCACATGGAACAAATCATGCCATTGTGTTATGTCAAAAAACCATGTTTTTTTTCAAAAAAGGAAGAACCATTTAAACTCCCTATTTAGGTCCTTCCTTGTCCTGTTGTCCTATATAGCACATACACTTCAGATCGAAGACGAATCTAGTGTCCGACACGTATCAGTGTCACTGTCAGACACCAACACTACATCGACACGTTCATTTTCTTAAATTATTAGCGGTGTATACGTCTCAATGTAGTGTTCTGTCTGGTGTCTATATTTGTGTCAGTGCTTTGTAGTCCTTGTCTAGCTTATCCATCTAATTAACTTTTCTGTTTGGATCCTCTAGTGGTTTTCTCCTCACATGACCAAACCAAACATAGACAAGGTTATGTCATTACTAATGCATATAGGATTGGCTACATAGATCAAATTACCCTATTTAACTGTTGCCAACTGAGACTTGTTTTTCTTTGCTTTAGTTGTTTGGTTTTTAATGAGCATATGATATTTGATTGAGCAATTCAATTTACTCTTTTCTTTTCACTTCATTAGAATTCATGCAAGTATTGTAAGTTACATAGAATATTATGAACTTGTTGATTATTGATTGTGTCACATAAATGCTAATTACACATTTTGTTTTCGTCAGGTTTTGATTGTAAGGATCATATGATTGAAGATTAGGATATGTTGCTTTAAGTCTTTTGGTGGTTATAAAATATGAAGTGAAGTCTTTAGTAATGTCTTAACATACAAACAATGGGGTCTCAAGTTGTTGGTGATAATAACGAAATGCATTCGCAACTCCAGCCATTGGCACGGCAAAACTCAATGTACAATCTTACGCTCGATGAAGTTCAAAGTCAATTAGGTGACTTAGGAAAGCCGCTAAGTAGTATGAACCTTGATGAGCTTCTGAAAAACGTATGGACTGTCGAGGCAAACCAATCCATTCATATGGACAATGAGAATGCAGCTCAAGCCGGTCAACTTGTTTTGCAGCGTCAACCTAATCTGTCGATAACCGGTCCATTAAGCAAGAAGACAGTTGATGAGGTTTGGAGAGATATCCAAATGAGCAAAGATACAAATGAGACGAGGTCTCAAGAGAGGCAATCTACTTTGGGAGAGATGACATTAGAGGACTTTTTGGTGAAAGCTGGCGTTGTTTCGGTTACATCTTCTAATAGAAAGAATACTACTACTGATCCTAATGTTGGTGTTACTGTCGATTCAAATGTCGCGTTACCGCAATTTGCTCCGCATGGTCCGTGGATGCAGTATGCGCAACCACATTATCAGCATCCACAACAAAATGTGATGGGGATGTATGTTTCGAGCCAGAATATCCCACAGCCATTGCACATGGCGGCTGCTGGTGCTCCATTGGATGTTGCATTTGGAGATGGTCAGGTGGCATTGGCTTCACCGGTGATGGGAAACTTATCCGATTCAAAGAAATCTGCGAGGAAACGGGGCTTACCGGAGGACATGGCAGAGAAGACTGTTGAGAGGAAGCAAAAGAGGATGATCAAGAATCGGGAATCGGCTGCGCGTTCGAGAGCAAGGAAACAGGTGATTTCTCTTTTTACTTTTGAATGCCATGTTATCAAATTTTGCATTTGCTTTATTAAGTGCTACCCTTAAGTAAAAATCTTTGTCGTGGATTATAACTATAATCAGGCATACACAACTGAATTGGAGATCAAAGTCTCGCGTCTGGAAGAGGAAAATGAAAAGCTGAGGAAAGAGAAGGTTAGATTCTGCTTTCAAGTTATGTTTTGATTCATTGAAAATGTTATTTTCTGTTAATTCAATATACTGAATATGCCTTAGTTTCTTGATATTAAGTAACATATTTCCTTTTCACTGAGTACATGGACAATCTAAGTTTCTAGTCATATAGTAATTCATTTACATTCTTAAATCTAACAGTGTTCGAAAAACTATGCACTTCGTTGTTGGTCAAGTCTTAAATTATTGTCAAGTGCTTAGAATTTTAATTCACCATAGAATATGTGTTCCTTTACTGTCATGTGCTTAATTTTTGTCGTGCAGTTTTTGTTTTGGATAGACAAATGTTAGTAAGTTAGTGATTATGTTAGTTTTCAGGGTTTGAATTCTGAACTTCCTGTTTTAAAACTTTTTCGATGTCCCTTAACTCACCAACTAAGCTACCTACTTTTTGGCTTACAACTAAAAGTTGCATAAAAGCATTTATTTTATTTCTTACATTGCTTGGGAAGTAAATCTACTATTTGAGCCAAAAGCTTGTAGCTGAATTGGCACCTACCCTAAGTTTTTGAGCCTTGGAGTCTTTTGATGATGTTGGAAGTTCAATCCTCTAAGAAACCAACTGTCTGATTCCCCTATTCAGGTGTTTGCACCACAAATGGAACCAAAGAAACATGCTATATAAACATTATCCGAGTTCGTATCTTGGCTAAAAAATATTTGACTAGACTTTACTTATTTTCTGCCAGGGCTCTTTTCCCTTGGGAACCAACCAGACAGTTAAGACTCAAGAAATAGCTTGCGTCTATTTTTTTTAATTTGTGAGACTAACCCTTTGGACCAAAGTTGGTACTTAGTTAAAATTCTCCCCATCATGGTTTTAAATTGTGGTTGCGGTTACGCTGCGAAACTTTTTATTGTAAGAAAATGCGGCCGATACGGCAAAATTTGCAGTTGAGATGCCGCAGTGGAGACCTCAAAAACCACAATATTGAGGCCAGAATTTAAAACCATGCTCCCTATACTAACCCCTCCTGAAAATTTAGCTAGCTTCATAGAGCGCCATTAGTTGCCATCTTACATAGTTAATACTTTCATGACTGGAATTTTGTGCATTCAACTGTATGCTTTTGATTTTCTTCTGCTTCATTGTGTTTTGGTTTCTCGGGGTTGGTTAATATGATTGTTTACTTTCATTTGTTAATTTATTACTTTTCAATCCCTCGATTTCGCTCCGCTCCTGCAATCGAAGGAATTAATCATAGTATCATGAAAGTATTAGGTAGGATTTTCATTTACCAAGTTACTGATTTCAATCCCTAAACTTTATAAATTGTTGATTCTATTCTCCTTGCATATATAGTACAATCATCCTTATGTAATAATATACACAATATAAGTTCTGTATTCATCTTCAAAATCCTTTTTTTATTAATCTTGTTGCATGTATTTAGATGTTGTCAATGTTTCCAATTCAAATATTTGAATGAATGTATCTTTACTAGTCATTGATGCATGCTTGCTTGCTGTATTGTTCTTTATTAATTTTTCATTTTTTCAACTTGCAGGAGCTTTACAACATGTTAGCCAATGCTCCACCTCCCGAACCAAAATGTCAGCTTCGTCGCGTATCATCGGCTTCATTCTGAGATATGTATCTATATATATAGGGAGGTTTGTAGATATGAGCATCAATGATATGGTCCTTTTAGTTTATTATGAGTTGAAAAAACTACCTTAGCTATTTGATGCATTTGCATTCAATTGGCTTATTTGTTTTCTTTTATTATTAGATTGGTTTAATTATAGAACCTCAGTGGTAAAAATATATTTTTAGGGAACATAGTAGTTTTACCATTCATATTGTATAAACTTTTAAATCTTGGGTTGTGAAAAAGATGTTGAGTCTTCAAAGTGGATAATTTTTGTTGATGAATGTGAATAGGAAACAATCCTAGTAATGAGCTCATCATCAAGTTACATTTTGTTGCTTTCTTTTGTGCAAAGGTGATGATGGTGAGTTATAGTGTGCAAGTTGTGTATAAATAATACACAATGGGAAAAATGGGAAATAAAATAAAAAGCAAGAGAGGATGGAATGCTTCCATGTTGCCTTGCCATGCATGGCCCTCCTCATTCGCGTGCGTAAGTAGTTGAGATGCCATTGTTGAAACTTAGCCAAAACTCTCTCCTTTCCGTCGACCACCCTGTTTGCATCCTTTCTCTCTTCTCCACTCCATCTTGTTATGATTTGTGCTTAGGGTCGGCCCAAGGGCCAAGCCACTAAAGCTAGAGTTTTAGGCCTAAAAAAATGTTTATTGAACAAGAAAAAGACTTCTAAATTAAATAGTTTATGATAGTATTAATTATGTTACAAATTTACTTGTGATTATAAGTTAGCTTAGATGATAAAGCGAAAGATTTTGAGTATTTTGTCTGGTTCAAATCTAGATTATGTTATTATTTGTATGTTTTCTATAATTTAAAGTCTCATTTTAAAAGTTGTTTTAGATCTTTGAAATTGTTGAGCTGACCTTGTTTGTGCTTCTAACTTGATTTACAAAAGAGAGTATCTTTCTTTTTATTATAGGCTCTAAGGGAGAGTTTTGCGCACTCTTACATTTATTGTCATACCTCCCAATTACATTTGAATAACATATATCCTCTAGAATTTTCTTTGGACTACAACATTTTAACACAAAATGGGTCTAACACTTGATTAGTTAGTCCAATTGACCAAATCAAAATAGGAGCACTAGCGACACACATTTCAACACACTATATTCTATTAGTTAAAATTCATATAAGTTCCACTAAATTGTGTAGGTCTTATTTAATTTAGTTCGAACTCATAAATTTTAATCAATAAAAGAGAATATGTTGAAAAATGTATGTCAAATAGTATGTTGCTAGTTTACTCGATCAAAATTTCATTTTAACAAAATAGTATGTTGTTAGTTTACTCGATCAAAATTTCATTTTAACACACTCAACCGCAACCCACACCACATTGACCATGTGCTTTGGCCTAAACTTTCTACTTATGGGTGTTTATGGTGCAAAAGTTGAATCAAATTGGACCATATTAATGGATTGTTTCAATTCTTAAAAACCACTTTAAAATTAGGTTTAGTTTAATTTTGAACTGGTTTGAAACTGGTTTATAAATATAAACTAATTTAATATTTTGAACACGTTTTTAGTTAAAATCAATTTCGAACTAGTTTTTCGGAAAAGAATTTTAAAATTATTTTAACAAAAAAATTTGATTTTTTTCAAGAAAAACAAATGTAAAACTTTTCTGATAAAAAATTTTCGGAAAAAATTTCGAAATTCTTTTTTGACAATTTTTTTTGATTTTTTTCAAGAAAAATAGATAAAAAAAATTTTAAAATTTTTCAGCAAAAAAATGTTCTCAATTTTTTTTCTCAAAAATGTTCCAAGAAAAAATGATTTAAAAACATTTTTGATTTTTTTCAAAAAAATAATTTTGATATTTTCTATATTTGTTTGATAAAAATAAATTTTGAAAAATTTTTAAGAAAAAAAATCTTAATTGAAGTTAAAAAAATTTTAAAATTATGGTTCAATTCGTGAACCATTTAATTAGTTTGGTTTTTTAATACAATGTAATTTAATTTATCAATATGGTCCAATATATTTTGCACACTTATATTTTCAACGTAGTGATTCTACCTCCAAGTCTATCCAACATAATGGACAAAAGTTTCCATAGTCTAAATTGAATTCAACTATGCACCATTTAAACTCTGCTAGATAAAATTAGCTTACACCAAATTGTTTATTGATAAGGATGAAATAAAAGAACTTAAAACTCTAATAAATTTTCTTTATTTCAAAGAGTTTATATCTATTTCAAAACATGCTAGAAGAGTTTTTTCAAGTACAATCATCTTATCGAGCTAAATACTTTTTTTTAAAGAATATTATAATAGACACATATTGACAATTGTTAGAAGGGATTCCAATGACGGATGTTGTTGTAACTTTTGTTGTGATTGTGAAAAAGACTAAAATACATCACTTATAAAATATAAAGCATGAAAATTAATCAAAAAATAAGTCAAAAACCAAAACGAATATTAGATAAAAGATAAATTGTCAAAATTATATTTAAGTCATTATTTTATTCTAAATATTTGTCATTATGTACTCCCTATTTTATACATTTTTGCATTCACATTATAAGTAGATGATGTGCATATCCAGCCTTGAGAAATAATTTATTGAGAGAGATCTTTACCGCCTATTATGGTTCTATCTGGCTCAAGAGATTAATCTCTCTAGTTGCACGTAGAAGATCTGGTTGACACCCAAAAACAATTTACTTTAGAGAATAAAGAGAGTAATATCAACCATTGATGATCAAATTAATTTTTAATATTATTTGTACATGTATGAACAATCATGAGTGATTATTTTCAACCATTGACTTTCTCACTTTACCAATTTCTCACTTTAGATGAGTTAAATCTATAGACTCAAGTATTGACACATATATCATCAATGAAGTATATAGATTCAAGTAATTACACATACATCATCAATGATGTATATAGACTCAAGTAACAACACATATAGTAGAGCCGTTAAAACAGGCTAGCCTATTTGGGTCAGCCTACTCAGTCCGCTAAAACATAGAGTTTGAGCTTAATTTTAAGTCTGAATTTTTCAAGGGTTTTGTGCCCCTGTTTGAATAAGCTCGTTGCCTATTCGGACTAGCCCATATGAGTATTGGGTAGCCTGTGACCCGTATAATCAGTTTAAAATAAAACAAAATTAGGCCACAGATCCAAAAAAAAGTTGGCCCAAAAGAGATTCAACCCACTTACTCATTCATGACCCAATAGTAACGCTCATTCAAATTGAACTAATTGCACTCATTCAAATTGATTCCTTTTTAATGTATTTATACTATACCATAAAAAAAAAATTTAAATAGGCAAGAAAGAAAATTTTAAATTAAAAGAGTTGCAAACAAATTTTAAAAAAAATTTAAAAAATAATATTAAAAAAAAATGTGCGGGCTACCCATCTAGGGCCGAACTCGGGCAGCCCATATTAAAACAGGGTAGCCCGACCCAAAAAACTCGCAACCCATTAGGGCCGGCCTTAAACGAGTTGGATAGTTCGTTTGGACAGGTCTAACATACATAATCAATGATGGAATGCAGACTCAATCACATTTTACTATCATTTCCAACTAAGTTTGAGCTGACACAGGATTCTGAGGCTATCGTTCACGTGGATTGAGTACAAACATAACAGGATCGTGATGTTTGTGATCAACGTCTCTTCTCAGCTTCAAGAGAGAAACATATGAACCTTTTTGTGAAATTTTGTGCTACGTAACCTTTAACTAGGGCTCATTTCGCTTGAGTTTTTGGCCTTTTAATGGCTATCTCCCGAAAACCCAACAATATGGCTACTAAAAACACTACAATAACAAGTAACATAATCAACACAATAATCACGAATCATAGATTCAGTAAGGTATAAGAGAAAATGGATGTGAAAATGAGTGGATTGACCATGCAAAACCCTGACATGACATGTGGGTTCATCACAATTTTGCTTCGCGAATTTTATCGTTGTCTAACAAAGTCTCACTTGTGGTGACTTGTTCACCAAATAAGTTCATTTATGAGCTTTTCTTGGACTATGAATTCACTTAACTCAATACATAAGTTGCTCTAAACGATCATACAAACACAATGTTATCTACGGTTTCAACATGTAAGCTAGTCTTGACACTACGCGAAAAAACGCATTTTACAGCGCTTTTTTTAAGCCATTTACAGCGTTTTTTTTTAAAAAAAAAGCGCTGTAGTTACCAGCGCTGTAAAAAGATACAACAGCGCTGTAAAAAGATACAACAGCGCTTTTATTTACTTAAAGTGAACGTTTTTTATTTAAAATGAATGATTTTACAGCGCTTGTTTAAAAAGCGCTCTAATAGGTCCTATAAAAATGTGAAAGGGCAAACCTATTACAGCGCTTGTAACAAAAGCGCTGTAATAGGTCATTTGATTATGAGAAAGCGCAAGGCTTTTACAGCGCTTACACAAGAAGCGCTTTAAAAGCTATGTAACATAAGGTGGGAGCGCTACATTTTACAGCGCTTGTGTTTAAAGCGTTCACAAAGCGCTGTAAAAGGCTATGTGAGAGCGCTTGCATTTACAGCGCTTTCTAAAAAAGCGCTGTAAAAGAGTTGTAAACATTATGTGCAAGCGTATGTGACCCTATACCTACTACAGCGCTTTTTTTACAGCGCTTGTAAAAAAAGCGCTGTTGTAGCCTCCGTTATTTTAAAAAAATTATACAACAGCGCTTGTATTTAATAAGTGCTGTAAAAGACGCGCTATAAAATGTCATTTTTGGTGTAGTGTGAAGAAAATTAGGTGTTACATATGGTTACAAACACGAAGGTGACCACAACAGAGCTATTTGTTTCTTAAAAAAAATCAGCAATATGATGTGTTGTATTATGTTCCAGCAAATGCTCACCCGCAATAGCTATTTTAACTATAATATAATCCATGCCAGTTAGTCTTAGTTAACTAGTATAATTTTATGGTTGGGATTTGTTGTTCTTAATTTTCACAATAAAAAAGTATTTTCCGATTCATCATATCGTACAACACTAAACAAAGTCAAATCTTTGAGTCTTTGACGTCAAAAAAAATATTAATGGGTAACTATATAAAAATTCATTAAGAGGTTACAATCAAAATCAATAATAATTAATTAAATTAAGAGAAATAGGACTGCTTAGTGATGGTGTAAATCAATTTTACACGTTAATATAAGTTATTGATCGTATGGTTATACTACATAATTATAACCTTCACCAATCTATAATCAAATAATTAATAGTTCATTTACTTATCCGTATAAAACTATTTACATTGAAAATGTATAACCATTAAACCTTTAATTAAATTGAATAGAGAAACATTCATACTATACAACTTGTAAAAAAGAAACATGTGTACCATACTATTACGTATACTAGTTGTTTTCTACAAGTTGGTTTAACAAAAAAAATACTTGTAAAATTCGATAAATAAATATAAAAAAAATCTCTATTAATAAAAACAAATCTTGTTATGAATATTAAGTGCATTAGTGAATGTCCCTTGTGCCTATAAATAGAGTTAATATTATAACATAAATGACATAATAAGAGAATAATATTATTCACTCTTTCTTTTTCTCTTTCTCTCATTCATCTCTACTCTCCTATATTATGTCGTTGTTTCGATTAGTTTACATCGCGTTATCAGCACGACGCTAAGTCCAATAAATATATATCTTTCATAATTTTTTCATGCTAATTTTCTATGTATCATGTTTATTTTTTTAATATATATCATATTTATTTACTCTATGAATTCTGAAAGAATTCAATATTCATGCATCCCTGAATGATTGCAACTATATTTATTATTTTATAAATTATTTAGATTTGTGATATAGTTTTTGTAAAAACTCAGTATTTATTCGTATGAATTCCCAAAGAATTCAATATTTATACATCTCAAAAGAATTGCACAAAGATATTGTCTAGATCTATATATATTTATTGAAAAACTTAAAACAAAAATCAATATTTAATCTATGTGTATTACGGAAGAATTTCAATATTCCTGCATCTCTGCATAACTGCACAAAATTAGATCTATTATATAGTTTTTGATGAATTTAAACAAAATCTAATATTTACTCTCAATAAATTCTAGAAGAATTCAATATTTATGTATCCCTAAAAGATTGCACAAAGTTAGACTTTGATAATATGATATGATTGACACCAAATAAAATTTCAAATTAAACTAAAAAAATGAAATATTTTAGTTTAAATTGATTTCCTATTAACTGATTTATAATTATATTTTTGAAGAATGATTTACAATTAATTAAATTTGTTTATTTTGGTATCATTATAACCTGAAATGTTAAATTTTAATTTGAATATGAAATATTTGGTTACATTATAATATG
The DNA here is from genome assembly GCA_037974755.1 of Cicer yamashitae. Taxonomy (NCBI): domain Eukaryota; kingdom Viridiplantae; phylum Streptophyta; class Magnoliopsida; order Fabales; family Fabaceae; genus Cicer; species Cicer yamashitae. The sequence continues at coordinate 3,863,465 of JBBPBQ010000001.1, read as the reverse complement.
AAATGTTAATTTTTAATTTGAATATGAAATGTTTTCATTATTGCATATTAACTATAGCATTGTTACTATATTTTTTGTTTTCTCGTAATTTTGTTTCTTTTCTTTTATGTTAATATTTTATATAAGATCTATTTAATATTAATGTGATTTGAAACAAAGAAAATTAAAAGAAAATTATTATGTACCTTGAATATATATGTTGTAGCAAAATATTTATAAAATACAAAAGGTTTGTGTTTGAGTTATTGATTAACTACAAATATCATGATTAAATGTAGCAAAATATTTATAAAATACAAAAGGTTTGTGTTTGAGTTATTGATTAACTACAAATATCATGATTAAATGCCGCGGGGAAGGCAACTAAAGCGATTTAGGCCACTCTAAAAACAAGATTTTTTACTTAATAAAAAAATTTCACATAATTTTTATTTAATAAAAAGTCTCACATTCTAATATTTTTAAAATTAAAACTTATAACATCTTATATAAATTAAATAAAACATTTTATTTTTGTTGTAAATTATTTAATACTCTTCTTAGTACAAGTAAATTGGCTAAAGAAGATAGTAAGGATCAGAGAAATATTAGTTATAAATTAAGAAATTATGAGACAAAAAGTGAGCACATTGCTTATATGAGAAATATTAGTTATAAATTGAGAAATCATGAGACAAGTAGTGAACATATTGCTAACATGAGTTATTGGAGTGGTACAAGGTATACACACTATTCTCTTCTTCAACTAAAAGATGAAAAATTTTACATGAGTTCTTGATGTTGTAGAATAGTTGAAATGTCTTATTTCATTCTTTGAAAAATATAGAGAAAATAAATTTGAAAATGCCATTAATTCTACTAAAGAAATTTTCTATTGCTATTAAATAAAATATTAATAATTTATTTATTAACGTTTGAAAAAACTCCGTCTAATAGTTTCACTTTAAGCCTCGTAACGTGTTGGGTCAGTCCTGTCTATAAGATTTTTTGATCTTAATATTGATTTAAAAGAAAAGAAAATAAGATAAAATACATATATTTTTGTGTCACTCAAATGTGCTCTTGAAGCAGCAAAATTGAGAAAATATTTTCAAGAATATTTTGAAAGATTGATCACAAATTGTCATTGAACTAAAGAGAAACTATTGATTAAAAATGTGAAAGATCACAAAATAGATTTAACTATATTCCTTGAAGTGACTGATTCATGCTATTTTTATATAACCATTGTTGTGATTATGGTAATTGATATAGTAGAGATTATTATATATGCGGTATTGATGATTTATATGTAAGTGTGATAAAAATTCCATAAGTATAATGAGTGATTATGATCTTTATCACTCTAAATAGTGTTGGGAAAAACCAGAGATAATTAGAGATAACTATCTCAATAATGCGGAATATTTTTACCCCACCTGTGCAGATAAATGGCCAAACAGAAAATAATAATTGACAGAAAATTAAATGAGACAAACACAATTTTTAACGTGGAAAAATTCCCTCAAATTGAGAGAATAAAAACCACGGGACCTATTCTAGTAAAAACTTCCACTATAATAATTAATGGGTACACCAGAGTCTTCCTAATAATAGTAGGGAATATCAATCACTCTTCCTAATAACAATAGGGAATATCAATCAACAACTACAACCTTCCACTAAAGTGGGTATGCCAAAGTAACTCTCAGAGAAAGTAAAACTACTCAACAGTTACCACCACCGGAACTGAATTCCTTTCCTTTTCTCTGGCTTCCGTGCGTGAGTGCAGTTACTGTTGTTGTTTTGGTTGTTTGCCTTTTCTTTAGGGATTTGAGATCCCTTTCCTTCATTTTATTTTCCTTTACATGGGTCAAGCCCATTAAAACATATATTCTTTTTTTTTCTTTCTTTTATTTTAATAATAATAATAATAATAATACTAATAAAATTGGTGGGTTCCACTTGGGGAGTGACCCCACCCAACAAATCTCCCCCTCACGACTCAAGTGGGAAGGTACTGCTCAACCATGTCGGCCTTCTTTCTACAGTATATCATCTTCGACACATGCAAGGTCTTTGTCATCATATTTGAGCCATTTTCATCGGTATGAATCTTTTCAATTGTAAATGACTTCATTTCCAATGCATCCCGTATCCAATGATACCGCACCTCAATATGCTTCGACTTTGCATGAAAAGTCGGATTCTTGCTAAGATGGATTGCACGCTGACTGTCGCAGAATAACACAAACTTGTCTTGCTTGAGGCCTAAATCATGTAGGAATTTCTTCATCCCCAAGAGTTCTTTGGAAGCTTCAGTTGCTGCAATGTGCTCAGCTTCAGTAGTGGATAAAGCAACACACTTTTGTAATCTTGATTGCCAAGACACAGCTCCCCCTGCAAACGTTGTCATATAACCAGAAGTAGATTTTCTAGAATCAAGATCACCTGCCATGTCTGCATCTGTGTAGCCATCCAACACAGATTCACCACCTCCATAGCATAAACACATTTTGGAAGTGCCTCTGAGGTATCTGAGAATCCACTTTACGGCTTGCCAATGATCTTTACCAGGATTAGAGAGAAACCGACTAACAACTCCAACTGCATGAGCAATATCTGGTCTTGTGCATACCATAGCATACATCAAACTACCAACTGCAAATGCATAAGGAACCTTCTTCATCTCTTCTTTGTCTTTCTCACTTGTAGAACATTGATCAGAATTCAATTTAAAGTGAGTAGCAAGTGGAGTAGTAACAGGTTTACAATTGCTCATGTTAAACCTCTCTAACACTTTCTCAATGTAATTGTGTTCAGATAACCACAATTTATTATTCTTCCTATCACGAGTAATTCTCATGCCCAAAATTTGCTTTGTAGGACCCAAGGCTTTCATTGCAAAAGACTTGTTCAAATCTTTCTTTAAAGATTGAATCTTTTTAGTGTCATGACCAACAATCAACATGTCATCCACATATAACAAGAGAATAATATAATCACCATCAGAGAATTTCTTGACAAACACACAATGGTCAGAAGTAGTTTTACCGTACCCATGTTTCTCCATGAAAGAATCAAATTTCTTGTATCATTGTCGGGGTGCTTGCTTGAGCCCATACAAGCTTTTCTTCAATTTACACACAAGTTGCTCTTTACCTTTGACTTCGAAACCCTCTGGTTGCTCCATATAGATCTCTTCCTCCAAATCACCATGAAGGAATGCAGTTTTCACATCAAGTTGTTCAACTTCTAGGTTCAAGCTAGCTACTAACCTAAGCACAACTCGGATAGAGGACATCTTCACCATAGGTGAAAAAATTTCATCAAAGTCAATACCTTTTCTCTGATTAAAACCTTTCACAACCAATCTTGCTTTGTATCTTGGTTGAGAACTATTCTCTTCTGCCTTTATCTTGTATACCCATTTGTTCTTGAGTGCTTTTCTGCCATTAGGCAACTTAACCAAATCAAATGTGTGATTCTCATGCAAGGAATTCATCTCTTCTTGCATGGCCTTCAACCATTTTTCTTTATCAACATTTGTAATAGCTTCTTGATAGTACTCTGTCTCTCTACTATCAGTGATCATCACATACTCGTGTGGAGGATATCTTTGAGAAGGTTGACGTTCTCTAGTAGATCTTCTCAACTCAAACTCGTCTGGTGGCACAGCTGGTACCTGCTCATCTTGGTGAGGCACATGATCATCAGTTACATTCTCATCATCTACCTGTATATCTCCCCAATCAACAAAAGTTTTTGCAGGGGGAATAGGCGCAACATCAATGTAACTTCTGGAATTTGGTTTATGTTTCTCAGCTTTATCAAAATCTTCAATAGTCTGGTCTTCAAGAAATATCACATCTCGGCTTCTGATAATTTTCTTGTCAACCTAATCCCACAATCTATAACCAAATTCTTCATCACCATAACCGACGAATATACACTGTTTGGATTTACTATCAAGTTTGGACCTCTCATCTCTTGGAACATGAACAAAACATCTGCAGCCAAACACTTTCAAATGACGGTAAGAGACATTTTTCCCCGTCCACACTCTATTTGGAACATCACCATCAAGTGGAATTGAGGGAGAAAGATTGATCAAATCCATTGTAGTATTCGTTGCTTCACCCCAAAAAGATTTAGATAAGTTTGCATGAGAGAGCATACATCTAATTCTGTCATTAATCGTACGATTCATTCTCTCTCCAACACCATTATGTTGAGGTGTCTTTGGAACTGTTTTCTCAAACCTGATTCCATGTTCTCTACAATACTCTTCAAACGGACCTCTGTATTCACCACGTTATTTGATCGAACACATTTCAATTTCCTTCCCTTTTCTCTTTCAACACTTGCGTGAAAATGCTTGAAGACTCCAAGTACCTGGTCTTTAGATTTCAAAGGAAAGGCCCACACTTTTCTAGAGTGGTCGTCAATAAAAGTAACAAAATACGATGCACCACCAAGAGATTTACTATCCATCATACAAACATCAGTATGAACTAAATCAAGAATATTTTGCCTCCTATGAGGACCAGTATTATGAAAAGAAACTCTATGTTGTTTCCCAGCAAAACAATGAGTGCAAGTTTTTAGAGACGAACCTTTCACAGGAAGAAAATTTTTCTTCGCAAGTATATTGAGTCCTTTCTCACTCAAGTGACCAATGCGCATATGCCATAAATCAGAAGAGGCGTCTTCAATTGCATTCACTTCTTCCTTGCATAGCTTGGTAGGCATCCTATAGAGAGAAGTGGAACTTTGCTCCTTTGCAACCACTAGGGACCCTTTGGTGATTTTACATATACCACCACCACCAAAGTAAGTGTAATAACCCTCAATATCCAAGGCTTTCACTGAAATCAAATTGAGACGAATATCAGGAACATGTCTAACATTCTTCAACTGAAGCTTGCAACCAATCTCAGTTTCAACCCAAACATCTCCCATACCAATAATTTTACATACTCCTTCATCTCCCATTTTTACCATGCCAAAATCACCAACATTGTAAGATGAGAAGAAATCACGCCTAGGAGTAACATGATATGAGGCACCCGAATCAATAATCCAAGTTGAGTCCTGACATGCAAGGTTTATGGAATTATCATCACAAACAATGTAGACATTACTAACAGATGCAACTGCTGTTGTATCTTTATCATTTTTCTTCTCTTTGTCTTCATCTCTTTCCCTTGATTGATCTCTCTTAAGGAACCTGCAATTTCTTTTTATGTGACCCGCTTTCCCACAATGATAGCATATCACTTCTTTTCTAGTCCTCGACTTGCTTCTTGACTTGCTACGACTTTCAGAGTTGTTGCGTCTATGGAAGTTTCTAGATTGACTTCTCCCCCGTGACTCTGTAACTAGTGCTTCTGACTTTGAGGAAGAACCAATCAAACCACGTTCCTTTCTTCGAGCTTCTTCATTCAACATACTCTCTTTAACTGTTGACATTTTCAGCTTTCCACTTGGAGCTGAATTAGTCAATGTCACAACAAGGACTTCCCAATTATCAGACAAGGAACTTAACAATAACAACGCTAGCAATTCATCATCTAATTTAATTTCAGCGGTTGTCTACTGATTCACTGTATTCTGAAAAATACTCATATGCTCTGCCATTGAATCCCCATCTTTGTAATTCATATTCACCAGCTTTCGAATCAAGAATGCTTTATTTTGCACATTCTTTCGTTCATATAACTCTTTTAATTTTTCCCACATCTTGTTAGCATCTATTTCAGTTTCAACATGTGGATATACACTCAGATCTAATCACTGTCTAATCAACGCCACTGCCTTTCTGTTCATCTTCTTCCAGTCAGCATCAGATTTATCTGTGGGTTTAACAGTGTCACCCTCAATAGGATCATACAAATCTTTACTGTATAACATGTCTTCCATGAGAGTCTTCCAAAGTGTGTAATTAGAAGAGTTGAGTTTAATCATATTCAGACCTTTATTTTCCTCCTCCATTTAAATGCACAAATCAAATCAACCGAGCTCTGATACTACTTTGTTGGGAAAAACCAGAGATAATTAGAGATAACTATCTCAATAATGCGGAATATTTTTCCCCCACATGTGCAGATAAATGGCCAAACAGAAAATAATAATTGGCAGAAAATTAAATGAGACAAACACAATTTGTAACGTGGAAAACTTCCCTCAAATTGAGAGAATAAAAACCACGGGACCTAGTCTAGTAAAAACTTCCACTATAATAATTAATGGGTACACCAGAGTCTTCCTAATAACAGTAGGGAATATCAATCACTCTTCCTAATAACAATAGGAAATATCAATCAACAACTACAACCTTATAACAACCTTCCATTAAAGTGGGTATGCCAAAGTAACTCTCACAGAAAGTAAAACTACTCAGCAGTTACCACCACCGGAACTGAATTCCTTTCCTTTCCTCTGGCTTCCGTGCGTGTGTGCGGTTACTGTTGTTGTTTTGGTTGTTTGCCTTTTCGTTAGGAATTTGAGATCCCTTTCATTCATTTTATTTTCCTTTACACGGGTCAAGCCCATTAAAACATATATTCTTCTTTTTTTTTTTCTTTTTTTTTTAATAATAATAATAATACTACTAATAAAATTGGTGGGTTCCACTTGGGGAGTGACCCCACCCAACAAATAGTGGTATAGTGATTTTTTATGAATACAATGATGTAAATAGTGGTATAGTGATTTTTTATGAATACAATGATGTAGTAACTCATGAATGATGAAGAAGTTTAACTCTTCTAAGTATAATATCTTTTCATTTATGCTTGAATTCTAAGATAATTTTTGGTCGGGAGATGTCAATTCTAATATTATATTCTTGTTATGTGTCAATTTTTGTATATAATAATCTATAAATCTTCGGTGCTAATTAAATTTGAAAATCATACATGTTTTTTAAATGATATATTGTTAGTATTTGAGTAAATTTTTTTTTTTTGTGAATTTATTATAGTAACACTTTAAAATATATTTTATGAAAATATATTTTTGACATCTTGGATTTGAAATTATTTTATGAAATCTATAAATATTTGGTTGTATTTAATGGGAATCGTTTACTATTTTAAATCAAACACTCTTAATATTTGAGCTTAAAATATTATATGCAAAATTCTAATTTATAGTAGTAACACAAATGTAAAATATTTGAGGCTTAATTTTTTTGATTCTCATGCCAAATATTATTGATTTAGATTATTGACTTTGGCTGTTGTTATAATTCTCATTTGTAAACAATTATAAATTATTTCGAGCAATTCTTAAGTTAATTTAAATTGTATTATCCTTGTAGTAACTATTTGTCTCATAAATCATACATAAGAACTATGAGTAGTACTATATGTGAGCTATTATTGAAGTCTTGATAATGTTATTATTTTAACATTAACAATTGAGTCAATTTCAATTTTTTATTATGAAAGTTATTCAATTAACGTTTATCTTACATATGTATAGGAGTACTATTTGATGCATGTATAATAATGCACAAGATAAATCATATCTTTAGAATATTTTCATTATATACTTTTATTTGAAAAACAAAGTTTTATAAATATATGTTTGTTTATTATTTGATTCAAAATGATTAGAACAATTGAAACAAATATATTTGTAAACCTGAAGTTTACAAATCATATTAAAGTTGTTGTTGGCAAGACCATTTGAGCCATCTCGGATCTATTACGATGCAAAAAATAAAATTGTTAAAAATTTCTATGGGTATCTATTGAAGAACCAAAAGTTTCTTCAATCTAATAACTTTTGTGCATTACTAATTCCCAAAGGAAGTTGATAATTTGAGAAAATGAGTCACTCACATTTCTAGACTATATAAGGTGATATTTGTGAGCCAATACATCGATCATGATCATGTGGACTAGTTAGATATTTTATGACTTAAATTGATGCATCAACAAAATGGTCACATAAATGTTTATTGCAACTCACAATTAGAAGTTTGTGAAATTGTTTTCTTAACTAATTTGACTAAGAGCTCATTTTCTAAATTTTACAGAAAACATTTAATAAGTATCGTATGTGAATTGAAATTTAAATTGAACATCTTTTAATATATGTTTATACAAAAAAAATGGACTTGAATATCTATTCTTTAGACGTCTAAAGTTAATTGAATGACTGATAATTATGAGATAATAACTTCTAAATTCTACTTTAGGAATATGCAATCATGTATGTTAAGATATTGATTCACATAAAGCCAGCAAGTTATTATATGTAAGTCACCCCCTTAAATTTTAGGTTAAAACCATAATATTCATTATCTTAGTGAATTTTTAGATGTGTTGTGTATATTCCAATTGCTCCAATATATTACACTAAGATGGGTCCTAAAAGAATGTTGGAAAAATATATTTGATATGAATCTCCATCTATTATAAAGTATCGTGAACAAATAATTTGAGACTTGTTTATACTGAAGGTGCAAACACGAGAGGGGAGGGTTGAATTGTGTTTGACAAAATTGATACTTTTTGATAATTTATTAAAAAAAACTGGTTCGATTTTGGTGACTTACTTGGAAGAGAAGCAATCGGGTTCAGAGGCAGCAACCAATAAAAGCATAAATAATTTGACACATAGATTTATCCTAGTTCACCACTAACTTAGCTACATCCAATCCCCTCACTCAAAAGGCTTTAACCTACTAATTCAAATACCTTGAATTACAAAGCACCTGACGCTCCAAGCCAGTCTTCCCAAAAAGCCTAACAACCCCAGACTTTTTGAGGAACTAACCACCTTGACCCTACAAGCCAAGTCTTCTCCTAACAACTTGAGAACCCCAGATTGAAGAAGGAACTAAACCACTATCGGGTTGGATACAAAAGATTGGAACTTGAGTAGTTGCTTCTCACAAAACTGAAAATAATAATAATTCTCGCACTCTAAGAAAAGAACACTTAGAAAATATTTCTAACTTGAACAAGTATTTCTCTATTTGAACTCCAAGATGAATTTGATATTTTGAACTTGTGAGTTCTACTCTTTTCTGCTTTTCGATGCTTTTCTCCTTCAGCCTCGAGTATTTATTTATAGTGAAAATTTGGGCTTCAATTTAGTCCTTGTTTAATTCTGAATTGTATCTTGTTCAGATTGAGTTTGTAAATTCTTCAAATTGATTATGTTTCTATTTTGTTTAAATTGAGTTTGTAAATTCTTCAGATTGATTCTGTTCTATTTTTGTTCAGATTGCGTTTGTAAATTATTCAGATTGATTATGTTCATATTTTTTTGTAGATAAATCTTGATCAAATATTCGACAAATCTTCTTCAAATTTTGATCAAATCTTAATTAAATCTTCTTCAAATTTTAATTAAATCTTCAAATTTTGATCAAATCTTCTTCAAATCTTAATTAAATCTTCTAACAATCTCTTTGAAGTCAAATATATTGTTCTCAAAAAATACTTTTGTTACAATCAAAACTCTAAATGTAAAACCAACTTGATTCCAACATATACACCATTAGGCTGATCATCCATTGATAAATTAATTTTCTCAGCATTTACGGGAGAGAATAAGTAATTGAAATTATGAACTAGAAATTCAAATGAATTACTTGAAATAGATTATAAAGTTACATTTATCCTCGTATAAAGCAATGTGAACCAGAAGTTCAAAGTATAATTGATTTGCAAAATTAAGCAAGACTAATATTAGCTGCTAATGCTCCTATCAAAATAGATATTCGTGTTGGACAATTTAATATTTCAAATGAATCTCAATCGCACTCGAAGTGTGGGAGACTAGTCGGTTCCAAAGATAAAAAATGCTTAAATAAGAAAAGAAGCTAACAGAAAAAGGTAGCCCAAGTGAGGATATGAAAATTTCAAAAGAGTAAGTTTGACTTAATTGATTTCCAGTACCAAAAGAGCTAATCAGGTCTCTGAAATTTGTGAAAATAAAGATATCTTAATAAATTATGTCATGAATTGAATATGATGGAACCGAAATGAAGTCAACAATGATAATTTTTGCATATAATATAGCGCTATATGTAATCAATGCTGATGAGGATCATGAACTAAAAGGCTATTATAGATTATAGACAAATAAATGGTTTGAAAATTGAAAGAAGCAATTGAAGTTAAATAAAGCTCGCTTCATATAGCAGAAGGCTTTTGGACTTGTAGTCCGCACATATAAAGATGTGAACCTAATTAGTTATGTTGAATTTTCACGCAATAAGAACATGAGAATGAAGAAATAAATATTCACCTGAAGTAAATTCAATATCCTTTTCATACTTGATTAAAGTTAGTAGCCATGAAATGCTCCATTAATATGAAGGGTGAGTTACAATGTATTTGTATGACTCACTTTATAGTGATGATTATACAAAACTGCTTGAAAGATTTAATTTATGTGAGACATATAATTCAAAATATTGAAAAGACAACTTAATCAAAATGAGTAAAGTCTCTTTATATGCTCAAAAAATCTAGATGGACATTGTGTAATATTCTTGTGTGAATATTTATTAAATGAGGGTATGTAAATGACACCACTTATCTAAATATTTCGAAGAAAATATTTGTTTGAGATTACAAAATGATTATTTGAAAAATATTTTTGTAAATTATGAAGCTTATATAACAAATGTTCTAAAATGGTTATATATGAACAAGTCAGATTAGTTGTACACTTTAAATGTTGTAAGGTTGTCAATTGTGAACAAATGTCTTTTTAGAGCTTGAGAAAATAATGATTTCTACTTAGTCCTGAAGTACTATATATTAGTGCAATCAAACGATAATGTATCTTGATAATTATTTGTTGTTATATATTATTTTTATTAATCTACTAGACAAATGAACTTCTTTACATATACGAAAACAAATATACTTTGTTATATTAGAGATATATGTTATTTGTCTAATTCTCATAATGATATAGATAAGAAAGAAGTTATTTGTTTACATCAGGAACTATAACTATTTCATGGAGATATGTGAAACAAATCACAACAACAATATCATCAAATGATGAGGAAATTTTAGAACATGAGACGAGTCGAAGAGGTGTTTTGGTTAAGGCCTATGATTCAACAACTACTAGGGACTAATGGTCTGTATTCTACAAATATAACTACATGAGTTTTTTATGAAGATAATATTGCATGCATGCTCATTTGAGATAATGACACATTAAAGAAGATATAACAAGGTATATTTTAGTAAAATATGTAATCGTTTGTGATCTTCTACTAAGTTGGGATACAAACATCAACAAAGTCATTAATATGATAATATTCGTTACAAATTCATCGTCAAGTAAAGTTTTCCAACAACTACAACAAAAGATTGATCTTTATCATTTCAAAGATCATTATCTACATAAGGGGAGAAATAAATATATTGTGCCCTATTTTTTCCTTCACCATGATTTTGTCCCATTGAATTTTCCTATTAAGCTTTTTAATGAAGCAGTTGCCACATAAATAATGTTGTACTTTTTTTCTTTTGTACTCTTTTTCTTTTATTAGAGTTATTTTTTTTCCACTGCTTTTCTTTAGTAAGGTTTTAATAAGGTATATAATATTTAGACAAAATATCTCTCGCAGTTCTTTAACTTAATTTTATATACTAGTTGATTAATTTATTTTATTTTTTCCGATTTAGTCATTTATTTAATTTTAAGCAACAATGTGATCATTTATGTCTTAAAATGTCAACAATGTTATCTTTTTTTACGGAAACTCTAAAAATTTATCAAAATCTGCAAAAAAAATCCATTAAATTAATTCTCATCTTCAACATAATCCAAATATTAATTAAATTCATAACTTAAATCTTCAAATAAACTCATATTTCCATCTCCAACAACAACAAATTCATCAAATAAAAAATGAAAATATGAATTTATTTGAATATTTTAATTATGATTTTGATGAATATATGAATTTTTTTGAAATTGGTAATAAATTTTATAGATTTTGTTTGAAAATTTTGATAAATTTTATGAGTTTTTATATAAAAAAAAATATTATTAACATTTTAAAAAATATATGATCAAATTATTATTTAAAATTTATTAAAAAATCAAATTAAAAAAAACTAAATTATTATATGAAATTAAATTAACTAACTTCAAGTTACGAATCGCAAAGATATTTTATCAAAATAAGGAACCGTAAAGATATTTTATCAAAATATTTACTCGATGGATATTGAAAGTGGAGTGTTATGAAGCCCAGTAGTGAATCTCCTTTAATTGGTGCCTATAAATAAGCAAACTACTGATTATTATTACTCACTCTCTCTTCTTCTCTTTCTCTTATTCGTCCCTACTCTGAAATATTTTGCAGTTTAACGAAACAAATTTTAAGAAGATTTCAGTACCAAGTAGCAACGAAAACGACTTAGCTTCTTCTCAATCACCGATGGAAGTAACAACCGCCATCAAGAAGCAACGATTAACAACCACTATGGAGGAAACCCTAACATCACCTCCGCTTCCCACTCTCTCCTTCGATCTCATTGAAGAAATTCTCTATAGGTTACCAGTGAAATCCCTAATTCAATTTCAATGCGTATGCAAATCATGGAAATCTTTAATCTCTGACGATCCCAAATTCGCAAAGAAGCATCTTCATATGTCAATCACCTCCCCTCGTCAAACCCGCCACCACCTCATCGTAAACTTCAATTACTCATCTTGTAATGGTAAATTTTGGGATTCACCAATTTCATGTGTTTTCGAAGCTGCCACCGACGATTACATCGCGCAAACGAAGCTTTGTTACCCTTCCATTCTGCAATTTGGATCTTTTAAAGCTGTTGGTTCTTGTCACGGCATTCTCTGTATTGCAATTCCAGATTATTTTGTTTTTTGGAACCCTTCCGTTGGAAAATTCAATATATCACAGCCATCTTTAGATTATTATTATAACATAATAGTGTATGGATTTGGTTATGATCATTTAATTGATAATTACAAGGTGGTTGTTGTTTATTGCTATGATAGTGAAAGTGATAGTAGTGATGAGGATAATGGTGATGATGATGAGGGTTTTATTAAAACTCAAGTGATGGTTCATACTTTAGGTACTGATTGTTGGAGAAGGATTCATGAGTTTCCTTATGGTGTGATACCATTTGGTGAATCGGGGAAATTCGTTGGTGGTGCTATTAATTGGTTGGCATCTGAGGATGGGAGTGAATTTAACTATTCGTTTTCCGTGGTTTCACTTGATTTAGGGAACGAGTCGTATCAAGAGATTTTGCAGCCTGATTATGGTGAGGTGAATGTAGTTAGTTTGACGTTAGGTGTGTTGAGGGATTGTTTGTGTATCTTTGCTCATGGTGAGTCGTTTATTGATGTTTGGATTATGAAGGAATATGGAAAGAAAGAGTCTTGGAATAAATTATTCACCGTTCCTTTCATTGAAGATCTTGGTTTTTATCCCGTTATTAAGGTAGCATATATTTATGAAGATGAACAAGTGTTGCTGGTGTCTAGAGATGCATTGAAACCGAAGTTGGTTGTTTATGATTATAGAAGTGATACTTTTAAACTTCCCGAGATTGAAAACATCAGTGGTGCGATGGTTCCAACTGTCTATGTTGAGAGTTTGATATCACCTTGCTGAATGCAGACATTGGCTGTAACTTGAGCGTAGGATTTAGCAGCAATTTATATTTTAAATTAACATTTATGTTATTTATTTGATGCTTGTTTTAGTTACTAGTGACCTCATGGGTTATTTTTAATTAATGGTTGATGGATTCCACAATTTGAGAAATTGCTACATTTGTTTTTCATTATTTGTTAGTTGGAGATGTTGGTTCTCTCACCCTGCATTTTGTTTTATCATCCTACGTTTTGTTTTATGTAGTTCACAATCATGCATTGCAAGTTGGTACTCCATTGCCATATTCATTATAAATACAGCGTCTTTATCGATTCACTTGCATAACAGACACAGATCAAGCACCACTTGAAATTAGCACCGACAACCTTGACTGCACATTTAAATTTCGGTGAGCATATATAAACCACATGCCAACATTCAGCAGCACTGCTACTGCATAATTTTCAAACCAGATTGATACATTACTGCATAAATTGGCAGACCACCATACCATATTCTTTCATATTTATTGCTTCCATAACCCCTGCACCCAACTTTGTTCTCAGCACTACAGCTAACTGAAGCTGCTATAATTGAACCCATGATTTCAAGACATGAAATAATTCCCATCTTAGTGGTAAATTGTTGCTACTGCTTCCTCAAAAGCTTTTATATGACAGCATAGTCTCAAGAATCTAGAAATTAGAACCAATTTATGGAAATAAGGATTTAGATCTTTGACAGGAAAGAATAAGTTTTTAATTCAACATGACTCTTCCTCAAAAGTGATAGTTTGCATGTATGCTTTCTTCTAGTCTCTCATTCATACTAATAGATCTTCCCTGCAAGAATGTTATATAATATAGGAGGAAGAAAACACGATATACATGTACATGTTAAGTTGATATTTGTCATTCAATTTGCTGTGTTATGATATTACAAGTGCATACATAGTATGCCTCTTGTAATATTTTGTTTTGGTTCATATTTGAGGCTCATATTGTGTTTGTGCTGGGCTAAGGTTGGAGAAGAAATTGTAATGAGATGTTTTGATTCTCATGTGAGGATGGTTGAACAAGAATAATACAGTGTAACACATAAGTGAAACTGATAATTTAGACTTTGATGATTGTATTTTATTACAATTACTTGGGTAAGGGTGTCCAAGATGTACAAAGTGATAAATATACATATTTTTGATGGGCTGTTATATTACTTCCAATGGATTTCCTTTGCTTTTGTTTATTGATATATCTTTTTTTCTTCTAGCATTCACAATGTTTTCTTTCCCTTTTCTCTCTGCTGAATATATTTTTTAAAAAGATTGTGTTGCATGAATTTGGAAACAACTGCGAAAACTGAGCTAATTCAACAGAAATCTCCAATAATATTTTTGTAGCAAAGGATATGATATGACAAAAAAATTGCAAAAAGTTGGATATGGTCACAGAAATAGCCATCACCAGTAGCCAAAGTCAACTGAATCAAGATATTGTATGTTGTTACCGTATAACACAAAACTAGGGCCAATGCTTTGTCCTCTCCTGAATTTGACATTTTATAATTTCTTGTTGGATTAAATAAGTGTTTAGTCTCTATAAAGTTCAGTATTTTGTTTTTAGCCCATATAAATTTTTTTGTCAACTTTTAGTTTTTTAGAAATTTTTCGTTTTCATTTTTTATCTCTAATTTAAAACCAATTATTACGTATTTTTCTAATTTTAATAATTTTTTACATTAATGTTGTGGACGTATTAAACTTCTTTACAAAAATTCATAATTTTTTAACAAATGATGAATTAAATATGAATTTTTAAGTTTTTGACGTTTAAAAATTCATATTTAATTTCTCATTTGTTAAAAAATTATAAATTTTATAGGGAAATTTCTTATTATGCCTTAAACATTTATATAAAATATCATTCAGAAATTCAAATGAGACAAAATAGTCGGTTTAAAATCAAGGACCAAAAATAAAAATGAAAAATTTTAAGGAACTAAAAATTGACAAACTTTTTTATAAAAATTAAAAACAAAATTGTGAAATTTTATAGAAATTAAAAATTTATTTAACCCCTTTCTTAATTTACAAAAACAAAATGAAATATATTAATGATATGCACAAGATGTGCACATGTCTTACAAACACACCCCATAAAGAGATCCAATCTCCAAAATTTGATGTATTGCCAAACCAAAACTTAAAACATCTAACATCACAATACTTCTTGGCATTCCTTCACTACAAAACAGATGCTGCTACTACCTCAAGAAGCAGCCACTATTATTAGCACCAAATGTGCTGCAAATACGGGACACACACCACAAAAATCAATTATCCTCAATATTACTTATTCTATTATTTCTGGTAATAAACAACCGTGTGTTTTTATCATATATCTGCTCTGTGTTTCCTTGAACATCCAAGATTTGTTTATGGAGGATTCTATGTATTATTAGAGGATCATGTTCATGTTGATAAACAAGACCCTTTAAGATATTTCGATGATTGCCATCAAACTCAATTAATCCTAGAAACATGTGATCATGTTTTTATTGTTTAGTTGATTCATGTTGAGTGTTCATTAAGTAAGAATGGTCAAATGTGATAATATTTCCCTTGTATCAAACAAGCTTCATTTGATGACTTTTCATCCTAAAAATTTGAGTTAGAAATAGAGTTAGAAATAGAATGATACCCAAAGTGAAAGAAAAAACGGATGAGTTCCCCCAAAATCATTTTCAAAGTTTTTTATAGCACTTTAAAATGATTATGTTTATTGTCCATGCAATATATCGAATAATACAATGACATTAAATTCAATAATTTTGCATTGCCATAAACAACCTCTATTCAATTGACCTCGTCAATTACTTTATATTTTTTTCTTTGAAATGATTGATGTTAATAGTTAGTTATTATTTTTTGGTTAGAAAGGGAATTAAACCTATGACCTCCTTATCACACTAATCTTGATGTTCCTCCCCTAAACCATCAAACCATCTTATGACTCGGTCAATTGCTTTATACTCCCTCCATCCTTCATTACAAGACTCACTTTTGATATTTCTCTGTCCTTTAATATAAGTTTCAATTGAGAAGCATAAAGTGGTTTTGTCTTTGTAATGTTATCAATAATTGTAAGGACAGTTGTGTATTAAATTTTTGACAAATTTAATGATACAACTACTTTTCTTAATATATGTGAATTTTATAAATGAATCTAATAGAAAAATATTTGATAGACAACCATACACCTAGTAGACACCTTGAGAGAGAAATAAAAAGAGAGGATGTTGCGATATAAGAGAGAAATAGAGAGACAATGAGGTATTGAATGGATGTTTGGAAATATGGAGTGTCTATGTAATATTACTCAATCTTATAATAAGGAGCGAAGTAATTACCTATTTTCATTGCCCATTTTTCAAAAATACCGCAAACTTAATCACATTCAACACATCACCCTAAGTCAGTTGCATGGTTACCAATTAACAAAAATGCTTATAGTTAGCCCATTGATCAAAAGTTTGGAGATAAAAAATCAGAAATAGATTGCACTAGGAACAAACCAGACAAAGTTAAAGAAAGAAATTATTGTCAATATGTTTTTCACACAAACAACATCATATAGTTGAAAAGCATTTCAGCCATCACATCAGTATTTCTAAATTCTGCAATAAATGAAAGATGAACTTTTAGTTTATGTAGGCCTCATTTATCCATGCTTTTAGGTATTTCTATATCTATATCTTCTGTGGTACACCTGTATGAGTTCTTCTCAACTTTGATTAATTATTACATGATGTTATGCTATGGCGAGGGAAGCGGTTGATCAACATACATTTTTAAACCAACACAGTAGAATCTTTAGAAGAATATCATGCTACCTATATACTATGAGAGGCATAAATTATTAATGTTACTCTCTTTTTCAAAATTATGAAAACTCATCGTTCAAATTTATTTTCAGTTATAATTAATTTCCCCTAGAAAATAATCACTGCAAAACAAACTAGGTAAACTTAAACAGTGAAAAAATCTACATGAGAAAACCAAGTTTATCAAGATAAACCTACTTTTCACTGAAACATTTAAACACAATACTTTTAATATGAGCACACACAAATTTTATCTTAAAAGCTACAATTTTCATGAAAACAGGTAAGCAAGTTCTGAAGTGTTCGTTATGGCTAATTCTAACTAGTTTCACACCACACATCAAATATCACGAAAGGTTATATGAGCTTTAGAGGCCACACATTACCAAGCATGATTGATCCACTCAATTCGGTAAAAGCAATCAATATTTTCCTCTGCATACAGAACGTAAAAGAATGAAAGGAAAAATATTCTAATAGCCAAGAGGGGCACTTAAAGCAGCCTTAGTTTCTAAAATTTGTGCCTCCTTTTGAATGATACTCTCCAAAACAGCTTCAGATGAGGTCAAAGCACACTTTTCAACACCATCCAACCAATCCTTATCAAAAGTACATATGCGCACATCTTCTAAAAACTCAACAAATTCATTTTTGCTTGAACCTAACTCATCCAACACGCTATTGGTTTGGAGGAATTTCAATAGCTCAGCTAGGCTATTGTATGCATAACCGTTGTATCGGTTACTAAGTGAAGTGTCCCTCAAAAGAACTGAAGGATGCTTAACAAGAAAGTTAGTCAACAAAGACAAGTTCTTGTAATCCAAATGCTTCTTGGAGACCAGTTCCTCAAGCTCCCATCTGACAAGATAAGGAGAACTTAAATCTTTCACTATTTGAGAAGGGTTCCCTAATAGAGAAGAAAAAACTAGTTAAGACTCTCCAAAGAACTAAAACAAAATGATTAAAAATAAAATTAAGGGAGTAAATACCTTTAGAAGGCGTGGAAGGAGTCTGAAATGCAAGAGGCAAAAAAATGTTATTGCTTGGAGAGGGCTTAGATTTTGAAACTCTAAACTCATCATCCTTAGGAAACTGTTCCTCAATAGTTGAGGTTACTTTCACGACAGCATCATCATTTAGAGAAACTAAACAAAAGGTGAAAGTGGAGAAAGTTCAACTTGAAAAATCAAAAGGGTGATGAGGTAACATAAGAAAATAAAATTTATCCAAAGAATCTTCACCTTGATCATCATTAGTCTTGGTAGTTCCCAAAGAGTCTCTAACATCAACATCTTGTTCCTACACATATTCAAATAAACAAATGATATTAACATATCCAAAATATTAATTTTTATACAATTAGCCTCACTATATTAACAATATATACTAAGTTTGAAAGAGCCTGACTTTATCTTAGAAAGAAATAAGAATCAATTTTTGAAACCAATAGAACATGTTTGAAAACTTGGTTACATACTACTATACACTCACCTTTGATGAAGTGACTAATTCTAAATGAGTTGAGGGTGTTATTGTGTTGGCATTTGTTAATGCAGTTCCTTCTTCAACACACTGCATAAAAATTAAAAAGAAGTTTAAGTTGGTAGTATAATTCAATTCCTACATTAAAAAGTCAAAGAAAACTGCATAATAGGGGATATCCCTTTTGTTTAGGAGAAATTAATTGTATAGGTGGCCCATTTCTTATTTCTGAAATTTTAGACATAGTTGCTGCAACAGTTTTTTCTGGTGTATAACCCTCTTGAATATTTTGGTCCTCTATTTCTTTCAAACACTGTGTAGCAGGAAAATGTATATAAGTTGTATTATATTTTTAAGAAGTACTTGAAATAAAATCTATTTATTTTTAGCTTTATATATGCACAATAAGGTGATACTATATTTACATAATTTTTCCGAGAAAGTTTGACAGTAGTATCAATTTCTCCAAGTGGATGTTGTTGGTTCATCAAACATTGGTGACTCGTTGATTGTTCATTCACCAACTCCTGTATTAAGAACAGATTGGTGATATGAAACTGTTGGAACATATTGTGTGAATTTAAAAATATGATGAAGTCCCACATTGGAAAGAATTTGTTTTTGTAGATTCAAGTGGAAAGAAACATGTTTTTATTAAATTCAAGTCCCACATTGGAAAGAAATTTTTTTGAACTCCCACATTGGAAAACTCTCATATTTTGAGTATGCTAAAGTCCCACATTGATTAGAAATCAATTTTGAGTTTGCTTCCATCACTATATAATGAGTTTCAATCTATTGTGAAAAGCACACCAAAGTTGGATGCTTTTCCCAACTTTCTCTTTTCTCTCTCTTTTATTCTGCTCGCCTAATTTTCGAGCCACTTCTCCCTTTTCTTTCTGTCCCTTCGGTTTTTAGAGCGGTTATTATGCCGCAGTTCCTTTCGGTTTTTAGAGCGGTTATTATACTCCAGTCCCTTTCGGTTTTTAGAGTGGTTATTATGTCGCAGTCTCTTTCGGTTTTTAGATCGGTTATTATGCCGTAGTCCCTTTTGGTTTTTAGAGCGGTTATTATACCGCAGTCCCTTTCGGTTTTTAGAGCGGTTATTATGCCTCAGTCCCCTTAGATTTTTAGAGCGGTTATTTTTAGTTTATGTAGGCCTCATTTATCCATGCTTTTAGGTATTTCTATATCTTCTGTGGCACACCTATATGAGTTCTTCTCAACTTTGATTAATTATTACATGATGTTATGCTATGGCGAGGGAAGCGGTTGATCAACATACATTTTTAAACCAACACAGTAGAATCTTTAGAAGAATATCATGCTACCTATATACTATGAGAGGCATAAATTATTAATGTTACTCTCTTTTTCAGAATTATGAAAACTCATGGTTCAAATTTATTTCAGTTATAATTAATTTCCCCTAGAAAAGAATCACAACAAAACAAACTAGGTAAACTTAAACAGTGAAAAAATTTACATGGGGAAACCAAGTTTATCAAGATAAACCTACTTTTCACTAAAACATTCAAACACTATACTTTTAATATATGCACACACAAATCTTATCTTAAAAGCTACAAATTTCATGAAAACAGGTAAGCAAGTTCTGAAATGTTCACTATGGATAATTCTAACTAGTTTCACACGACACATCAAATATCATGAAAGATTATATGAGCTTTAGAGGCCACACATTACAAAGCATGGTTGATCCACTCAATTCGGTAAAAGCAATCAATATTTACTCTGCATACAGAACGTGCTATGAGAGACTATCCAAGCTTCAAGGATAAAAACGCTGATAATAAAAGATATAGCAGTAAGAGAATGCAAGGAAAAATAGTCTAATAGCCAAGAGGGGCACTTAAAGCGGACTTAGTTTCTAAAAATTGTGTCTCATGTTGAATGATACTCTCCAAATCAGCTTCAGATAAGGTCAATTGATGGTTAAAATCTTTCATTTGTTGAGTTAAAATGTCAATCTTCAAACGCATCCCTTCAACATCCCTAGTAACCAGTTTCTTAGAATCCAATAACTTTTGGAATGAATCTTGAGAGAATTGCAAATCGGGAGACCAAGAGCCCTTTTTAACACTATCCAACCAATCCTTATCAAAAGCACATCTGCGCACATCTTGTAATAACTCAACAAATTCATTTTGGCTTGAACCTAACACATCCAACACACTATTGGTTTGGAGGAATTTCAATAGCTTAGCTAGGCAGTTGTATGCATAACCCTTGTATCGGTTACTAAGTGAAGAGTCCCTTAAAAGAACTGAAGGATGCTTAACAAGAAAGTCAGTCAACAAAGACAGGTTCTTGTAATCCAAGTGCTTCTTGGAGACCAGTTCCTCAAGCTCCCGTGTGACAAGATAAGGAGAACTTAAGTCTTTCACTATTTGAGAAGGGTTCCCTAATAGAGAAGAAAAAACTAGTTAAGACTCTCCTAAGAACTAAAACAAAATGATTAAAAATAAAACTAAGGGAGTAAATACCTTTAGAAGGCATGGAAGGAGTCTGAAATGCAAGAGGCAAATGAATGCTATTGCTTGGAGAGGGCTTAGATTTTGAAACTCTAAATTCATCATCCTTAGGAAACTGTTCCTCAATACTTGAGGTTAGTTTCCCGAAAGCAGCATCATTTAGAGAAACTGAACAAAAGATGGAAGTGGAGAGAGTTCAACTTCAAAAATCAAAAGGGTGATGAGGTAACATAAGAAAATAAAAGTTATCCAAAGAATCTTCACCTTGATCATCATTAGTCTTGGTAGTTTCCACTGAGTCTCTAACATCAACATCTTGTTCCTACACATATTCAAATGAACAAATTATATTAACATACCCAAAATATTAATTTTTATAAGATAAGCCTCACTGTATTAACAATATATATTTAGTTTGAAAGAGCCTGACTTTATCATAGTAAGAAATAAGAATCAATATTTGAAACCAATACAACATGTTTGAAAACTTGGTTACATACTACTATACACTTACCTTTGAAGAAGTGACTAATTCTAAATGAGTTGAGGGTGTTATTGTGTTAGCATTTTTTAATGCCGTTCCTTCTTCAACGCACTGCATAAAAATTAAAAGGAAGTTTAAGTTGATAGTATAATTCAATTCCTACATTAAAAAGTCAAAGAAAACATGCAAAATAGGGGTATGCCTTTTGTTTAGGAGACATTAATTGTATAGGTGGCCCGTTTCTCGTTTCTGAAATGGTAGACATAGTTGTTGCAATAGTTTTTGCTGGTGTATAATCCTCTTGAATATTTTAGTCCTCTATTTCGTTCAAACACTGTGTAGGAGAAAAATATAAATAAGCTGTAGTGTATTTTTAAGAGGTACTTGTAAATAAGCTGTAGTATATTTTGGTCCTCTATTTCTTTTAAAATCTATTTCTTTTTAGCTTTATATATGCACAATAAGGTGATACTATATTTACATTATTTTCTCGAGAAGGTTTGACCGTAGTTTCAAATTCTCCAAGTGTGTGTTGTTGGTTCATCAAACATTGTTGACTCGTTGATTGTTCATTCACCAGATTGATGATATGAAACTATTAACAACATTCATTACTAAGTAAAGTTGTAGACTATTGAATAGTATTATGAGAGGAATTTGACATGGCCTGCAAATTACTTTTGAATTTGTTGGTAATATTGCTACTGATGGTATCTCTAAATCTGGAACATTTTCCACAAATTCTTGATCTGTTTCTGGTGTTTGTTTCATTTGTATCTGCACAAAAAGAAAGGATGTTTGATTCAAAGACATTGTCATGGTGATTGTATTCAGGTGTGAATAAATAGAATGGTATTGACCAATGAAGAAGAAAACTGTGATGCCGCTTCAACTTCAATCCCACCATCAATACCATTGGACTCTTCTTGTAATTGTCCAAATGCTCTCCCAAAGTTTATACGTGTTTCATAATCTATAGCAAAATATTATTAGATAGTAACTCATAAGCATAACAAAAAAATAAAAAAAGAAACTCATAAGCATAACAATAAAACCAAAAATGTTAACTAGATGTACAATTATTTATCTGTCATTTCCTAATAATTATTTCTGTAAGTAAGTATATAGGTAACTCTAAGTGCTCTTGCATTTCAAAAAACCCTTATTCGTGCACATTTTTACTTTAGATACTTCAATTGGTTATTATATTCTTCAACCAACTAGTTTAATTTTTTAAATATTAAAACATATAAATGGTTGGTAAAAATAAAACAAATGACTATATGACATCTTTGACAATGTCGTAATATTTTTTGATAAAATTATACCCAGAGAGACCTGTATATTCTCTCCTAGTCTTTGGTAAGAAATACAAAGGGAAAAAGTTAGAGAAAAAATTCTCAATAAATTTTTTACAAATGTATCTAGAAAGTCAGCCATTAATCAAGTAAGGTCAGTCTTTTAATGACTAAAAAACAATTAAAATCACAACACATTTGTTTCAGCTCGGGAAAGTATATTTGTTTCTATTAAAAGACAACTTGAGAAAGTATATTTTCAGATAAAAAGTGACACACATTTATAAATTTGTAGAAGAATTACAAGAAATAAACACAACTCTCAAAATATTTTATAAACACTGCATGATATGTAACTAATTAAAACCAACATGTAATATAGTTTAAAAATATATTGGGTATAGTGCGTACCTGTGCTGGCTATGAAAAGGGAATAAACTTCGGAGATGACGTGGAAAGTTAATGCTGAAGTCAAAGAAAGTTTTTGACAATTTTGTATAAAACGATTTTTTGCCGTTTGAAATTGAATTCCTTGGGTAAAGAAGAGGCTTGGTAGGTTTTCAAATACTACAAAATTTAGTTTTGGAATCTCGACTTTTTGATCACCTTCACTTTTGAATATTTCCTCCAGTTCATCTGCTTCTCTTATCATTAACGCCTCTAGCTCGGGAAACTTTTTACATATGGAGACCGGAAAGACATATTTCAACTTGTAGCACTTTACTACAACAAGTACTTTTAGCATTGGGAACATTGTCCTCGAGGTCAAGGAATTCGACATGTTTTGATTCTGCAAGTCATCTTCAATGATATGCTTCAACTCCTTGCATTCTTCTATTCTTAGATAAAAAAATTGTGATAGACATCTTAAAATAGAAGTGGAGAAAACGACTTCCAATATATCACATCGCATGATTATTATCCTTGTAAGGTTTGTTAGGGCAAAAGAATTTTTGGGTCCCTCAAAAAGGTACTTCATATCATGCATATCAGATAACTTAATATTTTGCAACCCAAAGTTCATTGGTTGTACATTTATTTCATTGAGACAAAATATGTTTTTTACTTTGGAGTTATCTACTCTGAGACTTTCCAAAGCAATAAAATGTTTCATGCTCAATTCCTACAAGTATGTACACAAAATAAATTAGTTGTATTATAATAATATCTATGAAATTCAGTGAAAAACCATTTTTTAAATTAAATAAGATCTCATTTTAGATTATACTCTTAATTACATGAAATTAAAGGGGAAAATGAACTTCCATTTTATAAAAAAATTATACATTGAAGAATGATTTGTCAAGTTAATCAGATATTTTCTTGGTTTCATTATTTTTAAATAAAATGATGTAAAAAAATGTATATTCATTATTAAAATAGAAAAATAAACATTTTCATAAAATGGTTAAACAGACACAAAAGTTGGGAAAATAAACATTTTCATCAAAAGCCTTCGGAACATCTTGAAGTGAGACTGTTGCGTGATTATGTTATAATTTTTTTCAAAACAGAAAAAGAAATATTTAAATCCTGGAATACAAAAAATATTCTAATCAATTACAATAAAAAAATGTGACAAGAATAATTGACATAACCATAGAATATAGGGACATATTATGCCACAATCTATTTCCTAGAGATACATTCTAAAGTATCAACACAATACTAAAAAAAAGCAAGCACTTGTGAGACTTAGATCTTGCTTGGAACTACTATCTTAATACGTTTCACCAACACCGCACAAACATTGATTCTATGTGACATTCACGTTTCAAGTTTTTTTCCCACTAAGTAGTTATCAATTTCAATCCAATATAATAACATTCTTCGAGTAAGAATGAAATCATTGATTATTTTGGCAAACAAAAAATATATAAGAAAAAAGGGATACCTTCGTGATTGTACTGTCTTGAGATTTTGAAACCGAATGAATAATGAAATCACCAATAGATTTGATATCAACTTGGGAGCATTTTTTTAGATTAAGTTCTTTCAAAGATGGAAATGTTGTGCGATATTGTTTGGGACACATGGCGACTAAACTTGGCAGATTGCAAAGATCGAGCTATTGCAATGCCGGAAGATGAAGGTGAATCTCAGTGTGGTTTTGATGGTCATCAGTGTAGTGTCCAAATATGTATTCCAATTTCATGCAATCTTCAACGTAGAGCCCTTTCAATGTAGGGAAGACATTGCCCCAATTATTGCCACTACTGTCATGATCTCCAGTGTCTATCACTATGTGCTTCAATTCATCACAGTTCCTAATCTCCAAAGATTCCAACATTCTTGGAGCAATAGACAAGATAAACACCGATTTTATCTTCGAAAAATCAGACAACACAATCTTTTTAATATTGCACATGATATGTGGTTGTACCGGAAAACATTGAGCACGTTCCCATATTTGAAGATTGTGTGAATTTGATACCTGTAATGTAATCCCAATGTAAAGGAACTAAAAATCATACTAAACATTCCTTACGTGTGTATAAAACTTATATAAATGAAAACGTATAAGTTATAATGTTTCAATTATAAGTCCTAAAGATAGGCTTACATTATCTATAATAAATTTTTCTTTTATAAGTCCTAAAGATTGGCTTACATTATCTATAATAAATTTAGTGCATCGAAGTGTTTGAAACACTTAAAAACATATTCAACATCTAATAGAAATCTTCAAGTTTGGGATGCTAAATATGCACAAAAGCTATCAAAGGGTTACCAATGCACATTAAAAAGATACACATTAAAAAGATAAAGTATCACAATAAGCCAGAAAAGATTAAAGGGTTACCGATGCGATTGAGTAGTCCTGTGGTTGATCCTCAGAAACCAATGGAATTCTAGTTGTTGACGAACTCCCAAATTTATTACCATGACAACATATATAAGTCCAAGAGAAGATATTGCATTTGATAGGGTCCAATTGTATTTGTGCCTTGAAACCATCTCTGGAAGTGGAACATGACTCATTCACAAGCAAAGACATGGAATCATAGCATTTCGGGGAAATGTCTATGAAATTTGGTAATTGATAGAGCATCATTTCTTTTAGTGACTTGAGTTCAACATGTTGGTATTGGCTAAATATGTATTTCAGCTCATCACATCTTATTATAGTGATAGTTTCTAGTACTACAAAATCTTGAGAAGAGAAGATGGGAAGTATCGATTCTAATCGGTGACATCTCTGAATATCAAGAACTTTTAGTTTTGGAAAAATCGATCCATGCCTCTTGTTATCATTATCACTATCGTTTATTTTTTCTCTTGATTCCTCCTCTCTCTTTACATCTATTATGTTTTCCAGTTCCTCACAATCAGCTATTTCCAATATCTCTAGCTTCACCAGATTCTGAGACATCAACGGAAATAGGGAAACCAACATTGGGCATTTCTTCAGTATCAAGGTCTTCAGATTGCAGAGATTTAGCTTGCAATTAAAAAAATTTCGAAAATTCTTACATTCCTCCATGGATAGCTTCTCCAAATTCTTAAGAGAGTCAAAGGATAAGGAACCATTGAATAGTTTTTTCAAATTTTCCATCTTATACAATTCTAGTACAACCAACTTGGACAAAATTAGACTTGGTACTTGAGAACCAATAGAGTCAATGAGACACTCTAACTGTGAAATACAAGTCAAGCGAAGCTCAATAAGATCATCCATACCTTGACCTATAGGAACAATATCAGGCATGAGATTTCTCCATCCCCCCTTAATTCCATTTAGTTGAAGAACCTCTGTTGTTCGCATGAAATACTTGAATGTTGCTTCTGAAAAACTAGATATATCATCACTAGCACAAAATCTCACATATTTTGAATGTGAATAATTCATCCTATAGCATTCATTATCAATATGATACCTTTGCAACTCGGGTATGGTTATTTCTTGACAAAAATTGTTAAAACTCTGTATGAAATACAACTCTTCCAGTGATGAGCATTTCTCAATAACTTCAAATGGATTATTCATTCGAATTTCACAATGATCCAAGTTCAACAATTTAAATTTCCCCAATTTTGTAAGTTCGAATGGCAATTCTTTGATTGTGCAGGAATCCAAATCAAGAGTCTCAAGACTTTGCAGCTTTCCCAAATCAGAAATGTCACCTAAATCCACTCCATCAACCAACAAAGATCGAATATTCGTCAATGACTGAATTGATTGACGTAATGATAAAAGCTGCCATTTGTTATTACCTGTAAAGTATAAAACTCGAAGTTTGACCATATTTTCAAAGAAAGAATTTGGGAATTCTATACATTCCTGGCTTTCATCTCTATCTATGTCAGCAATTAGAGCCTCAAGTTTGGAACACTCAAATTTACAAGAAAACAAATCCATGTGTTTCCCTTTACAAAATAAATATTTAATATTTATTTCTTTTTGAACCAATAACTTTTGATCCTTGATAGATAAATTTACATCCCGAATCCCATTGTTCGCTATCCATTGAGCCGCATCACGAACTAAATCATGCATTTTTACATTTTCTTCATCGACCTCCAACAACAAACAAGAATCTATGAGTTTATTTTTGGCAGCAACTACTTTGTTTCGAGTATCATCGTAGCTGCCATAATCTTCCCCAAAAAGGCCCGTTCCAATGCCAAGTCTAGTTAGAGTTTCAACATCTATTTCTCTATCTTCTGGGAATACAGATGATAAGAGGAACAATCCCTTGGCATTTTCATTCTTCATATAATCATAGCTAAACTTCAAACATTTATAAATTCCAACCACCTCGTCATCAACATTAGGCATGGACACAGGCTTCTTCAACGATTTCAAGGTCACATCCCACTCATGCTTGCGATGTTGTTGGCCCTTTAAACTTCTGGCGATTACTGCAATTGCAACCGGTAATCCTTTGCATTCACGAGCAATTTTTTGTCCCTTACTAATCAAACTATTTGAGAAACTATCGTTTATACCGGCATACCTTTTGAACATGATCCATGCGTCTTCATCAGATAAGATCTCCAATTCAATTTTCTTATCACAATTCATTGTATCGAGTATTCGTCTACTATGTGTGGTTATAAGAACTTTGCAACCTTTGTGATTGCCTCGTTTTGGAATTCCTATTACTTCAAAATCAAGAGGGGTGGCTTGATCCCACACATCATCCACTATAAGAAGAATTTTCTCACCATCTGTTAATCTGCTCCATAGTTTTTTGGGTCTATCTGAGTTATTACAACCTTCCAACAGCAATCCTAAAGATCCAGCAATATCATCTTGAATCTTTTTTATATCAGGAGTAAAGGACATTGTTGTAACAATGACACGAGCGAATTGTTTAGATTCCTCTAGTTCTTTACCCACTTTTATGGCCAATGTAGTTTTTCCGGTGCCCCCCATCCCTTGCAATCCAATCATATAGTTGTTGTCATCTTTTAGTGCATCCAATAGTTCTTTGTATTTTGACTCTCTGCCTTTAAATTGAATGTAATATTCCAATGAATAATAACCACAACCTGGAAGAGATTGAGGGAGATCAATAATTTCAAATATTTCCCCCTTTTCTATTGACGATTTAATCTCCTCTGTCATATTTACCAACTCCTTCCCCCTTTTATATCGCCCTATGCAATCAGGACAAAATCCAAAAAAACATGTTTGTTTTGTTTTGGTGTTCTCTTGAATGAGCCTATCAACTTTCTTTATCCAATGAAGAACATTAGCCCGAATGACTTTACCTTCACTTACTGCTACTTGAACACGTTGCTCCATAGTTTTTCTTTCAGCTTCCAACTCAGGTTTTTTTTCTTCGAATTCCTTAGCAATGCATGTGAAGCAAAATACATAACGTCATTCTGCTGTTACCCTATTTATCAATTTCTCCACAAATGTCTTCCCCAATTCAGCCAAGCAACTCTCCATCTAAATCAATTTCAATAGATCACAATTAGCCATATATGCTCAACAAAGCTTCAAATAGACGTTATTTAATTTTTAGTCTAAGTTCTACGAGCACCAAATATAAAATGAAAGGTATGATGACCAAAATAAATAAATAAAAGAGTAGTTTAATTATAGTTGTAGTTGTTTATGTTGGTTTTTTCTATTTTGGTAGTTTTGCTGTATGTTATAATTGCAGGAATATCAAAGATCAGATCCTCCATGAAAAAATTGTAACATTTACATATATGTTGAACATATTTTAAAATAACAGTTTAGTGAACTTTACCAAACATTTTAATTAGTTTATCTGCAATCAGCTATCAACTAGTTCATCCGCTATCAACTATAAGTTCATAAACTATCAGCTACCTTATCAATTATATGCTAATTTTAATCAAACAAGGTCTTAATGATGACATCTCTAAACTACTCTCATTTAATATAACTTTTTATATTTCTAATGATCCAATTTATTAGTGATTGAGGGTAATTTTAACCATAGACTTAATTTTTATTGAGATTGCATAGATTAAATGCGATCAACAATATTTCTTAATATACTTAATTTGAATATTTCTTTTTGTTTCACAATTCGAGAGTGGTCATAGTGCTATATTACGAGTGGCGGTGCAGTAGAACTCCGATACATTTTTGTCTGAGCTATTTTATTCTATGGACTTCGTGGTTGATAGTCTGCCTTGCACAATTTGACAAGTACCGCGAAACGCCTTAAAGAGAGCGACCTCATCGGAAACTCAACTTAGTAATATAATCGGTGGTTGAAATAATTTGAAACATTTTTTCAAAATTCAAAAACAATAATTTTAAGATGTTTCTTTCTGTCATGTCTACCGACGAAATTACTAGGTCTGGTTCTACGTCTTCTGATTTCAGTAAACTGTTTTGGTTTGAGGGATTTCACTTCAAACGATGGAAACAAAAATGCTATTTTTCTTAACCATGAAAAAGGTTGCCAACTTTCTAAAAGATGAGATTCCTATTGTTCCAGAAACAGGTGAACAAACAGAAAAGGATAAGAATGCTGCTGAATTAACTCAATGGAAACATAATGATTACCTTTGTAAGAATTGTATTTTTGGCTTAATTCTAATTTTGGTCCCTCTATTTTTACCAATTCACGAAATTTGTCCCTCTATTTTAAAAGTCGACAGTTTTGGTCCCTCTATCAAATTTTCAAACTAAAAAAATGACGATTTGACGTATCTTGAATAACATGAGATACAATTCCATGATATAGAACCATCTAAATGCATTAATTATTCATATGCCATTAATTAAATTACCAATATGAAATTTTTTGAACTTGAAAGTTAAGTTTTTACGATGTTTTATTCCGATTTTATTGGTGTTAATCATTATACATCATCGTATCATATGACACGTTATTTAAAGCATGACACATAATTTTTTAGTTAAAAATTTGAGGGAGGGACCAAAATTGTCGACTTTTAAAATAGGGGGACATATTTCGTAAATCAATAAAAATAGGGGGACTAGAACTGCAATTAAGCCTATATTTTTAATGGGCTTGTTGATGATCTGTATGTTGTAAGCCGTTACCTCAAATATCAGATGATAGATCAGTAGAGGCTCAATCCCATGAAATTCAGAAAATAGCTCATGAGATCATGTCTGAATGTATGAATTTAGTGAACAATTTCAAATTGATGTTATAATCGACAAACTGCCTCCTGCCTAGAAAGATTTTAAAAATTCTCTCAGGCATAAAACACAAGATTTTTCACTAGATAGTCTAATAACCTGCCTCCGAATTGAGGAAGAATCCCATAAACAACAAGAAGAAATGCATCAAGGAAGTTCTGAAGCCAATCGACATACAATTTAAGAATCAGAACCACAGTTTAAAGAACAACAACAAGAATAGGAATCCTCCAAAGGTCTCAATTATAAAGCAACAACCACTTCCTAGAAATGACTCTATCCCACCATTTCTCTACTTTAAATGTGGGAAACAAGGTCATATGGCACGCAAGTGTAGGAATAGGCCAAGCTTTGCTCAACAGACTAACTTGACAGAAGAGAAATTCATAGTCATGATAACTAAAATCAACATTGTTGGTGGAACAAATGGATGGTGGATAGACATTAGCGCCTCTCGCCATGTCTGTTATAATCGTGCTATGTTAAAAACATACACAAATGCTGAAGATAAGGTATGGGGTGAGAGAGCGTTTGAATTCATGAGTATAATATATTGTGAGATGAACTGGAAAACTGTATTTCCCTACGATTCATCCGGGGCTCGCTACGTATGGCAGTAGCCCTTTGAGGGATAAATTAATTAATGTGCAAATATGGAAATTGTGAGATTAAAATATAGAATATAAATATTAGTAAAGTGTTGATTAATTTAATTTCTTTAAATGTGTGGTATTTGATGTTATTGTGATATTGAGTGTCGAATTAATTTTATGTATATGTTTGATTAGATGAGTTTATGTGATCTGATAATAAAAGATGGGTGTGTTGTGATAAGTTTATGTGATGATGATGTATGAATAATGATTGTGTTTTTATAAATTGGTGATAACTTTATGTGATGGGGTACGATTGATGATAGTGATGCTCTAAATTTGTGATGAGTTATGTAATGATGATGATGTGTGATTTATAATAGTGATGTTATGAATTTGTGATGAAAATATTAAAGTAACCCCTGATAAAATAATTGTGATTTCAATTTGTGTTTGAGATGACGGTCTTAATGGAGTATCATAGGCCAACAAGGGGAGAAAATAAATATTGAGAATTTGTGAAGTGGAGATTATATTGTCATCATATAGGTAGGGCCTGACAAGCCTAGTGTTTCCGGGGAAGTACAACTGAATTGAGTCTGATCGTGGCGGTCTACTGTTGAGCCTTAAGGCAAGATTGTTAGACCTTGAAGGTATTCGGGTGGGGAATTCCTAGGTGACTTGGAGGTAGCACTCCAAATGTCGGGAGCTACCATGCAACACACGTTTACCTCGACTGTCGCGTATATGTGTCTCGGGTTGAGTTGAGGGGATCTATGAGGACAGGGCCAATTTGAATTGTCCGTCCACCGGGATGGTGGCATAGTATACGGCCTCCTAACCAAGTACTTCAGAGTTAGAATGGTACCACATTTTGAAGTAGAGTCTAAGCTCATGCATAGCATTGAATTTTCTTGTGATTGTGTTGTTGTGATTGATGGGTTTCAAAAGTAATAATAGTTTCTCTGAGATGATTTGATGCATATTATAATGAGATAATTATTTTACTTGAGTGATTTTGATGTTATAATATGGTACTATTTGCTTGAATATTTTGATGTATCGTAATGTGGTTATGATACGGTCTACTATGATTGTTTGCGTGTTCTTCATACTTATATTATACTATCAACATGATTTCAAAACTCACCTCCTTCGTTGTTTGCGTTCGACTGGCTTGGCCCTACGTTTGCGAAATCGCAGTTATTACAAGTTTATGAGTCTTGAAGTTCAAGTTTGAGAGAAACCCCGCTCTAATAGGTGATACCGGGAATGAGAGTCCTAAGTTGTATTTTTATTTGTTTAATTAGAAACAACTTTTTGGTATGAAACCTTATAACTAGTAAATTTTTGGAATTAAATTAAGAAATTCTAGTTAAATCAAAGTTTATGGAGATTGCACTATTTTATAGGAGGAAAAAGTGTAAAGTGTTCATTTTCAGTTTTGAGGAATGTGATATCTCAAATTAATTATAAAAGTTTTTATTCCCTTGAAAACATATTTGCTTTATCCGCTGTGAGTTAAAGTTAAAAATTCTATTCTAAATTATTATATATTATTTTGGGGTTTAGGGTGTCACAGAAAAGCTGAAAGAAAGAATAAAACTCTTAATGAACTAGTTGTCGCTATTATGCTCAACTCTGGAACTATATCTCATTAGTGGGGTAAAATTTTATTGACTGTTTGCTATGTTTTGAATAGAGTTCCTAACTCTAAAAACAAAACATTTTCTTATGAGATTTTGAAGAAAAGACAATCGAACTTGTCTTGTTTTCGAATTTGGTGTAGTCTGACTTATGTCAGAATCCCCGACCCCAAGTGAGTTAAACTCGCTAGTAGAGCCTATGAATTTGTATTCATTGGGTATGTTGTAAACAACAAAGTGTATATGTTTTATGACCTAAATGCAAAAGTGATCATAGAGTCAAATGATGTTGACTTTTATGAAATTAGATTCCCTTTAAAATCGAGAAATCATGGGAGCAGCGAGGCAAGTCACGTTCCTGTGATTAGGAGCACTAAAAGCAACAAACAAGGCGAAACATAACCTTGAAGAAGTAAGAGAGCTAGAGTTGCTAAAGATTACGAACCCGATTATATGGTCTATACCTTAGAAGAGGATCCTATAAATCTTCAAGAAGCTTTTTCGTCTTTGGATGCAGATTTATGGCAAAAAGTTATAAACGATGAGATGGATTCTCTAGAGTCTAACAAGACCTGAAATTTAGTAGACTTGTCTCATTGATGCAAACTGATAGGTTGTTAATGGATCTTGAAAAAGAAATTGAAACCCGATGGAACTATTGATAAATATAAGGCTCGTCTTGTAGCTAAAGGTTTCAAACAAAGATAAAATGTAGATTTCTTCGACACCTTTTCACCGGTCATAGGAATTACATCCATTAGGGTACTCATTTCACTTGCTGCTATTCATAACTTGGTGGTACACCAAATGGATGTAGAACTGCTTTTTTAAATGGTGACTTGGAAGAAGAAATCTATATGGAACAACCTGAAGGTTTTGTGATTCATGGACAAACAAGGTCTGTAAGTTAGATCAATCTCTGTATGGTCTTAAACAAGATCCTAAGCAATAGCATGAAAAGTTTGATAACTTGATTACATCGTATGAGTTTAAAGTGAATGAAGGTGACAAATGTATTTATTACAAATCTAAAAACGGAATTTGCGCTAACATATGTCTCTATGTAGATGAACTACTCATATTTGGTTCGACCATTCATGTTGT
The DNA here is from genome assembly GCA_037974755.1 of Cicer yamashitae. NCBI lineage: Eukaryota > Viridiplantae > Streptophyta > Magnoliopsida > Fabales > Fabaceae > Cicer > Cicer yamashitae. Next base: position 3,829,269 of record JBBPBQ010000001.1, on the reverse strand, counting down.
AAATATTGTGAAATCATTGTTGTGAAACAACTTTGATATGAAAGACTTCGGAGAAGCGAGTGTAATCCTTGGAACCAAGATTACTAGGTTAGAAAAGGGAATTTTTTTGGATCATTCTCACTATGTTGAAAAGATCTTAAAGAAATACAAATATTTTGAATGTAAACCTGCTTGCACACCATATGATCTAAGTGTGAAACTTTTCAAAAACCTGGTGAAGGTGTTAGACAAACTAAATATGCGAGCATATGTAAGACCCACATTTTTCTCTATTATTAGTAGTGTGTGAAATATATTTTTATTTTTTTCAATAATTTATAATGTGGTTGTTATTATTTTATTCTTTATTCAATTATTAATTTTGAAAAGTATATATGTGTATGACATGATTTAATTAATTTGACTGAATATTTCTGCTAAGTATTTGAAAAAAATGCTTATAATAATGACACGACTTAACTATTTTTAAAAAACAACAATAATAAAGAAATTTTAGATTAGTCAACCGCCCAAATGTTAGTTAGTGAGAAAAACCATATAATTCTCTAGTTTGTAATTAGGTTAGGTTAACAAGAAAGAAAAAAAAATGTATAAGTCCTAGTTAATAGCTAGTGTATGTTAGAAAAAAAGAAAAGGAATATTGAATCCTAAATACTGTATGAGAGAGGGGAAAGAAACATCAGTGCAGCCACAATGAGAGAAAGAAGGAAAATCGTTTCCGGTGGTCTATGGTTGTGCAAGGAACTTGCTCCGACTCCATTCAAATTTTAGTATGTTATCTCTACCTTTGAATTTGACTTATTAATATATTCTATTAATATTTTTACTTTCTTTCTCTCATTCAATTTGATAAAATCTTTGATTTTGAAACGATGATTTTTGATACAAAATTTATGTTTGTAAATTAAAATATTAATTTTTATGGTAAAGTTATTATTGTTGTTACTGATAAAAAAAACTAATTTTTAGTAAATGGCTTTATCATGATGGATAGTTTTGAAAATTGTGTTTGATATTATTATTATTATTATTATTATTATTATTATTATTGTTATTATTACTATTATTATTATTATTATTATTATTATTATTATTATTATTATTATTATTATTATTATTATTATTATTATTATTATTGTGTAAGAAATCATTTTTAGTTTTAAAAGCAAAATTGTGATATGCAATTTATTTTCTTAGAAGTGTTCTTGATTTTCTTAAGATATTGATATAGAAACCGATTTTTATTAGAGAAAATGTATATCTATGTCGAAAATTAATTTTCATCCAGTTGAAGTCGTTATAAAAGTTAGATCGTGTTTTAATCAATAGAAGTGTAAAATACTTATGTTTTTGATGAAGACAAAGACCAAGGAAGTGATCAAGTTGCAAGCTCAAAAAACAAGTCAAACAAACAAAGTAAACTATGGTCATATATGTTAGAAGTCTTATAATGTAAAGGTACATGATGCAATCTAATATTCTTATATTTCAAATGCACATGAGAACCTTTCATTTTAGCATATACATCAAAAGAATTTTCAAAGTGTCAAAATACATGAACATTGTTTGAAAATTATGTTTTTGACAAAAATCAATGTTGTATTCAAATATAACATGTTGTAGCCGAATACAGACACAAGCTAGTAGCTAAAACTGAATCTCTGTATTCAAATACGAGACAGTGTATTCGAATACGATTGCTAAGTCAGTAGATAAAATTGGACTTTTGTATTCGAATACGAGACAGTGTATTCGAATACGATTGCTAAGTCACTAGCTAAAATTGGACTTTTGTATTCAAATACGAGACAGTGCATTCGAATACGAGACAGTGTAGCCGAATACAAAACCAAGTCAGTGGTAAAATTCACTGATCCGTATTCGACTACAAGGTTTTCGTATTCGAATACAAGCTGTAAAATTTGAATAAAACTAAACGTTACAAGAGGTGTATTCGACTACACTCCTGCTATAGCCGAATACAACTGCGAAACAATGCAATTTTCCAGTTCAGATTCAACCTGGATCATTGCATATGTTCATCAAACCTCTAGGAACGATTTCCACTTATCTGAGTGATGTCTAAGGAGTATAACATCAATCTTAGAACAACTTTGAACAAACTTTCTGAAATGTTTTGATTTATTCAAAGTCTTACTTTCATATTTTAAGTACAGATTTTACATTGTCATATCATTGAGAAAGGTTCTCTATTGTACTTGAAATTATATCATGCTGCTTTCGTTATACCAAAAAGCATCAACTGTTATATCTTATTGATCTCAGTCAAAATCACTGTTGTGAAACTATTCAAGTTATTGTGTAAATTGAGAAAAGTAGTGTACTTTCTTCAAGTGTTGTAAATTGAGGAAAATGGTGTACTTTCTTCAAGTGTTGTAAACTAAGATAGTGGTGTGCTATCTTAGGGTGATTGTTAGGAGTTTGTAACAGAGGTCCTAGGGTGGGACTTGTACTTATTCTAACAATAGTGGAAAATCTCTTGTGGTGTGCAAGAGGACTGGATGTACTCTTGGTTATAAGGGGAACAAGGATAATATTGTTGTGTTCTTTATTTTTCTGCCATTTACTTTTTACCATACACTATCCTAATCAGAAAAATTATCCACTAAGTCTCTAAAAACTAGAAAATTTCTAAACACCTAATTCACCCCCTCTTAGGTGCGCCTCTGTTTTTACAAGAAGTAGTTATTGGCTACAAACTCAATTATTATTTGGTTAAAATTTTATGTTGTGATAGTTTGAGTGTTGAAGAAATTTTTAGAAACCTTATTGATCTTATTGATGTTAAAAATAATAATTTTTCCAAAAGTAATAAATGTGTTGAAAGTTGTTGTTATAGTTATTTCTTTTAGAAGATTAAAGTTATGATTTTTATGAGACAATTGTGTGGAGATTGTGTTGAATAATAATAACAACGATAATTTGGTTGTTTTAAGAGAATTTGTCTAAATCTTAACCTAAACCCAAACTTTATTTGAGTAGGAGTTAATAGTTGAAAGACAATTAAATACTTAGTTATTTATTACTTATTTAAAGGTGTGAACCGAGTTGAACAAGAGTTTGTGGCGCATAATTCTAGAAACAACTTTGGTAATGGTAAGGGCATCACTCCATTCGCTTTCCTAATTGAATTATATGTTATATAAATGCACTGTGATGTTATGTATTGGTTATGTTTTGTGTTATCTTCAAAATATGTGTGTTATATGAATTATATGTTTATAAGTGATATTATGAGATTAAGCAATTTGCGTATTTTGATTGGTATCGGGTGGTTATTCAAGGTGATGACTTTGTGTCTAAACTAGGTTGGTTTAGGACAAGGTTGAATGATTTTAGAGACTCTGGTTGAGTGATCTATTTTGTTACTAACTAAGGTGATGACATTCATGCATGCATTGGTGGTCTGGACCTAGTCACGAGTACGTGACGACAACTCCTTGAAAAGGCAATGTGATTCAAAAAAATACTCAACGGTGGGGTACTGAACATGAAATTTACTTTTTGTAATTATCAATACTTTGATTCATTATTTTTGAAAATACAATTGAAAAAGTTATTAATTGGTTTTAAATTAATGAATATTTAAGATAATCATGTATAAAAAAAAAACAAATTTGTATCTTTACATTTAGAATTTCGTTAGTTAATGTCTCGAAAAAGCGGGATGTTACAGCATCATTGACAGCCTCAGGTATGCCACTGACTGTACTAGACCCGACATTGCGTACGTCATGGGACTATTGTGTAGGTTTATCAGTAGACCTAATGTAGAGCATTGGCACGCTATCGAGAGAGTAACGAGATACCTTAAAAGGACCACGAGTCTCATATTACATTATCAAAGATTTCATGCTGTTCTTGAAGGATAAAGTGATGTTGATCGGGACACTTTATCAGATGACTCAAAAGCAACCAATGGTTATATATTTTGCATAGCTGGTGGAACTGTATCTTGGAAATCGAAGAAATAGATGATATTGGCTTAGTCCACTATGTAGTCTGAAATGATAGCATTAGCTACCGCTAGTGAAGAAGTGAGCTGGTTGAGATGCTTGCTAGTTGAGATCCCTTTATGGAAAAACCAATGCTTGTTGTGTTCATCCTCTCGATAATACCACAATTATTGCAAATATTGAGAATTGTTATTACAACGGTAAGAGATGACAAATACGTCGTAAGCACAACACATTTAGAGAGTTCCTTTCTAAAGGAACTGTTAGAGTGGATCATGTACACACTATTGAATATTTAGCAAATCCTTTCACGAAAGGATTAGCTAGAGAGAAAGTCCTAAACACATCCAAAAGAATGGAGATCCCAAGAATTAGGTTAATGGGTAATAACAAGTCGTGAAGTGATATGAGATGAACATGCTATTATAAATCAGAGAAGCATGATTTCTGAAACAATGAAAGAATGAGGTAATAGAAATTCTTAATGAGATCTATACTCTATGTGGAGTGGAGTACATAGCTACATGAGTACTCTTGATAGACTCACCTATGGGAATTGTGGAAGTGGGGTCGCTTCCTATGGTATTTTGAGACAGAATTCTTAGAGCGTTCACTATAGGATAGACGTGCAGGGCCATTAATGCACGGGATTTTGAGAATATATCCTATGAAAATATTGTGCGTGGGTTTGATGTCAGAGATAGAGTTCAAGACTACGAGTCACTTTTGTTGAATTTGAATCTTATTTTCTATGCAAAGGTTCAAGTCGAAAAACATCTTTTTTATTATTATTATTATTATTATTATTATTATTATTATTATTATTATTATTATTTGTGCATATTTCTCTCCAAATTTTGGCACATTTTACAGGTTCGCTTTATCCTAATTTTACTCCCCTCCCTCAATTTTAGTTAGCTAGTCAATGAAGCAGATTCATCTTTTTTTGGGACTCAGTTTTTTGGAGTTAATTTTTTTTATTACCTTGTCAATCCATTATTTTTGGAGTGGTCACTCAAATAGACACGATAGTTTCAAAAAAAATAGGCAGAATTACAACATAATCAAGTTAATCAACCATGAATATGATTTTTACCTTGTTTTCCAACAGATTTACAAATAACCGCTTTCAGCACATGCTCAAGTCTTGTGAACAATCTTCTCCATTTTTCCAATCTGCTTAGAGAATAAAGTAATGTTCAATGCAATTGAAGTTCTGTAGTAAACAAAAGCAACAGAGATTAAACATTTCTAGGTTCAATCTTTTTGCTTTGTCAACATTCCTCGTACTTTAGAACATTCCTCGCCTTTTTTTTTCCTTGCGGATTAGAACTAAGTATGGCCAAAAATAACAAAGTAAATAAATTTGTTTAACATAAAGAAGAAGAAGAAGAATAAAAAAAATAACAATGTTGGAAAAATGTCATCAAGTAGTTATCTAAAGTATTGAGAATTATTAATGCTATGTTTGATAATTGATAAATAACTACAATGTTAGTGGATCGGAAAAAATAGGACAAATACGAGTCAACTAACATTAAAATGCATTTAGCATAAAAAAATATATTTGTAATTCTCTAATAGCTAAATAATTTAAAGTATCACTTGGTCAAATAATTACAATGTTTGGGTTTAATACATCTGTTAGCCATCAAAATAATGCACCTGTTAAATTACAAAAAATTACAATCTTTTTCAAGAGATGTTTTCTTTCACCAATTGTTATGAGTTTTCTATAAATAGAGACACTTTAGAGACGTAAATAAGAAGACAAATTTCATGTTACATGACCCAAATTACTGTCAAAAATATTTCTGAATCATTTCTTCTTTTCACTAGTGCACAAGAGTAAACTTTATTCTAGAAATTATCATTGATCGATAGACTTGATGTGAATGTGCAATTCACTTCACGGATTCAAAATTAAAATTAAAATATTATTATAACAAGAGAAAAAAAATTCTAAAAAGCTAAAACATGGCTATTCTTGTGTACACAAGTCAATTTCTCTAAATAATTATAGAAAAAAATTAAATCAAGTTGAGGTATTAAAACATTTAGCAATGTATGGAACATCCAATAATAGAGGTATGACGACAAAAATTAGTTAGTTAGCTACTGAAAATGGAAATCAAACACATACAAAAAAACTAAAAAAAGTAAACAGAATATAAGGAAACCATGAGACTATTTTTAACCTGATTTTGAGTACTTTCTTCAAGAGGATAAGGTAGTGATTAGTGCAATTCAAGTTCTGCAGCAAACAAAAGCAGCAGAGACTGTAACACTATTTCCTCTTTCTTTTTTGGTTTTTTACTACTCGTGTGTCTTGCAGCTAGAGAATTATTGAGAATACCTAATGGGAAAAAAGTGTGAATTATTGAGAAAATTTACAGCTAGCTAGAGAATGATTTAAAGGTTGCACCGACAATCTTATGGGAAAAAGTGAATTAAAGTATAAAGAAAACTTGCAACGAAGAATACACAAATATGAAGAATACCTTCCTTCAATTGCAATGTGAGGGAGAACGACAAGATGCTACCTCACTTTAAAGAAAACTTGCAACGAAGAATACACAATAATGAAAGACAAGATTTGAGATCATTTTTTTCTTATCATTTTTTTCTTATAATAGTCATTAGGTGGAGTACATCTTTGACATTTTAAATATCTATCAAAATAGTTTTTGTGTAAATTTTTGTCGTTAAATATTTTGATGGGACACTGTAATTAAATATGTAGCTTATCGATGTTAATCCCATATCAATAAAAGATATAGCAGTAAGAGAATGCAAGGAAAAATAGTCTAATAGCCAAGAGGGGCACTTAAAGCGGACTTAGTTTCTAAAAATTGTGTCTCCTTTTGAATGATACTCTCCAACACAGCTTCAGATGAGGTCAATTGATGGTTAAAATCTTCCATTTGTTGAGCTAAAATGTCAATCTTCAAACGCATCACTTCAACATCATTGGTAATCTGTTTCTTGGAATCCAATAACTTTTGGAATGCATCTTGAGAAAATTGCAAATCAGGAAACAAAGCACGTTTTTCGACACCATCCAACCAATCCTTATCAAAAGCAAATCTGCGCGCATCTTGTATTAACTCAACAAATACAGAGTGGCTTGAACCTAAAACATCCAACGCACTGTGGGTTTGGAGGAATTTCAATAGTTCAGCTAGGCAGTGATATGCATAACCCTTGTATCGGTTACTAAGTGAGGTGTCCCATAAAAGACATGAAGGATGCTTAACAAGAAAATCAGTCAACAAAGACAAGTTTTGGTAATCCAAATGCTTCTTGGATACCAGTTCCTCAAGCTCCCTTGTGACAAGAGAAGGAGAACTTAAATCTTTCACTATTTGAGAAGGGTTCCCTAATAGAGAAGAAAAAACTAGTTAAGACTCTCCAAAGAAATAAAACAAAAATAAAATAAAATTAAGGGAGTAAATACCTTTAGAAGGCGTGGAAGGAGTCTGAAATGCAAGAGGCAAAGGATTGCTATTGCTTGGAGAGGGCTTAGATTTTGAAACTCTAAATTCATCATCCTTAGGAAACTGTTCCTCAATAGTTGAGCTTACTTTAATGTCAGCATCATCATTTAGAGAAACTGAACAAAAGGTGGAAGTGGAGAGAATTCAACTTCAAAAATCAAAAGAGTGATGAGGTAACATAAGAAAATAAAATTTATCCAACTAATCTTCACCTTGATCATCATTAGTCTTGATAGTTTCCATAGTGTCTCTAACATCAACATCTTGTTCCTACACATATTCAAATAAACAAATGATATTAACATATCCAAAATATTAATTTTTATACAATTACCTCACTATATTAACAATATATATTTAGTTTGAAACGAATAGAAAGAAATAAGAATCAATTTTTGAAACCAATAGAACATGTTTGAAAACTTGGTTACATACTATACACTGACCTTTGATGAAGTGACTAATTCTAAATGAGTTGAGGGTGTTATTGTGTTGGCATTTGTTAATGCAGTTCCTTCTTCAACACACTGCATAAAAGTTAAAAGGAAGTTTAAGTTGGTAGTATAATTCAATTCCTACATTAAAAAGTCAAAGAAATCATGCAAAATAAGGGATATGCCTTTTGTTTAGGAGAAATTAATTGTATAGGTGGCCCATTTCTCGCTTCTGAAATGGTAGACATAGTTGCGGCAACAGTTTTTTTCTGGTGTATAAGTCTCTTGAATCTTTTGGTCCTCTATTTCTTTCAAACACTGTGTAGCAGGAAAATGTAAATAAGTTGTATTGTATTTTTAAGAAGTACTTGAAATAAAATCTATTTCTTTTTAGATTTATATGCACAATAAGGTGATACTATATTTACATTATTTCCTTGAGAAGGTTTGGCGGTAGTATCAATTTCTCCAAGTGGATGTTGTTGGTTCATCAAACATTGTTGATTCATTGATTGTTCATTCACCAACTCCTGTATTAAGAACAGATCGGTGATATGAAACTATTAATAACATTCATTACTAAGTAAAGTTGTAGACTATTGAATAGTATTATAAGAGGAATTTGACATGGCCTGCAAATTACTTTTGAATTTGTTGGTAATATTGCTACTGATGGTATCTCTAAATCTGGAACATTTTCAACAAATTCTTGCTCTGCTTCTGGTGTTTGTTTCATTTGTATCTGCACACAAAAAAAAAAAACGGATGTTTTATTCAAAGACATTGTCATGGTGATTGTATTCAGGTATGAGTAGCTTAAATAAATAGAATGGTATTGATCTGCTTCCAATTCATCTGCTTCTCTTATCATTAACGCCTCTAGCTTGGGAAACTTTTTACATATGGAGACCGGAAAGACATATTTTAACTTGTAGCACTTTACTACAACAAGTACTTTTAGCATTGGGAACATTGTCCTTGAGGTCAAGGAATTCGACATGTTTTGATTCTGCAAGTCATCTTCAATGATATGCTTCAACTCCTTGCATTCTTCTATTCTTAGATAAAACAATTGCGATAGACATCTTAAAATAGAAGTGGAGAAAACGACTTCCAATATATCACATCGCATGATTATTATCCTTGTAATGTTTGTTAGGGCAAAAGAATTTTTGGGTCCCTCAAAAAGGTACTTCATATCATGCATATCAAATAACTTAATATTTTGCAACCCAAAGATCATTGGTTGTACATTTATTTCATTGAGACAAAATATATTTTTTACTTTGGAGTTATCTACCGTGAGACTTTCCAAAGCAATAAAATATTTCACGCTCAATTCCTACAAGTATGTACACAAAATAAATTAGTTGTATTATAATATCTATGAAATACAGTGAAAAACCATTTTTTAAATTAAATAAGATCTCATTTTAGATTATATTCTTAATTACATGAAATTAAAGGGGAAAATGAACTTCCATCTTATAAAAAAATTATACATTGAAGAATGATTTGTCAAGTTAATCAGATATTTTCTTGGTTTCATTATTTTTATATAAAATGATGTAAAAAATGTATATTCATTATTAAAATAGAAAAATAAACATTTTCATAAAATGGTTAAACAGACACGAAAGTTGGGAAAATAAACATTTACATCAAAAGCCTTCGGAACATCTTGAGGTGAGACTGTTGCGTGATTATGTTATAAATTTTTTCAAAACAGAAAAAAAGATATTTAAATCCTGGAATACAAAAAATATTCTAATCAATTACAATAAAAAAAATGTGACAAGAATAATTGACATAACCATAGAATATAGGGACATATTATGCCACAATCTATTTCCTAGAGATACATTCTAAAGTATCAACACACTACTAAAAAAAGCAAGCACTTGTGAGACTTAGATCTTGCTTGGAACTACTATCTTAATACGTTTCACCAACACCGCACAAACATTGATTCTATGTGACATTCCCGTTTCAAGTTTTTTTTCACTAAGTAGTTATCAATTTCAATCCAATATAATAACATTCTTCGAGTAAGAATGAAATCATTGATTATTTTGGCAAACAAAAAATATATAAGAAAAAAGGGATACCTTCATGATTGTACTGTCTTGAGATTTTGAAACTGAATGAATAATGAAATCACCGATAGATTTGATATCAACTTGGGAGCATTTTTTAGTTTAAGTTCTTCCAAAGATGGAAATGTTGTGCGATATTGTTTGGGACACATGGCGACTAAACTTGGCAGATTGCAAAGATTGAGATATTGCAATGCCGGAAGATGAAGGTGAATCTCAGTGTGGTTTTGATGGTCATTAGTGTAGTGTCCAAATATGTATTCCAATTTCATGCAATCTTCAACGTAGAGCCCTTTCAATGTAGGGAAGGCATTGCCCCAATTATTGCCACTACTGTCATGATCTCTAGTGTCTATCACTATGTGCTTCAATTCATCACAGTTCCTAATCTCCAAAGATTCCAACATTCTTGGAGCAATAGACAAGATAAACACCGATTTTATCTTCAAAAAATGAGACAACACAATCTTTTTAATATTGCACATGATATGTGGTTGTACCGTAATACATTGAGCACGTTCCCATATTTGAAAATTGTGTGAATTTGATACCTGTAATGTAATCCCAATGTAAAGGAACTAAAAATCATATTAAACGTTCCTTACGTGTGTATACAACTTATTTAAATGCAAACATATAAGTTATAACGTTTCAATTATAAGTCCTAAAGATAGGCTTTCATTATCTATAATAAATTTTTCTTTTATAAGTCCTAAAGATAGGCTTACATTATCTATAATAAATTTAGTGCATCGAAGTGTTTGAAACACTTCAAAACATATTCAACTTCTAATAAAAATCTTCAAGTTTGGGATGCTAAATATGCACAAAAGCTATCAAATAATATACAAGATACACATTAAAAAGATAAAGTATCACAATAAACCAGAAAAGGTTAGATGGTTACCGATGCGATTGAGTAGTCCTGTGGTTGATCCTCAGTAACCAATGGAATTCTAGTTGTTGACGAACTCCCAAATTTATCACCATGACAACATATATAAGTCCAAGAGAAGATATTGCATTTGGTAGGGTCCAATTGTGTTTGTGCCTTGAAACCATCTCTGGAAGTGGAACATGACTCATTCACAAGCAAAGACATGGAATCATAGCATTTCGGAAAAATGTCTATGAAACTTGGTAATTGAAAGAGCTCCATTTGTTTTAGTGACTTGAGTTCAACATGTTGGTATTGGCTAAATATGTATTTCAGCTCATTACATCTTCTTAATCTGATAGCTTCTAGTACTGGAAAATCTTGAGAAGAGAGGAAGGGAACTATCGATTCTAATCGGTGACATCCCTCAATATCAAGAACTTTTAGTTTTGGAAAAATCGAGCCATGCCTCTTGTTATTATTATCACCATCGTTTATTTCTTCTCTTGATTTCTCCTCTCTTTTTACATCTATTATGTTTTTTAGTTCCTCACAATCAGCTATTTCCAATATCTCTAGCTTCACCGGATTCTGAGACATCAACCAAAATAGGGAAACCAACATTGGGCATTTTTTCAGTATCAAGGTCTTCAGATTGCAAAGATTTAGCTTGCAATTAAAAAATCTTCGAAAATTCTTACATTCCTTCATGGATAGCTTCTCTAAATTCTTAAGAGAGTCAAAGGATAAGGAACCATTGAATAGTTCTTTCAAATTTTCCATCGTATCCAATTCTAGTACAACCAACTTGGACAAAATTAGACTTGGTACTTGAGAACCAATAGAGTCAATGAGACACTGTAACTGTGAAATACAACTCAAGCGAAGCTCAACAAGATCATCCATACCTTGACCTATAGGAACAATCTCAGGCATGAGATTTCTCCATCCCCCTTTAATTCCATTTAGTTGAAGAACCTCTGTTGTTCGCATGAAATAATTGAGTGTTGCTTCTGAAAAAAAAGATGCATCATCACTAGCAAAAAAACTCACATATTTTGATTGTGAATAATTCATTTTATTCCAGCCTTTATAAATACGATACCTTTGCAACTCAGGTATGGTTATGTCTCGACAAAAATAGTTAAAACTCTGTATGAAATATAACTCTTCCAGTGATGAGCATTTTTCAATAACTTTAAATGGATTATTCCTTTGAATTGCACAATTATCCAAGTTCAACAATTTAAATTTCCCCAATTTTGTAATTTCGAATGGCAATTCATTGATTGTGCAAGACACCAAATCAAGAGTCTCAAGACTTTGCAGCTTTCCGAAAACAGAGATATCACCTAAATCCACATTATCAACCAACAAAGATCGAATATTCGTCAAGTACTGAATTGAATGTGGTAATGATAGAGGCTGCCGTTTGTAGACATAACCCATAAAGTATAACACTCGAAGCTTGACAATATTTTCCAAGAAAGAATTTGGGACTTCTATACATTCATGGCCTTCTTTTCTATCTATGTCAGCAATTAGAACCTCAAGTTTGGAGCACTCAAATTTACAAGAAAACAAATCCATGTCTTTCCCTTTACAAAATAAATATTTAATATTTATTTCTTTTTGAACCAATAACTTTTGATCTTTGATAGATAAATTTACATCCCGAATCTCATTGTTCGCTATCCATTGAGCCGCATCACGAACTAAATCATGCATTTTTACATGTTCTTCATCGACCTCCAACAACAAACAAGAATCTATGAGTTTATTTTTGGCAGCAACTACTTTGTTTCGAGTATCATCGTAGCTGCCACAATCTTCCCCAAAAAGGCCCGTTCCAATGCCAAATCTAGTTAGAGTTTCAACAGAAATTTTTGTATCTTCCGGGAATACAGATGATAAGAGGAACAATCCTTTGGCTTTTTCATTCTTCATATAATCATAGCTAAACTTCAAACATTTATAAATTCCAACCACATCGTCATCAACATTAGGCATGGACACATGCTTATTCAAGGATTTCAAGGTCGCATCCCACTCATGCTTGCGATATTGTTGGCCCTTTAAACTACTGGCGATTGCTGCAATTGCAACTGGTAATCCTTTGCATTCGAGAGCTATGTTTTGTCCCTTACTAATCAAACTATTTGAAAAACTATTGTTTATACCGGCATACCTTTTGAACATGATCCATGCGTCTTCATCAGATAAGATCTCCAATTCAATTTTCTTATCACAATTCATTGTATCGAGTATTCGTCTACTACGTGTGGTTATAAGAACTTTGCAACCTTTGTGATTGCCTCGTTTTGGAATTCCTATTACATCAAAATCAAGAGGGGTAGCTTGATCCCACACATCATCCACTATAAGAAGAATTTTCTCACCATCTGTTAATCTGCTCCATAGTTTTTTGGGTCTATCTTAGTTATTAAAACCCTCCAATGTCAGTCCTAAAGGTCCAGCAATATCATCTTGAATCTTTTTTATATCAGGAGTAAATGACACTGTTGTAACAATGACACGAGCGAATTTTTTAGATTCATGTAGTTCTTTACCCACTTTTTTGGCCAATGTAGTTTTTCCCGTGCCCCCCATCCCTTGCAATCCAATCATATAGTTGTTGTCATCTTTTAGTGCATCCAATAGTTCTTTGTATTTTGACTCTCTGGCTTCAAATTGAATGTAATACTCCAATGAATAACGATCACAACCTGGAAGAGATTGAGGGAGATCAATGATTTCAAATTTTTCTCCCATTAACCGTTTAATCTCCTCTATCATATTTACCAACTGCTTTCCCGTTTTATATCGCCATTTGCAATCAGGACAAAATCCAAAAAAGCATGTTTGTTTTGTTTTGGTGTTCTGTTGAACGAGATTATCAACATCCTTTATCCAATGACGAACATTAGCTGGAATGACTTTACCTTCTCTCTTTGCCACTTCAACACGTTGCTCCATAGTTTCTTTTTCAGCTTCCAACCCAGGTTTTTTTTCTTCAAATTCCTTAGCAATGCACGTGAAGCAAACTACAAAACGTAATTCTGCTGCTACCCCATTTATCAATTTCTCCACATATGTCTTCGCCAATTCAGCCAAGCAACTCACCATCTAAATCAATTTCAATAGATCAAAGTTAGCCATATATGCTCAACAAAGCTTCAAATAGACATTATTTAATTTTTAGTCTAAGTTTTACGAGCAACAAATATAAAATGAAAGGTATGATGACCAAAATATATAAATAAAAAAAGTAGTTTAATTATAGATGTAGTTTTTTATGTTGCTTTTTTCTATTTTGGTAGTTTTGCCGTTAGTTAAGTAATCACTCCCTCCATAATCCATAATGAAATATAATATAATTAAAATAAATATATAATATAATATTATAATTAAAATAAAATTAATATAATATTAACTTCAATTATATTATTATAAAATAATGATTAAAATAAATCTATCACCTAATATATATGTTATTTATTTTAAGTTATAATAAAAAAAATCTAAAGCGTAAAAGAAGATTTTAGTTAAAAGTATAAAGTTTAAATCTAAAGTTATTTTAATCATTATTTTATATTAATCTAATTAATTTAATAATAATAATTAAATAAAACAGAAGATTTTAGTGATTTTTTTGAAATAGAAAATGAAAATTAATTTAATAATAATAAAATAAATAAAACAGAAGATTAATAAATTTTAAATTATTGAAATGAAAATATTTTAAACATTACTTGGCATAAGTTTATTATTAATAAAGATTAATTTGTATGTTATTTTATATTTAAGGAGATTTTTGAATATTACAGGGATGAAATTCAAAAAAAATATTTTTCAGGGACTAAAACTGAAAGGTGTTATATTTACAGGGACCAAAAACTGTTTCCGTTTGTCACTTAACGTTTTTGTAACGTCCACTTAAGACCAAATATAAATCTTTTTTGATATTACAAGGATGTAAACAAAAAAAAAATTACGAGGACCAAAATCAAAAAAAATTATATTTACAAGGACCAAAAACATATTTAAACCATCAATTTTTTTTTTTTGCCAAATCCGGATTTTTGTGCTTCCCAAAATTTATTAGATTTGCACGAAGAGTTGGCCTCCCCTTGTCTATATAGTGCACAAGAAAAAAATTAACACTTAAAATAGAAATTGTTCAAAGCTCAATTTAAATCTATTGACTTAATCAACTTAAATCAATAGATTTGTATCAAACTCAATTTTTCAGGATTGTTCAAAGCTCTAAAACTATTTAATAAAATTTATATTCTTAAAAAGGACTCATATTTTATTATTAAAAAATAGAAATTGTTTTTTTATTATTAAAAAATGTGTTTAATATGCAAAAGAAATTGAATAACTTATTTTATTCATAGCTTTAATATACTTTTGATCTTCTAAGTATTGTGATTTTAGTTTCTCTTTTATTTTTCCGGAGCTATTTCAGTCTCCTATTGTTTTCCTTCCTAATTTAGTAGTTTTCTCAACTTTGCCCAAATTTGTGTTGGATGTGATACAATTAACAAATGTGAAGCCTAACTCTCAATATCAATGTAATTATTTATTAAAATTAAAAAATGCAAATAAATAAATGATACATGTTAAGGATGAAATCTCTAATCAAGTTTTATAATTTCTAAAAGGTTTAAATATATTTTTGGTCCCTGTAAATATAACCTTTTCTGATTTTGGTCCTCGTAATTTTTTTTTTTTTGGTTTACATCCCTGTAATATCAAAAAAAAATTATTTTTGGTCCTTAACGTTAAGTGGACGTTACAAAAACGTTAACTGACAAAGGGAAACAGTTTTTGATCCCTGTAAATATAACACTTTTCAGTTTTAGTCCCTGAAAAATATTTTTTTGAATTTTATCTCTGCAATATTCAAAAATCTCCTTAAATATAAAATAACATACAAATTGATCTTTATTAATAATAAATTTATGTCAAGTAATGTTTAAAATATTTTCACTTCAATAATTTAAAATTTATTAATCTTCTGTTTATTTATTTATTATTATTAAATTAATTTTCATTTTCTATTTCAAAAGAATCACTAAAATCTTCTATTTTATTTATTTATTATTATTAAATTAATTAAATTAATATAAAATAACTTTAGATTTAAGCTTTATAATTTTAACTAAAATCTCCTTTTACGCTATAGATTTTGTTCATTATAACTTAAAATAAATAAAATATATATTAGGTGATAGACTTATTTTAATCATTATTTTATACTAATATAATTGTAGTTAATATTATATTAATTTTATTTAGAGTTTGTTTGGTAAGATAAATAAGTTAGTTCATAGTTTATAAGCTTATATAACGAAAAAGATATATGTGGTGACAAACATTTCGTCATGTGTTTATAGTTTTTATACTCTAATTTATAGCATTTTTTGATAAATTACTTCAAGTAGTCTTTGAACATATAACTTATCATTTTTTCTATCAATTTTACCTTATTATTTTAACTAAAACCTCTTTTTATCCTTTATAATATATTATAATTGAAAATAAAATAAGTATATGTTATAATTGCAGGAATATCAAAGATCAGATCGTCCATGAAAAAAATGTAACATTTACATATATGTTGAACATATTTTAAAATAACATTTTAGCGAATAAAAATTAATTTAATATTGATAAATGACAAATTTATCATATTAATAAATTTTAAATTACTAAAACAAAATTAAATTACATAATTCAAAATATTTTATATATTAAGTGATATAGATTTTATTATTAACTAAGAATGTCATTTAAATTTGTAAGTTAATTGAGTCGTTAAGTTTATCAAACATTTCAATTAGCTTATCTGCAATCAGCTATCAACTAGTTCATCCGCTATCGACTATAAGTTAATCAACTATCAACTACCTTATCAATTATATGCTAATTTTAATCTAACAAAGCCTTAATGATAACATCTCTAAACTAATCTCATTTAATATAACTTTTTATATTTCTAATGACCTAATTTATTAGTCATTGACGATAATTTTGACAATAAACTTAATTTTTATTTGGGATAGATTAAATGTGATCTACAATATTTTCTTAATATACCTAATTTGAAGCAGTGGGGACTGAAAGTGGAAAATCATTTTCAAACAGAAAAACTAAAAAAGTAAACAGAATAAAGTCAACCAACCATGAATATGATTTTTACTTTGTTTTCCAACAGATTTACAAATGACCGTTTTCAGCAAATGCTCAAGTCTTGTGAACAATCTTCTCCATTTCTCCAATCTGCGAAGAGAATAAAGTAATGATCAATACAATTGAAGTTCTATAGTAATCAAAAGCAGCAGTGACTAAATATTTCTAGGTTCAATCCTTTAGCTTTGTCAACATTCCCCATAGTTTAGTTGTGACTTTAATTTTCTATTTTATAATTATGTGTGTATATATATATTTATAATAAAATAATAATAATAATAATAATAATAATAATAATAATAATAATAAAGATGCAATTTAATGTTGGAAAAATGTCATCAAGTAGTTACCTAAGATAGAGAGAACTTTTAATGCTATGTTTGATAATTGATATATATCTACAATGCTAGTGGATCGAGAAAAATAGGACAAATCTGAGTCCACTAACACTAATGAGATTATTTTTAACCTGATTTTGAGTACTTTCAGTGCATCGTAGCGCAAGTTGTATGAACAATCGAACATCCAAGTTGAGCTATTAAAACATTAAGCAATGTATGAACATCCAACAATAGAGGTATCATGACAAAAATAAATAAAGATTAGTTAGTTAGCAACTGAAAATGGAAATCGAACACATACAGAAAAACTAAAAAAGTAAACAGAATATAAAGAAACCATGAGATTATTTTTAACCTGATTTTGAGTACTTTCAGTGCATCGTAACGCAAGTTGTACGAACAATCTTCTCCTTTCTTCAATCTGCAGTAGCTAGCAATTCAAGATCTGCAGCAAACAAAAGCAGCAGAGACCGGAACACTATTTCCTCTTTTTTTTTTTTAAGATAACACGTTCATGGGAAAAAGTGTGAATCATTAAGAAAGTTTACAGCTAGCTAGACAATAATTTAAAGGTTCCCACGTGGAAAAGTGAATTATAGAATATGATAGGGTCTTATCGTGTTTTATTTTATTCTATAAAAGATAATAAATTCTTTTATAATCATTTCACACAACTCTGAATTTTTGGATTTAAATTTAAGATAACACGTTTAATTTAATAATATTAATATTTTATTAGTTGAATTAGAATTTAAGGAACTATCTTATTATGGATATTTATATGTTTCAAATTATTTATTATTTTATAATATTAATACAATATTTTTTCTTTAAAATTTATTATAATTTAAAAGTAGAAGCTAGAATTTATAATTTTTATTTTTAAAAGTGATTTTTAGTTTGAATTTATTATTAAACTTACTTCTACATAAATGCATTTAAACTAACTAAATATAAATAACTTTTACCATCAACTCACTTTTCCCAAAAATTATTTTTTTTTTTTAAAATTAATTTATTCAAAATTAATTTTTCTGAAGTTGGAAACAATGGACACCCACACACAATTCATTCATTCATATATGAGCTATATTCGAAGGTTATATTCTACGTAAAGAGTTCTTAGTTAATTCTGATAACGATTTACGTGAAAAGTGACATTTATTATAGGGTCTAAAGTCAAAAATAAATAAAAAAAATCAGATTTTAGAAAGAAAAAAACAAAAAGTTCAAATTTTTTGAATAAAAAAAGAATAAAATAAAATAGAATTAAAATTTCATTGTTATTGATATTATTTATAAGTTTTTTGTTTTTTTATAATTAATAATATTAACGTTATTTACGATTTAAATAAGGAACTGTTCTTTTTTTTTAGTTTATTATTTTTTAGTAGAAGCTTAATTTTTAATTTAAAACGAGACTTCTACGAGACAGTCCTAACGTGTTCTTTTTTTAGTTTATTATTTTTTAGTAGAAGCTTAATTTTTAATTTAAAACGAGACTTCTACGATGTATGAGACGGTCCTAACGATGATCCAATCCAATTGTGTTATTGAAGAACGAAGAATACACAATAATGAAGAATACCTTCCTTCAATTGCAATTTATTTGGGAGAGAGTAAATTTCTGCGTCCATAGATTCGACAATTTCACCTATCAACAACAGCTCCATTGCAATGTACTGTGAGCTACTACTTCCATTTCTCTTCAATTGAAATAACGGGATTTAATTATTTTGCCATACGGAAGGAGAAAAATAAAGAGCGTACGTACTAAATTAATTATTTTTACGGTTTTAAAAAAAAATTAATTTTAGTGTAATTAATTTTTTAGAGTTTATATAAACATAATTCAAATTTATTAAATTGTCTATTTGAATGTCAAATATTTAATTATCAATATTAAATATTTTTATTAAAGTAAGAGTATATTAGGAATACTAGTATTAAATAAATCAAAATAGTCATTAGGTGGAGTACATCTTTGACATTTTAAATATCTATCAAAATAGCATGAGACAATAGTAGCAGACACAACAGAAGGCTCAACAAGAGAAGATGGATCAACCTCCAAAACCTAATGGATATCTTAGTGTTCCTATTGACACATCTGTCCTTAGGACATTGGGTACTACGTGACCACTCGACTTTGGAATAGAGTAGTAATTTTTTAAGTCATATTAAATTTTTAATAGTTGTTGTCATAATGTGTTTTAACCTACATTTTTTTTCCATTTATTTCAGGATTGTGGGGAGCTAAGGGTATTTAGTAATGGAAAAAAGTTGAAAGAAGCTTTCATTGAACATGACGAGGAGGAGCAGTTGGTATAGAGTTTAAGATTATATATGTTGCTAACATGCAGTTAAGAAATGATCGACAAAGGGATCATATATGTTTCATAGAGAGGTGACATCGAGACACCAACAACTTTCATCTTTCGATGGGAGAAATGACAATCACACTTGATGATGTTTGGTCATTGTTGCATATATTGATCACACGAGGATTCTTTACTGTCATAATATTTGACAAAGATGTGGCTGTAAAGGTGTTAGTCAAATTGCTTGGAGTTACTGAAGCCCCTGATCATGTTGAATTTAATGTGACAAGCACATTATAAGTTCGATTTAGTTGGCTACTTGATGTATACAATCAGCGTTGTTGTGACCAACTTGGGAAGATGGTTGTGAGGGCGTTTCAAAATTTTCTAGTTGGTTGTACCCTTTTCAGTGACAAAAGTGTATTTGCTGCTAGTATTTTCTACCTCGAGTGTTTCCGATACCTTGACTCATGTAGAGGATACACATGGGGTGGTACTTCTCTTGCATAATTATATGAAAATCTTTACGAATCCAATATGCATCACACCAGAACCGTTTTGGTGTATTTGACTCTTTTACATTTTTGAAGTTGTTGCTTAATATGTTGATAAATTATATTATTAATAAATTAATGATATGTTATTATGTATGAGTAGACTTTGGTCTCTAAGCATTTTCCTACATTATGTCTTAATTATTGTAGAAATTCTCCTAAATATGTTGAGGAGAAACCCAATTCCACTTGATGGAAGCCAAAGAGGGATAAGAGTTTGGTTCTTCCCTTTAGGAAATCACTTGATGAGATCGATGTTGATCATGTATGATGAACACTATATGAAGAGCATAGAATGACACACCCATTTCAGGAGGATTATTTGTTTAGAGGGTGGATCAAGCGGGATCCGATGATGTATGCACATCTACCAGACAAGGTAATGCATCAATATGGTCATGTTCAAACCATTCCTAGCCCCATTAGAGATAATAGGTCATACAAACCACTCTAGATGAAATGGACTTAATGTTTGCGGGGTATGTCGTGCATGTAATTGGTCCTAGTGCATTTGTACATGATTCGACAGACTTCTTTGAAGGTGATATGGAGTGGTTTCACAAGATCTCAAATCCTTACATCATTATGTGAGAACCACATCATGTTAGTCCATGAGTTGTAGATCCTTCTGATGCAGGTCCATTTGTTGCTAATATAACGGTAAATTCATTACATATTTAAAATTTTACTACACATTTAATTTATCTTATTTAAATTAATAATTTTTTCTTATTTAAATGTATGGTCGAGTGTTATAAATTGTAGAAGAGCTTTTCGGTCGTTAATTGATACTACCTGATGGAATTGAACTCGTTAATGAGTCGATTGTGATGATGCATACTTAGAGGAGTGGTGATAGAGATTGGACAAATATAGTATAATAGCGTAGGAACACATATAGAGGCTTACGCGGTATTATGTTTAAGCAATATTTTGGGCATGTTTAGTAAAATATTTCGGATATGTTTAAACAATATTCTGGTAATATTGAATGTCAACAATTTGGATAATACTAATAGTATGATATTGAATGTCAAAAATTAAAAAATATCAATCATTCAATTTTACTATAGGTTCACTACTACAACACCTCTTAAGTAATTAAAAAGTAGAAACTTTACATTGAAAATGAAAACAACAAAATTTGAAGTTTTAATAATTGAATGCAATTTCAAATACATTTTTAAAAGATTAATTCTATATTTGGATTCATAACAACTGTGGTTAAGACACTTGTTAGTTTATATATGGATTCTTAACAAGTGTGTTAGATAAAAAGATCAAAATTATATTTAAATAAAAAATAATTAATATAATATATTAAAACAAATTCCCAAAATATTATGTTGACACATCACATTTTTATATGTCATGTAACATTAATTTTGCCACATTATTTAATAATTTTGCCACATTATTCATGTAACATTAATTTTGCCACTTTTTATTACTCATTCTACTAATTCTTTGTC
>JBBPBQ010000001.1:3786111-3806237 GCA_037974755.1 Cicer yamashitae | reverse complement strand
ATACGAAGATAGTATTCTATAATGATTGAACGTTTAAAACAAAACAAGTGTATACAAACAATCACTCATATTTTTTTAATAATATTTTTAGAGTGAAAATCATTCATTTTATTTTAATCTTTTTAATTGTTTATACAAACAATAACTCATCTTTTTTTAATCATATGTTTTAGAATGAAAATCACTCATTTTTTTATAAACTTTTGAATTGTTTCCATTTCATTTTCTCTTTTGTTATACAATCACTATTCTTATAAACTAAGAAACTTACAAATATTAAAACTTTTATTTCATTTAAATTGATATATCATCTTCATACTTTTATAAAAAAAATTATACTGAAAACAAATTTTACAAATTACACCTGCACATGTCATATTCTAGTTTATATATATTTCACATCCTGACCAAACTTCTCAAGATATGATTGAGACACCATTCACTCACTCTTATTTTTGTATTGAAAGAAAATAGGAGGTACAATCCACAAAACATTCTAGTGGCCACTTTCAGCAAAGTTGCATCACAAACTGTCTTTGAATATTAAAAGCATTTTAAATTTTTGATAGGCTGTTATATTACTTCTAATGGAATTCCTTTGGTTTTGTTTATTAATATATCTTTTTTTCTTCTAGCATTTACAATGTTCACTCTAAATGTATATGTGTGCTCCGAGTTAATATGATATTTTCTTGTTATGTTTGACTGATGTTAAGTATGCACATAATTATATTTAATTATTTATATATATGTGTTATTTTAATTATTTATTTTACAAATAATTATCTTGGTATATTAGTAATTTTAATATTGATTTTCTTTATTTTTATATAGTTGCTATGGTATGAGGATTTTATACATATTTATTTTGATTTAGTAAGTAATATAAATCGTTGATGTTATATTTATTTATTTTATCATTTCAACTATTCTATAAAGATGATGTATTTTTATGTGATTATTTTGAGAAAAGTTATAGTAATAATTATAGTTATTATTTTGAATATGAGAGTTTTGGTTAAAGTTAGATTTATCTATGATAAGAATAAATAATATTATGTTAAAATGAATATTTTGGAGAAAAAATTTCTAGAAAAGTAAAATAAATTATTTATTTATTAAGGGCTTTTAGAAATACTAGAAAAATGAATTTTGGACCAGACGATTGTTTACACCCTTATTTTCTACTTCTACATATTAATTTGGGCTATTACTGGTTGGACTTTTCTTTCCTACACCTACGAGTTGCTTATTTCACCCCTATTTCTGCCTCAGACTGGACTACTTGTGTTGGGCCTTACAGTTTTACTACACCTGTACATCCGCTATTTGCACCCCGCCTTCTGCAATTAAAAAAATAAAAAAAAACGAAAATTAGACTAATGGCAGCCAAATCGCACAAAACCCTTTTTCTCTCAAATTCACTCCCACCAATTCCTTGGCATTTTGAAATGAACTCAACCTCTATCCCACACAAAATCGGCCACTGAATCCATTTTTGGCATCAATTTTATCAATCGTGGCTCTGTTTAATCAGAAACAGCTGCGTTTCATTCCTTGGGCAAGCTGTTTTTGGCCGATTCCGATCACCACGTTTGTCGTATCAAAAAACTGACATCGTTTTTGGATTCCTCTCGTCGAAACCTTCAAGAAACACTACTCATTTTCATTTTTCGGTGAAGTTGACGTCGGACCCTTTAAGCGCTCTGACGAGTCGGTGAGACATTTTCTGCAGTTTTCTTGTCGTCGTTTTGACTCCATGTTTGTTTCTAAAATTATTATAATTGTTTAACATTTATTTTTATACTCCTCATAATTTGTCAGTCACGTCTCGACGATTTTGTGAAGTCGTAGTTTATTCGGATTCGCTCGCTATACATTGACGATATGCAGTCGCTATTGATTTCTGTGTTTGAGAAAGCGTCTAAATAAGATAAGGGGTGAGAGAGCGTTTGAATTCATGAGTATAATATATTGTGAGATGAACGGGAAAACCGTATTTCCCAACGATTCATCCGGGGCTCGCTACGTATGGTAGTAGCCCTTTGAGGGATAAATTAATTAATGTGCAAATATGGAAATTGTGAGATTAAAATATAGAATAGAAATATTTGTAAGGTGTTGATTGATTTAATTTCTTAAATGTGTTGTATTTGATATTATTGTGATATTGGGTGTCGAATTAATTCTATGTATATGTGTGATTATATGAGTTTATATGATGTGATAGTAAAAGATGGATGTGTTGTGATAATTTTATGTGATGATGGTGATGTATGAATAATAATTGTGATTTTATAAATTTATGATAAGTTTATGTGATGAGGTACGATTGGTGATAGTGATGCTCTAAATTTTTCATGAGTTATGTAATGATGATGATGATGTGTGATTTATAATAGCGATGTTATGAATTTGTGATGAAAATATTGAAGTAACCCCTGATGAAATAATTGTGATTCCAATTTGTGTTTGAGATGACGGTCTTAATGGAGTATCATAGGCCAACGAGGGGAGAAAATAAATATTGAGAATTTGTGAAGTGGAGATTATTTTGTCATCATATAGGTAGGGCCTGACAAGCCTAGTGATTCCGGGGAAGTATAACTGAATTGAGCTTGATTGGGGCGGTCTACTGTTGAGCCTTAAGGCAAGATTATTAGACCTTGGAGGTATTCGGATGGGGAATTCCTAGGTGACTTGGAGGTAACACTCCAAATGTCGGGAGCTACCATGCAACACACGTTTACCTCGACTGTCGCGTATATGTGTCTCGGGTTGAGTTGAGGAGATCTATGAGGACAGGGCCAATTTGAATTGTCTGTCCACCGGGATGGTGGCATAGCATTGCATTTTATTGTGATTGTTTTGTTGTGATTAATGTGTATCGCATGTGATTATAATTTCTCTTAGACGATTTGATGTTACAGTGAAAATGTATTGATTTTTCTTGATTTTGACTTTGAATTTATTATGCGATGTTATTTCTTGAATAATGTTTGTTTAATGATACGGTTTATTTATGATCAAATGCGTGTTCTTCTTACTTATATTATACTATTAACATGATTTCAAAACTCACCTCCTTCGTTGTTTGTGTTTGACTGGCTTGACCCTACGTTTGCGAAATCGCAGTTGTTACAGGTTAATGAATCTTGAAGTCCAAGTTGGGAGGAACCCCGCTCTGATAGGTGATACCGAGAATAAGGGTTGTAATTTGTATTTTGCTTATTTAATTCGAAACGACTTTTTGTATGAAAACGTTATAAGTACTAGTAAGTTTTTAGAATTAAATCAAGTAATTATACTTAAATCAAGCTTATTAAGATTGCACTATTTTATAGGAGTAAAGAAGTTTAAAGTGTTCCTTTTGATTTTTGAGAAACGTGATATTTTAAATTAATTCTAAAAGTTTTTATTTCCTTGAAAACATATTTGCTTTATCCGCTGCGAATCAAAAAAAAATTCTATTATAAATTATTATATATTATTTTGGGGTTTAGGGTGTCACACACATAAATAGTCAATAATTTTGAAACTAATTTTCGAGAAATAAATTTTTTTCTCAAAATTTTCGATAAAAGATTTCGATTTTTTTCTGATAGAAAAAGATTTACAATTTGTTTTTTTTTCTCGAAATTTTTTTGATTTGAGAAAAAAATTGATTTTTTTAACAAAAATAATTTTTTGATTTTGGTCACAAAATTTTTATAAAAAAATTATTTAAAAATTTTTTCGAGAAAAAAATATTTTAGATTTTCTTGAGAAATTTTTCTGATATTTTTTCAAGAAAAATAAATATTGAAAATTTTTCAAAAAAAAATATGTTAATTAACAAAACATTAGGCCTATGAGCCCCTCACTTAAGCCCACAAAATATAATAAAATAATGGACCAAGACAGTAAAAAATTTATTTCAACATGGGCCTAATATTAGAGGCATAATATGAGATTTTTGAGAAGAGACTTGAGACTTTGAGGCTTTATTGACGGTTCTAATCACTGGTAGCTAAAGTCAACTGAATCAAGATATTGTATGTTGTTATCTTATAACACAAAACTATGGCCAATGTTTTATCCTCTTCTGAATTTGGCATTTTATAATTTTTTATTAAATTAAATAAGTTTTTAGTCCTTATAAAGTTTCAGTATTTTGTCTTTAGCTCCTATAAATTTTTTTTGTCAACTTTTAGTTTCTTAGAAATTTTTCATTTTCATTATTGATCTCTTATTTAAAACCAACTATTATGTATCTTTCTAATTTTAATAATTTTTTGCATTAATGTTGAGAAAGTGTTAAACTTCTTTACAAAAATTCATAGTTTTTTAACAAATGATGAATTAAATATGAATTTTTAAGCTTTTAACGTTCAAAATTTCATATGTAATTTCTCAGTTGTCAAAAATTCTAAATTGTATAGGGAAATTTCTTATTATGCCTTAAACAAATGAGACACATTAGTTAGTTTACAATCAGAGACCAAAAATAAAAATGAAAAATTTTAAGGAACTAAAAATTAATTGATAATTTTTTTATAAAAACTAAAAATAAAATATTGAAATTTTATAGGAATTAAAAACTTATCTAACCTTTTTATATTTTACAAAAAAACAAAATGAAATATATTAATGATATGCACAAGATGTGCACATGTCTTACAAACACACCCCATAAACAGATACAATCTCCAAAATTTGATGTATTAAATGAAGGCAAAGCAAAAATTATAACATCTAACATCACAATACTTCTCGGCATTCTCAAGAAGCAGCCACTGTTATTAGCATCAAATGTGCTGCAAATATGGGACACACACCATAAAAACCAATCATCCTCATTATTACTTATTCTATTATTTTTGGTAATAAACAATATTGTGTTATACATGTATCTGCTTTGTGTTTCCTTGAGCATTCAAGATTTGTTTATGGAGGATTCTATATATTATTAGAGGATCATGTTCATGTTGATAAACAAAACCCTTTAAGATATTTCCATGATTGCCATCAAAGTCAATTGATCTTAGATACATGTGATCATGTTTTTATTGTTTAGCTGATTCATGTTGAGGGTCATTATGTAAGAATGGTTAAATGTTCTAATATGTCACTTGTATCAAACAAGGTCCATTTGATGACTTTTCATCCTAAAAATTTGAGTTAGAATGATACCCAAGTGGAAGAAATGATAGATGAGTTCACCAAAAATCATTTTCAAAGTTTTTATAGCACTTTAAAATGATTATATTTATTGTCCATGCAATATATCGAATAATACAATTACAATAAATTCAATAATTTAGCATTGCCATTTTTGCATGCCATGAAACAACCTCTATTCTATTGACCTCATCAATTGCTTTATACTTTTTTGTTTGAAATGATCGATGTTAGTAGTTAGTTGTTATTGTTTGTTAGAAAATAAGTTAAACCCATGACCTGTTTATTACACTAATCTCGATGTTCCTCCCCC
Source organism: Cicer yamashitae (assembly GCA_037974755.1). Classification (NCBI taxonomy): domain Eukaryota; kingdom Viridiplantae; phylum Streptophyta; class Magnoliopsida; order Fabales; family Fabaceae; genus Cicer; species Cicer yamashitae. The sequence continues at coordinate 3,800,764 of JBBPBQ010000001.1, read as the reverse complement.
ACCTTATGACTCAGTCAATTATTTTATACTCCCTCCATCCTTCATTACAAGACACACTTTTGATATTTCTTTGTCCCTTAGCATAAGTATATATCAATTGAGAAACATAAAGTGCATTTGTCTCTCTAATGTTATCAATAATTGTAAAGAAAGTTGTGTAACACATTTTTGACAAATTTAATGCTACAGCTACTATAGACAACCATACACCTAGAAGACACTTTGAGAGAGAAATAAATAAAGAGAATGTTGTGATATAATAGAGAAACTAGAATATAACCCGCGCGTTGCGCGGGATATATAGACTTTAACATATTAGTAGTATTGTGAATAAGATTTTAAAATTTTAAAAATAATATAATTTATTCATTTTGTTTGTAGAATATTTTTTTCAAGTGAGTTTATTTGAGTAATTATTATATATGAGTTGACAAACACACATTTGAGAATATGTAAAATGTTTTGTAGAACATAATTGCAACTAATTCATATATTTAGTATTAAAAATCTATATTATTATATTTAGTGTTAAAAATCTTAAAAGTATTTTAATCAATATTAATATATGTAATTATCTACCGCAAAATCAAATTAGTCATGCTCTTTTTTTGTGTTGTCAAATCTAAATTTATTGTCAAAATATTGTTAGAAAAATATAAAAAAGATTTTGTCATTTGGTATTCATTTCATTCTAATCCTGTCAAAGAAATGACAAATCTAAATTCCAATATTTTGAGTATGAGACTTCTATACAACATGACTTGAGAATTTTCACAAACAACTCGTATGTACGGTTGAGTAGAAGTAAAACAGATGTAGAAACTTCAAATTGGTAGTAAAAAAACATCTCTGTAAAAAAACAACAAATAATTTTTTAATCTAAATATTAAACATTATTCTTTTATCTATAAATGCGAAATAGTTTTCTCCCAAAGACACAATATTAACACTCATATAAAGCTGAATATGGACAATCTTCTTTGTCTTTTGAGGAGCCAATATACTTTCATGTCGTAGATAAGATCAAATATTTTGCAAAAACAGTACTCTAACTAAGAACAATCAAGGTTTTGAGAAAAATGAGCAAATATGTATAATATGTTATAAAATACCACTTACTCAAAAGCTATTTGTGCAAAAAAAAAAAGAATTTTCCGACTATATCTACTTCTTTGAAAATAATTGGGTTGCAAAGAGATTTCCTTTTGAGTTGATAAAGTGGGGTTGTGAAAACTTATGTATGCATAATGTTATCATATTAGTATTATTGTGAATAAGATTTTAAAATTTCAAAAATAATATAATTTATTGATTTTGTTTGTAGAGTATTCTTTTTCAAGTGAGTTTATTTGAGTAATTATTATATGAGTTTATAAACACAAAAATTTGAGAATATGTAGATTGTTTTGGAGATCGTAATTGCAACTAATTCATATATTAAACTTTACCCATTGAATTATTATTGTTAAAATTTTAGTTATATTTTAATAAATGAATAGGATTTGAAACTAATAAAAAAATATTAAAATGTTTGATCAACCGATTTATAATTTAATGTCTTATATCACATTTCATTCATTAAAGATTATGACAAAATAGAACAACAAGAGTATTATGTAAAAAATATATACGATTAAAATGTAGTAATAAGTATAGTATATTAACCATTAATCATTTATGGTCTGTTAAAATTAATATGTTAATCAATAATCTATTAAAATTTACATCTTTCTAATTATTACATTATTTTAAAGAAATATTAATTGTTAAACATTCATCACTCTCTCAAATGTTCAGCCAAGAAATAAATTATTATCTTAAATGTGTGGTTAGGATGCATAAAATCAAAAATAATAATTTTTCAAATAAACCCATAGTGAAGACCATCCTACAAACAAAGTCCGTAAGTTATATTTAGTATTAAAAATCTTTAAATTATTTTATTAAATATTAATATATGTAATTATCTACCGTAAAATTAGATTAGCCATACTTTTTTTTTTACTCGTGTTGTCATGTAATTATAATTTTAAAATAATTGAGCATCGAATTGATCTAAGTTGACACATTCAAATGATGATACAAAATGGAGAATACAGATTGAAAAGTAAAATTAAAAATGGCAAGGCAAAATGAGTGTTATTTTGATCGGAGTGAAAATGGTTACAACTAACATTTTAATTTAACTCTAGTTGTTCTCTTATTATAAAATATAAAAAGTGGAAGAACACATCTAAGTTTATTGTCAAAATGTTGTTAGAAAAATATTGTTAGAAAAATATATATATATGATTTTGTCATTTGGTATTCATTTCATTCTAACCCTATCAAAGAAATGACAAATCTAAATTCCAATGTCTTGAGTATGAGACTTCTATACAACCTGACTTGTGAATTTTTACAAACAACTCTCGTGCATGGATGGTTGAGTAGAGGTAAAACAGATTTAGAAACTTCAAATAGGTAGTATTTTTAAAAAATTTGACAACATAAAACATTTTTGTAAAAAAAGCAACAAATAATTTCTGAATTTACCATTTAAATAATATATGATACAAAATAATTTTCACAAATTAAATGTGTCATTGTCTTCCAATTTCTAAATAAACATAAATAATATATGATACAGAATAATTTTTACAAATTGTTGTCATTTATATATTTGAGAAACATTTAAAAGGACCAATATATTAATTGGAGTTAAAACCATAGAAAAATTGTTACCAATAATAACGATGCAGGAACAATTGTTGAGTAACTAATATTGATTGTACTTTAATTTGTAACTCATGACACATGAATAGTTATACATAATATTAGATGTTAAATAGTAATAATAATAGTTAAATGTGTGTTAAAGTAAATTAGAAGTGGAATAATAAGGAAGACGGAAGAGGAGGATGAAAGAGTATCTTCTTTTAGATGTGCCACATGGAAATTTTGCTGAGGTGTCAATATTTGAATGAAATGACACAATATTAGATGATGTATCACAATAGTATGTGAGATAGTATGTGAGAGTCTATTTTAATATATTGTAATAGATAGCTGCGATATAAAAGTTAATTGCATACGGCGTGTTAAAATAGTTACAAGAAAAAAAATATATATTGACCGTTTAAACAATTTAATAAGAACAATCAAGGTTTTGAGAAAAATGAGCAAATATGTATAATATGTTACAAAATATCACTTACTCAAAAGCTATTTGTTCAAAAAAAAAAGAACTTTCCAACTATACCTAACGTATGCAGAATTTTTTGTCGTGGCAGTGATGAACCTGCCATATAAAAAGTTAATTGCATAAGGCATGTTAAAATAGTTACAAGAAAAAAAAATATTGACCATTTAAATAATTACAAATTCAGGAATTGGAGGAGGCACAATAGTGCAATAATGCAATAATAAGAGTTATTAAGCAAAATATAACGGAAGTAAATATTAGAGTTTCAATTTGGTTTTTAATAAGGCACTAATTGTAGAGATTGTTTGAAGAAGTAAAATAGTATATGTAAAAAAAACTTATATATTGATTGTATTTTAATTTGTAACTCATGACACATTAATAGTTATACATAATATTAGATGCTAAATAATAATAATAATAATAATAATAATAATAATAATAATAATAATAATAATAATAATAATAATAATAATAATAATAATAATAATAATAATAATAATAATAATAGTAAAATGTGTGTTAAAGCAAAATAGAAGTTGAATAATAAGGAGAATTGAAGAGGAAAGACATTTTAGATGTGCCACATGAGATTTTTGTTGAGGTGGCAATATTTGAATGAAATGGCACAATATTAGATGATGTTTATGTGGGAGTCTATTTTAATATATATAGTAGATAATAATAATAATAATAATAATAATAATAATAATAATAATAATAATAATAATAATAATAATAAAATGTGTGTTAAAGCAAAATGGAAGTTGAATAATAAGGAGAATTGAAGAGGAAAGACCTTTTAGATGTGCCACATGAGATTTTTGTTGTTTATGTGGGAGTCTATTTTAATATATATAATAGATAATAGATAGAGAGAAAATGTAGTATTGAATGAATGTTTGGAAATATGGGATGTCTATGTAATATTACTCAATCTTTTAATAAGGGACGGAGTAATTATGCTATTTTCATTTTCCATATTTCAAAAATACCGCCAACCTAATCACATTCAACACATCACCCCAAGTCAGTTGCATGGTTACCAATTAACAAAAATGTTTTTACTTAACCCATTGATCCAAAGTTTTGAGATAAAAAATTAGAAACAGATTGCACTAGGCACAAATCAGACAAAATTAAAGAAAGAAATTATTGTCAATATGTTTTTCACACAAACAACATCATATAGTTTAAAAGTATTTTAGCCATCACACCAATATTTTTTTATGCAATATATGAAAGGAAAAAAAAAGAATTTTTAGTTTATGTAGGCCTCATTTATCCATGCTTTTAAGTAATTCCATATATTTTGTGGTACACCTGTATGAGTTCTTTTCAACTTTGATTAATTATTACATGATGTTACATGATGTTATGCTACGACGAAAGAAGCTGTTGATCAACATACTATGAGAGACAAAATTTATTAATGCTACTATCTTTTTTAGAATTATGAAAACCCATGGGTCAAATTTATTTTCAGTTATAATTAATTTCCTCTAGAAAAGAATCACCGCAAAACAAACTAGATAAACATAAACAGTTAAAGAATCTGCATTGGAATACTAAGTTTATCAAGATAAGCCTACTTTTAACTAAAACATTCAAACACAATACTTTTAATATATGCACACACAAATCTTATCTTAAAAGCTACAAAATTTCATGAAAACAGGTAAGCAAGTTCTGAAGTGTTCACTATGGCTAATCTATTATCTATCTATTGTAATGATTAAAGCAGAACCCAAAATTCTTCATCTATGCCACATCCTCCCATATTTACCAACTCACCAAAATTCTGATGTGGCACCTTCCAAATTCATCTTCTATTCCATTATGTTTTGTTTCTTCAATATATAATGCAAACCTTTTTAACTTGCCCAAATACAATTATTTCATATATTATATAATTTCAGCTTTAATTTATCACTCAATGACTTATCAATACACTTAAAAAGCTCTAATTACTCATCAAAACTTTCATTTCAATAACTCATACAAAAAAATACAAACCATCCAATATCTTCAAATCATCACAATGAAGAATTTTGGGGTTCTATTTAATTATTATAATAAATGTTCAAGTTCATATATCAATATTATTGCATAGGAAATAATTTTTTTTTCCCTATGTTGAATGTGTCTCCCATTAACATTTTTTGTTTTGATAAATTAAAAAAACACAAATCATAATTGAAACAAAAAAAAAATGAATAATATTAAATATTTGGAAATAAATAACTTCTAACTATTTCATTATTCACTCGAAACTTTCCATGTCTTAAGCATTCACAAACTTTTCTTGCCTATAATTTTTTTCAACCACTCTTGAAGTTTCTTGACCGTGTCAAATAATTATTTGAAAATTTCAAGACACACACGAATGAATTGTTTCAATATTTTGGATTTAACAAACTATCACTCATGAATGAATGTTATAATATATCACAAAGTACATAATTTTATCTAGGTCATGCTTAGATTGACAGTGAAAATGACAGAAATACGATGAACATATAAAATTGAAAACGTGAAAAAGTACATAAATTTATAAATCTAATGTTTCAAAACTAATTTTAATTTTATAAAATGAAGAAATATTATAGCTAAATGTATAACTTTAACAATAAAGAAATACATAACTATTTAACAAATATATTAGGTGAATGCCTATCTGGCTGGTGTTCAAGTCTCCGGTCCTTGTCCTTCTATTAGTGGTGGTATCCTAAGATTCCGGTTTAGAAATGATCTATTTCTGTAACTAGAAATTTCATAAGAGAAGAAAGATCGTAGCGTAGATTCCGTCCCTCCCAGTTCACAGATGTAGTTGCGTGTAGTTCACTTTTTTCTTCGAGATTAGAAGAACCACTTCAATGAAATCAAAAAGCTTGAATAAACCTATTACACATTTAAATATATTTTCCATGAGTTGTATTAGTCAACAATGTTTTACTTTTTCTTTTACTAAAGCAAACCTAGCTTATATATAATTATTCAAAACTATATTTACCTTTTAAGTACATAAACACTTGAGTATATTCTATTGTAAAACAAAATTAACATTACTTTTAAATTACATATTATTGTTATTTAATATTCAGTAATATATTAAATTCTACAGCACAACGCGCGGGTTAGTATCTAGTTCTAACTAGTTTCGCACCACACATCAAATATCATGAAAGGTTATATGAGCTTTAAGAGGCCACACATTACCAAGCATGATTGATCCACTCAATTCGGTAAAAGCAATCAATATTTTCCTCAACATAAAGAACGTGCTATGAGAGACTACCCAAGATTCAAGGATAAAAACACTAACAACAAAATATATAAAGTAACATAATGAAAGGAAAAATATTCTAATAGCCAAGAGGGCCACTTAAAGAAGCCTTAGTTTCTAAAATTTGTGCCTCTTGTTGAATGATATTCTCCAAAGCAGCTTCACATGAGATCAATTGATGTTTACAATCTTCCATATGTTGAGCTAAAACGTCAATCTTCAAACGCATCCCTTCAACATCCCTGATAATCTATTTGTTAGAATCCAATAACTTTTGGAATGAATCTTGAGAGAATTGCAAATCGGGAGACAAAGCGCGCTTTTCGACATTATGCAACCAATCCTTATCAAAAGCACATCTGCGCACATCTTGTAATAACTCAACAAATTCATTTTGGCTTGAACCTAACACATCCAACACGCTATTGGTTTGGAGGAATTTCAATAGCTCAGCTAGGCAATTGTATGCATAACCCTTGTATCGGTTACTAAGTGAAGTGTCCCTTAAAAGAACTAAAGGATGCTTAACAAGAAAGTCAGTCAACAAAGACAAGTTCTTGTAATCCAAATGCTTCTTGGAGACCAGTTCCTCAAGCTCCTGTGTGACAAGATAAGGAGAACTTAAGTCTTTCACTATTTGAGAAGGGTTCCCTAATAGGGAAGAAAAAACTAGTTAAGACTCTCCAAAGAACTAATACAAAATGATTAAAAATAAAACTAAGGGAGTAAATACCTTTAGAAGGCATGGAAGGAGTCTGAAATGCAAGAGGCAAAGGAATGCTATTGCTTGGAGAGGGCTTAGATTTTGAAACTCTAAATTCATCATCCTTAGGAAAATGTTCCTCAATAGTTGAGGCTACTTTCCCGACAGCAGCATCATTTAGAGAAACTGAACAAAAGGTGGAAGTGGAGAGAGTTCAACTTCAAAAATCAAAAGGGTGATGAGGTAACATAAGAAAATAAATTTTATCCAAAGAGTCTTCACCTTGATCATCATTGGTCTTGGTAGTTCCCAAAGAGTCTCTAACATCAACATCTTGTTCCTACACATATTCAAATAAACAAATTATAATAACATATCCAAAATATTAATTTTTATAAGATAAGCCACTCTATATTAACAATTTATATTTAGTTTGAAAGAGTCTGACTTTACCATAGTAAGAAATAAGAATCAATTTTTGAAATCAATAGAACATGTTTGAAAATTGGTTACATACTACTATACATCCACCTTTGATGAAGTGACTAATTCTAAATGAGTTGAGGGTGTTATTGTGTTGGCATTTGTTAATGCAGTTCCTTCTTCAACACACTGCATAAAAATTAAAAGGAAGCTTAAGTTGGTAGTATAATTCAATTCCTACATTAAAAAGTCAAAGAAAACATTGAAAATAAGGGATATGCCTTTTGTTTAAGAGAAATTAATTGCATAGGTGGCCCATTTCTCGTTTCTGAAATGGTAGACATAGTTGCAGCAACAATTTTTTCTGGTGTATAACCCTCTTGAATATTTTGGTCCTCTATTTCTTTCAAACACTGTGTAGCAGGAAAATGTAAATAAGTTGTATTGTATTTTTAAGAAGTACTTGAAATAAAATCTATTTCTTTTTAGATTTATATGCACAATAAGGTGATACTATATTTACATTATTTCCTTGAGAAGGTTTGGCGGTAGTATCAATTTCTCCAAGTGGATGTTGTTGGTTCATCAAACATTGTTGATTCATTGATTGTTCATTCACCAACTCCTGTATTAAGAACAGATCGGTGATATGAAACTATTAATAACATTCATTACTAAGTAAAGTTGTAGACTATTGAATAGTATTATGAGAGGAATTTGACATGGCCTGCAAATTACTTTTGAATTTGTTGGTAATATTGCTACTGATGGTATCTCTAAATCTGGAACATTTTCAACAAATTCATGCTTTGCTTCTGGTGTTTGTTTCATTTGTATCTGCACAAAAAAAAAAGGATGTTTGATTCAAAGACATTGTCATGGTGATTGTATTCAGGTGTGAATAAATAGAATGGTATTGACCAATGAAGAAGAAAACTGTGATGCCGCTTCAACTTCAATCCCACCATCAAAATCTTCAGTACCACTATCGCTACCATTGGACTCTTGTAATTGTCGAAATGGATTCTCACAGTATTCACGTGTTTCATTATCTATAGCAAAATATTATTAGATAGTAACTCATAAGCATAACAATAAAACCAAAATGTTAACTAGATGTACAATTATTTATCTGTCATATTATCTCTAAGTGCTCTTGCATTTCAAAAAACACTTATTCGTGCACATTTTTACTTTAGATACTTCAATTGGTTGTTATATTCTTCAACCAAGTAGTTTAATTTTTTAAATATTAAAAGACATATAAATGGTTGGTAAAAATAAAACAAATGATTATATGACATCTTTGATAATGTCGTAATATTTTTTGAAAAAATTATACCCAGAGAGACCTGTATATTCTCTCCTAGTCTTTGGTAAGAAATAAAAAGGGAAAAAATTAGAGAAAAAATTTTCAAGAAATTTTTTAAAAATGTATCTAGAAAGTCAGCCATTAATCAAATAAGGTCAGTCTTTTAATGACTCAAATACAATTAAAATCACACACACATTTGTTTCAGCTCGGGAAAGTATATTTGTTTCTATTAAAAGACAACTTGAGAAAGTATATTTTTAGATAAAAAGTGACACACATTTATAAATTCGTAGAAGAATTCGAAGAAATAAACAAAACTGTCAAAATAATTTATAAACACGGCATGATATGTAACTAATTAAAACCAACATGTAATAATAGTTTAAAAATATATTGGGTATAGTGCGTACCTGTGCTGCTTATGAAAAGGAAATAAACTTCAGAGATGACGTAGGAAGTTAATGCTGAAGTGAAAGAAAGTTTTTGACAATTTTGTATAAAACGATTTTTTGCCGTTTGAAATTGAATTCCTTGGGTAAAGAAGTTCCTTGGTATAAAACGATTTTTTACCGATGTGATTGAGTAGTCCTGTGTTTGATTCCCAGAAACCAATGGAATTCTAGTTGTAGACAAACTCCCAAATTTACACTACGCCAAAAATGACATTTTATAGCGCGTCTTTTACAACGCTTATTAAATACATGCACTGTTGTATAATTTTTTAAAAATAACGGAGGCTACAACAGCGCTTTTTTTACAAGCGCTGTAAAAAAAGCGCTGTAGTAGGATCATATAGGGTCACATACGCTTGCACATAATGTTTACAACTCTTTTACAGCGCTTTTTTAGAAAGCGCTGTAAATGCAAGCGCTCTCACATAGCCTTTTACAGCGCTTTGTGAGCGCTTTAAACACAAGCGCTGTAAAATGTAGCGCTCCCACCTTATGTTACATAGCTTTTAAAGCGCTTCTTGTGTAAGCACTGTAAAAGCCTTGCGATTTCTCATAATCAAATGACCTATTACAGCGCTTTTGTTACTAGCGCTGTAATAGGCTTGCCCTTTCACATTTTTATAGGACCTATTAGAGTGCTTTTTGAGAAAGCGCTGTAAAATCATTCATTTTAAATAAAAAACGTTCACTTTAAGTAAATAAAAACAAATTTAAAACAAATTTAATAAGTTGTCCAAACCCTACGAACTCTCATCTCCCCTCCCCTGCGAACCCTCCTGTGCGCCCATCTACAAATTGATTTACCTTCTTCCTCCTTTAAAACAAATTGATCATCAACGTTGTCTCAAGTACTTTATTTTATTTATTTGTTGTTGTCACTAATTCAAACTGATAAATTGTTACATGATATTAGATATGTTCTCATGATATATATGTTCTATTTCGAAATCAATTAATCTTGGACCAATATTATAAGATATGTGTATTATCAATATATAGGTCATATATATCAAATTTGAAATCATGTTTATTGTGTAACTGCATTTATATATATAGGTCATATAAATGGACCGGAAATGGATGTCTGCCAATCGATTGACAAAAGAGTATGAAAATGGAGTGAAGGAGTTTATTGAGTTTGCAGTGATGAATGCAAAAGCAGTTGCAAAAGATCTTCGTGATTGTCCTAAAATGTTTGAGAGCTTGTTGAGTGATGCAGAGAAACCATTATATAATGGTTGTACTAAATTCACAAGACTTTCGGCGATACTAAAGTTGTACAACTTAAAAGCGAGTAATGGATGGTCTGATAAAAGCTTCACAGAATTACTAACACTCTTACAAGATATGTTGCCAGATGATAATGAACTTCCCAGTAGAACCTACGAGGCTAAACGAATTTTGTGCTCTATTGGTATGAGTTATGAAAGGATTCATGCGTGTCCTAATGATTGCATTTTATTTCGAAATGAATATGAATTACTAAAGGCGTGTCCAAAATGCAATGTCTCTCGATATAAGAAGAAAGAATCTACTCCAGCAAAAGTCGTGTGGTATTTTCCTATAATACCAAGATTTAGGCGCATGTATCGCAGTGAAGAAGATTCAAAACACTTGACATGACATGCAGATGAAAGAATTAGAGATGGAAAGTTTCGACACCCTGCAGATTCTCTGCAATGGGCAAAAATTGATCACGAGTATCCTGAATTCGGGATAGAGTCGAAAAATCTACGCCTTGCACTTTCTACTGATGGAATGAATCCACATGGTCTTCAAAGCATCTCACACAGCACGTGGCCTGTGATTTTGTTGATTTATAATCTACCTCCATGGTTATGTATGAAGCATAAGTTTATGATGTTGTCTCTGTTAATTTCTGGACCCAAACAACCGGGGAATGATATCGACGTATACTTGGCTCCTTTAATTGAAGATTTAAAAATTATGTGGGAGACAGGTGTAGAAGTCTATGACGGGTATAAGAAAGAATGTATCAATTTGAGGACTATGTTGTTCGGCACAATTAATGATTTTCCAGCATATGGTAATTTATCAGGATATAGCATTAAAGGCCAGTGTGCATGTCCTATATGTGAAGAGAGTACAAATTGGATGCGGTTGAAACATTGTAAGAAAAATGTATTTCTTGGACATCGTAGATTTTTACCTTATAGTCATCAGTATCGTGGGTGGAGAAATGTATTCAATGGAAAATCAGAGGAAGATAGAGCTCCTGTAGCATCGACTAAATATCAAATACTTGAGAAAGTACAAGGTTTGACCAATAAATATGGCAAACCTTTTGCGGGAGAGCTGGTCAAAACTGGGTGGAAGAAAAAGTCAATTTTCTTTGAATTGCCATATTGGAAGTCATTGTATGTAAGACATTTTCTCGATATGATGCATATTGAGAAAAATGTATTTGACAGTGTTATTGGTACGTTACTCAATGTACCAGGAAAGTCTAAGGATGACATCAATGCAAGATTGGACTTGGTCGATATGGGGATAAGAAATGAATTGGGTCCCGTAAAGAAAGGAAATCGCACATATCTACCTCCAGCCGCTCATACTCTATCTAGAAAGGAAAAAATTCTTTTGTGTAAATTTCTACACGAAGTTAAAGTTCCAGAAGGATACTCTTCAAACATTAAAACTTTAGTTTGTATGAAAGACCTCAAGTTAAAAGGTTTGAAGACCCATGATGCTCACATTCTAATGGAGCATTTGCTACCGATAGGTATACGTTCAATTTTACCTGAAAAAGTTCGCCGAGCCATAACTAAATTATGTTTCTTCTTCAGGGAAATTTGTAGTAAAGTGATCGATCCTCAGAAATTACCAAGATTGCAGAGGGAAATTGTTGTTACTTTGTGTGAGCTTGAAATGTACTTCCCGCCCTCATTTTTTGATATAATGGTTCACCTTACTGTTCATCTTGTTAAGGAGACACAACTTTGTGGGCCAGCTTATATGAGATGGATGTACCCAATAGAACGATATATGAAAATATTAAAAGGGTACGTAAAAAGTAGAAGTCGACCAGAAGGTTGTATTGCTGAACGGTCCATTGTTGAAGAAGCTGCTGAATTTTGTACTGAATATCTGTCAAATGTTGAATCCATAGGGCTTCCCATGTCTCGTCATTCGGGAAGATTATCAGGAGAAGGGATAATTGGAAAGAGACTAATGACTATATCAAGGACAGAATGGGAGCAGGCACAATTGTATGTTCTGCACAATGATGATGAGGTTCAGCCGTATGTTACAATACACATGGATCAATTATCTAGTTTGAACATGAATAGGAATCAAAATTGGATAACTCGAGAGCACAATCGAAGTTTCATAACATGGTTAAAAAATCACATAAAGTCAAAGTTGGATGTAGACCCCGGATCAATTTCACAGAGATTGAGGTGGCTAGCAAATGGTCCGAGTTTACATGTCTTTTCTTACACAGGTTATGTAATTAACGGCTACACATTTTATACCAACGAACAAGATGATCAAACAACTATGCAAAATAGCGGAGTCACTCTCATAGCTGAAGCGATGCATATCTCAAGTGCAAAAGACAAGAACCCAATATATGCAAATCTATCATATTTTGGGGTTATCGAGCGCATATGGGAGCTAGACTACACAATGTTTCGTGTTCCCATATTTGGTTGCAAGTGGGTCGATAATAATAATGGCGTTCGGATTGATGAGTCAGGGTTCTTGCTTGTCGATTTTAATAGGGTGGGATACAAAGATGAACCTTTTATTTTAGCATCGCAAGCTCAACAAGTGTTTTATGTCACTGATCCTGCTGATGATAAATGGTTCGTTGTCATATCGACCAATAAAATAAGTGATGATAACAATAATGATGAAGATGTTGGTAATGATCTTTTCTTTGCAACATCACAACCACATGATTTTTAAGGAACCCTATTACAGTGCTTTTCTAAAAAAGCGTTGTAATAGGGTTAAAAAATAAAATAAGGAGGTCTTTTACAGCGCTTTCTGCATAAGCGCTGTAAAAGGGTCATACAGCCTTTGGACATGATAAAACAAAGAGGCATTTCATATATAAAACCCTATTACAACACTTTTCTAAACAAGTGCTATAATAGGGTTTTAAAAAAATAAATTAAGGAGGTCTTTTACAGCGCTGTAAAAGGGTCACACAGCGTTTGCATATAATAAAACAAAGAGGCATTTTAAAGCGCTTTCTGTAGAAGCGCTGTAAAAGGCTTTTAAAAAAATAAAAATAAGGAGGTCTTTCACAGCGCTTTTTCACAAGCGCTTTAAAAGGCTTATAAAAAAGCGCTGTAGTAGGCTTTTAAAAAATAAAATGATGAGACCTATTACAGCGCTTTTTCAAAAAAGCGCTGTAATAGGGTTTTATATATAACAGTAAACCTCTTCAGCTTCATGTTCATTACGTAAATTTTTCAGTTTCCTCTCGGTTCTCCTTCTTCTCATTGCGAACCCTACGAGAGTTTCTGTTTTCCTTGTTTCTTCCTCATTACTTACTTTCATCCTACACCTACGATCGTACGTAAACATCATAAACATCATAAACATCAAGTAATCCCGTTTTCATCCCCGTTTTCGTCTGCGAACCCCGTAACCCTACGATCGTTCGTAACCGTTCGTCCTCGTTTTCATCGTCTTCTGCGCCGTTCGTCTGTGAACCCGTAACCCTAAGCATTAAAAAGAGCTATTTCAGGTATTGTATTTATTAGTTTTTTGTTTCACTAAAATGCATGTTAACTTATTTTGCTACGTACTTAGACTGAACTGAACTGCATGTTGATGTTGAACTGAACTGAACTGCATGTTGATGTTGAACTGCATGTTGTAGATAAATGGATACCAACAAGGAGTTAGATTGTCAAAATGAAGAAGTTGGCAACACTAAGACTTACGAAAATGAAGTCAAACGTGGTGCAACAATAATGCAAAATGTTATAAAAGCAAGAAGTACTGGGCAAAAATTTGAGGTATACTTTGTTTGTTGTTTTCTGTTTCTGCTGTTTATACGATACTTTGTTTGTTGTTTACCTTGTTTGCTGTTTATAATTTGAGGTACTTACTATATGAGTTTATTAGGTTGGATGGAATGAGAGTGGTCAACCAATTGACCCCAACAGTTCCATGTTTGTTAGTTATATTGGAGCTGTTGTTCGTCAAAATATACCAATCACAATAGATGATTGGAGAGATAAGGCATTGAAGGATGCCAAAGATGTATTGTGGGCTGATATACAGGTAATTTTTTTACTCCACCCTATTA
>JBBPBQ010000001.1:3738242-3786101 GCA_037974755.1 Cicer yamashitae | reverse complement strand
CGTTTTCGTCTGCGAACCCCGTAACCCTACGATCGTTCGTAACCGTTCGTCCTCGTTTTCATCGTCTTCTGCGCCGTTCGTCTGTGAACCCGTAACCCTAAGCATTAAAAAGAGCTATTTCAGGTATTGTATTTATTAGTTTTTTGTTTCACTAAAATGCATGATAACTTATTTTGCTACGTACTTAGACTGAACTGAACTGCATGTTGATGTTGAACTGAACTGAACTGCATGTTGTAGATAAATGGATACTAACAAGGAGTTAGATTGTCAAAATGAAAAAGTTGGCAACACTAAGACTTACGAAAATGAAGTCAAACGTGGTGCAACAATAATGCAAAATGTTATAAAAGCAAGAAGTACTGGGCAAAAATTTGAGGTATACTTTGTTTGTTGTTTTCTGTTTCTGCTGTTTATACGATACTTTGTTTGCTGTTTACCTTATTTGCTGTTTATAATTTGAGGTACTTACTATATGAGTTTATTAGGTTGGATGGAATGAGAGTGGTCAACCAATTGACCCCAACAGTTCCATGTTTGTTAGTTATATTGGAGCTGTTGTTCGTCAAAATATACCAATCACAATAGATGATTGGAGAGATAAGGCATTGAAGGATGCCAAAGATGTATTGTGGGCTGATATACAGGTAATTTTTTTACTCCACCCTATTACTTATAAATTTTTACATACTGCTTTGAAGTATTTTACTCAAACTATATATATATTTATTTGGTTTGCAGTCAGCTTTTGTTCTTGATGAGGTGAGAAAGAGCTATTTGCTCAGAGTTGCCGGGAAAATACACCGGGGCTTTAGATCTCACCTCTCTAATTGCTATTTAAAAGACCGTGAAGGAAATACGAATGCGGAAGCTCCAAAAATATATAAACATTATATATCAAATGAGGAATGGAGTGCATTCGTATCAAAACGTTCCGACCCCGCATTTGTTGTAAGTGATTAATTTATTAGCATTTGTGTTTTATTATTCATATTCATAGCGTATTTTAAATTTTTACTAGATTCTTATTTTTTTATTTAGAATATTAGTACGGCAAATCGCGAGAGGGCAAAAATTATTCCCCACTCATACAAGAAATCTCGTATGGGATATGCTCGTCTAGAGCAAAAACTTGTAAGTAATTAAACATCACTTTTATTTAATTAATGTGGTATATTATAAACTATACTATCTAATTAATATTTTGTTTATGATCTTAACGATAATAGCTACAAGACACCCAATCCGATCAACCGTTGGGTCGTCATGTATTGTGGAAGGAAGCTCGTGTAAACAAAGACGGAGTGGTTGATAACGAAAATGTACAAAAAGTAATAGAACTTTGTGTAAGTATATTTATCACTTTAATATTTTTTAATATTGTATTTTAAAAATGTTATTGAACTTATCTTTTTAATCCTATGTGTATTTTAGGCGAATCTTGAATCGGAAAATCAAGAGGACAACAAGGCAAGTTGCAGGGACATATTAGGTAAAGTGTTTAATGTTCCTGAATATTCCGGCTGCGTGAGGGGGAAAGGATTTGGCGTTACTCCTAGAAGTTATTTTTCACAAGAGAAGCGCCAAAATCCATCTAACGAGGAAGTATTAGAGAAGATTAAAGTATTAACGGAGCAAGTGGCCCTCTTGGTGAAGACAAATAAAGACAAGCAACTTGCGGACCAGCCCCAACGTGAAATTCACATTGAGAGTGAAAACGCAAGTTGCAACGTTGGTCTCAATAGTCTTCCTGAGGTAATTAATTACTTAATAAAATAAGAAATTCATTAAAGTTAATTTTTTCACATACTTATGTATTAACCATTGATTTTAGGGGGTCACTCCATGCGTGCTATACTTATCCTCCCCCACTCATCGGAAGGTCGGAAAGGGAACATTGTGCAATGCTCCGGGCGAGGTATTGCACAACACCCCAATCCCTGCGGGCCATGTCAAAGTATCGCCAGTTATTGCTTTGAAACCAACAGCACCGTTGCCTGTACCGGACAACGATGCAGATCTGAATTATTTGGGCGAAGCAATTGGCAGCTACGTGGCATGGCCCAAACATCTTGTTGCCCTTGACAAGGTATGTTTAATTAATTGAAATGTATGTTTAATTGATTATATTTAATTGCTGAATTTTTTCCAATGTTAACTTTAATTTCACATTTATTTAGATTCAAACAAAGTCTAATAAAGGGAATGATAAGAAGATTCCTAGAAATGAAACACTCACATCGCCCGAAAAGGTTTGTAACATTTATTCTGTAAGGTTTGTCACTTTTTCTGATTCAATAACCTAACAATTTGATTAACCTCATTTTTTCAGATTCAATCTAATAAACCACCACCACAGCAAGCCAGCTGCCGCACCACGAATGGATGTTCGTGGCAAAAATAAAGCCGGCAAACCTCAAAAATTGGAGGGTAATAAAACTGGCAAACTGCAAAAGCTGAAGGGTAATAAAGCGGCCAAAGTTGTTGCTGCTAAAAAACTGGATCGTGTAAAATCAGTTGCTGCTCCTGCTCCTAAAATAAGTCAGCCACGACTTGCTCCATATGGGTCGTGTCTTGACATACAGGCAAAAAAAAATATGGGCAGCGATGATTCACGAATAATAAGCATGGATAAAGATCTATTCGGAGACGCGTATGAAGAATTTTTTGAAAAAGAGCACATATACGAACTTCTCGACCATAAGGAGCTGAGTGCTACTGTTATGAGCATTTACATGAGGTAAAAATTACTTTTCATCGCATTTATTTGTAATTAATTTAATTTATTGGTAATTAATCTAATTTGAAATTTTTATTAAAGGTTTTTGTATGAGAAGTTCGTGTGCGCGCGCAGATTGTCAAATAAATTTTCATTCTTGTCTCAGCATAAGATTTCGATGCTTAAACACGATCTAGCGAATGTAAATAAATACGTTTTAGATATACTATTAGGAAATAAAGAGAAGGATAAGTTGTTCCTTGCACCATATAATTCAGGGTACGTAATTATATATTCTATATTTATATCTTTTTTAATTTATGAGATCTTAATTTATTAGTTGTGTAAACTAAATTTTTGTTGTTGTAGGGCACATTGGGTGCTAATTGCAATCAATGCGACCTCTGAAGTTATATACTACCTAGATCCCTTGCACGGCCATTACAACAATCGTCCTGAGATAAAGACTTTGTTCGACACGTAAGTAATATTCATTTATTTTTTACATATATATATATATATATATATATATATATATATATATATAATGTGTTTGTTAATACTATAATAATCACATTTATTTATTCGATAGTGCTTTACAAGTTTTTCGAGCTCAAAGAGGTGCGACAGTGTCGAAGCTAAAGTCAAATAACATCACATGGATTCCAATAAAGGTTTGAAATATATGCTTTTAAATTTCACTTACAATCAATGCACAATTAAATAATTATTGACTTATATGTTTTATTTTATAGTGCCCTCGTCAAACTAACAACATCGACTATGGGTACTATGTATTGCGATTCATGAAGGAGATTGTTGATAAAAATCAAATTATAATCCCAGAAACGGTACGGTATTTTAATTATTTGATTTCATATATAAACTATGTTTATATTTGATTCTAACTTATTTATGTTCAATTTTTATATCAGTACTTTGACAATTCCAGTCCAACGTATTCTTAAGAAGAACTAACAGAGATAAAGGAAGACTGGTGTCAGTATGTGCTTGAAATGAATATTATTTGATTTGCTGGGAAATGGCAAGCTGCAAGGGATATGGTAGTTCTGTGCTGTTTGTGTATATATTAGGTTGTGAATATGAATATGTAGTTGTATGAAAATATAGTGAATATCTGATAGTTATATGAATAGGTAGTTGTGTGAATATGTAGGTCTGAGTTGTTGTGAATATGTAATTATGAACTGATTGTTGTGAATATTTGTGCATATTTGTGCATTTTAAAATATAGTGAATCTGTTGTTGTTGTGTACTGATTCTTGTGTATTTTGTAGTGCTGTTTTGTTGTTGTTGTGTACTACTGACTGATTGTGAAATGATTCTAGGTGAAAATGATTTTGGAATAAAAATTGTGAACTGATTCTGGATTAAAAGACAGCGCTTTTAAAAAAAGCGCTTTCTAAAAAC
Organism: Cicer yamashitae; assembly: GCA_037974755.1. Classification (NCBI taxonomy): domain Eukaryota; kingdom Viridiplantae; phylum Streptophyta; class Magnoliopsida; order Fabales; family Fabaceae; genus Cicer; species Cicer yamashitae. The sequence goes on along the minus strand of JBBPBQ010000001.1, from coordinate 3,781,951 downwards.
GCGTTTTTAAAATTTACATCATATTATTTAATAAAACTAAAAAAAAAAAAACACCTTTTACAGCGCTTTTTCATAATAGTGCATAATAATGCATCTATTGAATGCACCTACTATAACGCTTCTTGGAAAAGCGCTGTAATAGGTGCATAACAATGCATCTATATAAGTGCACCTTTTACAGCGCTTTTGTGGAGAAGCGCTGTAATAGGTGCATAATAGTGCATAATATGCATCTATATAATTGCACCTTTTACAGCGCTTTTGTGAAAAAGCGCTGTAAAAGGTGCATAACAAATCATCTATATGAATGCACCTATTACAGCGCTTTTTTGAAGAAGCGATGTAAAAGGCGTATAACAATCGCGCAATATATCCACCTTTTTTACAGCGCTTTTTTTGTAAACAAAAGCGCCGTTGTATCTTTTTACAGCGCTGGTAACTACAGCGCTTTTTCTTTAAAAAAAAGCGCTGTAAAATGCGTTTTTTCGCGTAGTGTTATCACTATGACAACATATATAAGTCCAAGAAAATATATTGCATTTGATAGGGTCCAATTGTATTTGTTCCTTGAAACCATCTCTGGAAGTGGAATATGACCCATTCACAGGCAAAGACATGGAATCATAGCATTTTGGAAAAATGTCTATGAAATTTGGTAATTGACAAAGCAAGAGTTCTTTTAGTGACTTGAGTTCAACATTGTAAAATACATATTTTTGATGAAGACAAAAGACCATGTTTTTGATGAAGACAAAAGACCAACGATGATGATGATCAAAGACAACAAGCTCAAAAAGAAGAAGTCCAAAATATCTTATTGATAAACTTTAATTTAAACATACTAGATGTTTAAATGTAAAGGTAAATGATACAATCACAAGATCAAGTACATGAGAATCATGCATCTTTACATTTGCATAAAAAATATTTTCAAAAGTCAAAATTACATTTACAAAGTGTTAAAATTAATATTTTTGACAAAATACAAAGGTGTATTCGAATACAGATGAAAATTGCTAAGTCAGTAGCAAAAGCCTCTCATCTGTATTCGACTACATCTTGATGTATTCGAATACAACCAACAAGTCAGTGGCAAAATTGATCAATTTGTATTCGACTACACAGTGTTAAATTTGAATAAATTGGAACGTTACAAAGAGGTGTATTCGAATACATATACCCTGTATTCGAATACAACTGGAAGCAATGCAATTTTTTAGATCTGAAATGGTTCTAGACCATTGCAATTGTTCCTCAAACCTCTTGGGTCAATGGCCACGAATCTGAAGAGATGTTTATGGATTATAAATACACCATAACTTCAGATTCATTGATGGACAATCCCACGACCAAACCTTGAACAACTTTTCTATTTTTCTCAAAGTCATTTTTCATAATTCAAGTACTTGCATTTCATTTTCATATCCTTGACAAAGGTTCTCAAAGTACTTGAAGCAATATTGGATTGTTATCATTATACCTCTCTTTCTTATTCTTATATCCTTCCCAAATTACAGTGTTTGTAAAAAGAAAGTAGTACTTTCTTTGAGTAGTCTTATCTAAGATAGTGGGGTGCTATCTTAGAGGTTTTGTTAGAAGTTTGTAGAAAAGGTCCTAGGGTGGGACTTGTACATTTTCTAACAATAGTGGAGAAATCTCTTATGGTGTGCAAGAGGACTGGATGTACCCTTGGGTATAAGGGGAACCAGGATAATTCTGCTGTGTTCTTTACATTACTGCCATTTACTTTATCTTTTACTATCCGTAAGTGCAAAAATCGATTGCTAATTCGCTGAAAACAAGAAATACTCCTAAACACCTAATTCACCCCCCCCCCCCTCTTAGGTGCACATCTATACTTACAAACATGTTGGTATTGGCTAAATATGTATTTCAACCCATCACATCTTTTTATTCTGATAGCTTCTAGTACTGGAAAATCTTGAGAAAAGAGGAAGGGAAGTATCGATTCTAATCTGTGACATCCCTCAATATCAAGAACTTTTAGTTTTGAAAAAATCAAGGCATGCCTCTTGTTATCATTATCACTATCGTTTATTTCTTCTCTTGATTGTTCCTCTCTTTTTACATCTATTATGTTTTTCAGTTCCTCACAATCAGCTATTTCCAATTTCTCTAGCTGCACCAGATTTTGAGACATCAATGGAAATAAGGAAACCAACATTGGACATTGCTCTAGTATCAAGGTCTTCAAATTGCAGAGATTTAGCTTGCAATTAAAAAATCTTTTCCATCTTAAGAGAGTTAAAGGAATCGAAATTTTTTACATTCCTTCCTGGATAGCTACTCTAAATTCTTAAGAGAGTTAAAGGATAAGGAACCATTGAATAGTTCTTCCAAATTTTCCATCTTATCCAATTTTAGAACAACCAACTTGGACAAAATTAGACTTGGTACTTGAGAACCAATAGAGTCAATGAGACACTGTAACTGTGAAATACAACTCAAGCGAAGCTCAACAAGATCATCCATACCTTGACCTATAGGAACAATCTCAGGCATGAGATTTCTCCATCCCCCCTTAATTCCATTTAGTTGAAGAACCTCTGTTGTTCGCATGAAATACTTGAATGTTGCTTCTGAAAAACTAGATGCATCATCACTAGCACAAAAACTCACATACTTTGATGGTGAATAATTCATTCTATCCTCGCCTTTACAAATACGATACCTTTGCAACTCGGGTATGGTTATTTCTCGACAAAAATTGTTAAAACTCTCTATGCAATACAACTCTTGCAGTGATGAGCATTTCTCAATGACTTCAAATGGATTATTTCTTCTAATTTTACAGTTATCCAAGTTCAACAAATTAAATTTCTCCAATTTTGTAATTTCGAATGGCAATTCATTGATTATGCAGTTATCCAAGTCAAGAGTCTCAAGACTTTGCAGCTTTCCCAAAATAGAAATGTCACCTAAATCCACTGTATCAACCAACAAAGATCGAATATTCGTCAATGATTGAATTGATTGTGGTAATGATAGAGGCTGTCATTTGTTATTACCTGTAAAGTATAAAACTCGAAGCTTGACCATATTTTCAACGAAAGAATTTGGGACTTCCATACATTCCTAGCTTTCATCTCTATCTATGTCAGCAATTAGAGCCTCAAGTTTGGAACACTCAAATTTACAAGAAAACAAATCCATGTCTTTCCTTTTACAAAATAAATATTTAATATTTATTTCTTTTTGAACCAATAACTTTTGTTCTATGATAGATAAATTTACACCCCAAATCTCTATGTTCGCTAACCATTGAGCCGCATCACGAACTAAATCATGCATTTTTACATGTCTTTCTCCGACATCCAACGACAAAAAAGAATCTGTGAGTTTATTTTTGGCAACAACTACTTTGTTTCGAGTGTCATCGTAGCAGTCATATCTTCCCTCAAAAAGGCCCGTTCCAATGCCAAGTCTAGTTAGAATTTCTACAGAAATTTCTTTATCTTTTGGGAATATAGAAGATAAGAGGAACAATTGCTTGGCTTTTTCACCCTTCATATAATCATAGCTAAACTTAAAACATGTATAAATTTTAGTCATATCGAAATCACCATGCTTCTTCAAGGATTTCAAGGTCATATCCCACTCATCCTTGCGAAGGTGTTGACCCTTTAAACCGCTGGCAATTACTGCAATTGCAACTGGTGATCCTTTGCATTCGCGAGCAATTTTTTGTCCTATACTAATCAATTTTTTTGAAGAACTATTGTTTATACCGGCATACCTTTTGAACATGATCCATGCGTCTTCATAGATAAGATCTCCAATTCAATTTTCTTATCACAATTCTTTGTTTTGAGTATTTGTTTATTACCTGTGGTTATAAGAACTCTGCACCCTTTGTGATTGTCTCCATTTGGAATTCCTATTACATCAAAAAAAGGGGTGTCTTGATCCCACACATCATCCACTATAAGAAGAATTTTCTCAGCATATGTTAATCTGCTCGATAGAATTTTGGCTCGGTCTGAGTTATTACAATCCTCCAATTTCAATCCTAAAGAACCAGCAATATCATGAATCTTTTTTATATTAGGAGTAAACGACACTGTTGTAACAATGACATGATCGAATTGTTTAGATTCCTTTAGTTCATTACCCACTTTTATGGCCAATGTAGTTTTTCCAGTGCCCCCCATCCCATACAATCCAATTATATAGTTGTTGTCATCTATTAGTGCATCCAATAGTTCTTTGCATTTTGACTCTCTGCCTTCAAAAGGAATATAATACTCCAATGAATAACGATAACAACCTGGAAGAGATTGAGGGAGATCAATAATTTCAAAATTTTCTCCCATTAACCGTTTAATATCCTTTATCATATTTAACAACTTCTTTCCAAACATGTTTGTTTTGTTTTGGAGTTCTCTTGAATGAGCTTATCAACTTCCTTTAACCTTCTCTCTTTGCCATTTCAACACGTTGCTCCATATATAGTTTCTTTTTTAGCATATAGTTTCTTTTTTAGCTTCCAATTTCTTAGCAATGCATGTGAAGCAAAATACATAACGTAATTCTGCTGTAACCCCATTTATCAATTTCTCCACAAATGTCTTCTCCAATTCAGCCAAGCAACTCTCCATCTAAATCAATTTCAATAGATCAAAGTTAGCCATATATGCTCAACACAGCTTCAAATAGACGTTTTACGAGCAACAAATATAAAATGAAAGGTATGATGACCAAAATAAATAAATAAAAAGAGTAGTTTAATTATAGATGTAGTTGTTTATGTTGCTTTTTTCTATTTTGGTATTAGTTAAGTAATCACTCCCTCCATAACGAAATATAAGAAAAAAAAATCTGATAATTTTTCTGTTATTTAGAGTCTGCTTGGTAAGATAAATAAGTTGGTTCATAGTTTATAAGCTCATATGACAAAAAAAAAATATAATTTAGTTTATAGTAATTTTTGATAAATTATTTTAAGTAGTATTTGAGTGTATAACTTATCATTTTTTTTATCAATTTTACTTTATTATTTTAATTAAAACCTCTTTTTATCCTGTATAATATATTATAATTTAAAATAAAATAAGTACATGTTATAATTGCAGGAATATCAAAGATTAGATGGTCCATGAAAAAAAATGTAGCATTTACGTATATGTTTGAACATATTTTAAAATAACATTTTGGCGAATAAAAATTAATTTAATATTAATAAATAAGAAATTTTTTATAATAAATTTTAAATTACAAAAAGAAAATTAAATTAATAAATTTAAAATATTTTATACATTAATTGATATAAGTTTTATTATTAATTAAGAATGTCATTTTATATTTGTAAGTTAATTGAGTCGCTAACTTATCAAATATTTCAATTAGTCTATCTGCAATCAACTATCAAACTAGTTAATATGCTTATATGCTAATTTTAATCAAACAAAACCTTAACGATAACCTCTCTAAACTACTCTCATTTAATATAACTTTTTATATTTTTAATGATCCAATTTATTAGTCATTGAGAGTAATTTTGACAATAGAATTAATTTTTATTGGGATTGCATAGATTAAATGTGATCAATAATTATCTTTGAGCCAGAAACAGAGGAGACTGAAAGTGGAAATCATTTTCAAACAGAAAAACTGAAAAAGTAAACAGAATCAAGTTAACCAACCATGAATATGATTTTTACCTTGTTTTCCAACAGATTTACAAATAACGGCTTTCAGCACATGCTCAAGTCTTGTGAACAATCTTCTCCATTTCTCCAATGCAATTGAAGTTCTGTAGTAAACAAAAGCAACAGAGATTAAACATTTCTAGGCTCAATCTTTTTGCTTTGTCTTGTCAACATTCCCCATACTCTAAACAGCAGCTGTTTTTTTTTTCCTTCCGGATTCTAACTAAATATGGGCAAGTAGTTACCTAAAGTAGAAGGAACTTTTAATGTTATGTTTGATATTTGATATATAACTAGTGGATCAAGAAAAATAGGACCAATCTGAGCAAATAACATTAAAATGCGATTAGTCTAAAAAATGTTAGTAAGTGGAAAGGATCTCTCTAAGTTAAAAATTAAAATATTTAATTTTTAAAGTGAAATAATGAATTTATTATAACAGGAGAAAAAATTTCTTAAAAGTTAGAACATGACTATTCTTATGCCCAGAAGTCAATTTCTCTAAATAATTATGGAAAAAAAAAAAATCAAGTTTAGGTATTAAAATATTCAATTTTGCTACCCATTCCCCTTTTTGTTACCCTCTTTTATAAAAAGGAAATACTAAAAAGGCCCTTACTTATTTATATCATTCTTTAAACTCTAACTTATCTTTTTATCTTCATCTTCTACTTCATATTCATATTCATCTTTTTTTCTCACATCCCCTTCTTCTTCTTCTTCCATCATTTTCAACAACTTCAACACGGTGAACTCGGTATGCGTACGTGAATTGAGTTTGCGTATGTAAACTCAGTATGCATACATAAATTGAGTTTGCATAGGACCTACGTGAACTGAGTTTGCGTAGGAACCTATATAAACTGAGTTTGCATAAGTGAATTGAGATTGCGTAGGAGTGTATGTGTACTGAGTTTGCGTAGGTGAACTGAATTCATGTAGTGCCTGTAATTTCTTAAATTGAACAACGTTTGTGAATTCATATCACGTAAACATAGGTGAATTCAGTTCACGTACAATAAACTATTTACAATGTACGTGAACTGAGTTCATATAAAATCCCCAAATTTTGAACGAAAAAAACAAATTCAAATGCAGATCAATAAACATACCTAGTTAGGTGACTTAAATCACAATATGAAGAGGAGATGAAGAGACAAATGGGTCATTTATGAATGACTTGTGATATGTGAGTTATGAGGTTAATGATGGTGATGAAGAGACAAATGAGGGTTATAGAATGAAGCAAATAAGTAAGGGTATTTTGAGTATTTTGTTTTAATGAAAATTTGAAGGGTGTGGGTAGCAAAATTGTAAAATATTAAGCAATCTAAGAAACATCCAACAATAGAGGTATGACGACAAAAATAAATAAGATTAGTTAGTTAGCTATTGCTACTTAGTTTATAGTATTGGAAATTAGTTGAAACTTAGATTAGCGTTGTGTGAATTGAAAAAAAATGTAGAAATCCTAAATATGAAGGATATCATGTCACACATCAATGTTTATAAAATGGAGGTATAATGTTCGGAGTATTATTTGTTGTACCGAAAAAAGAAAAAATAATAATAATTAATATTTTTGTGCCTATCACCCCTTCACAAAATTAGGTACCCTTTAGGACACACCCCAATTGTCATGTCTCTATCTTATAAACACTACTAGTGTGTGTCATCTCACCTATGTGGAACTTCCTTATTTTTCAATTCACACCAACTAACTCTTATTATTACCATCATCATTTCCATCAGAAACTCTATAGTAAACAAAGGCAGCATAGACTAAACATTTCTAGGTTCAATCTTTTTGCTTTGTCAACATTCCTCATACTCTAAACAGCTGCTGTTTTTTTTCTTTCCGTATTCTAACTAAATATGGGCAAGTAGTTACTGTTGAAGTTGTGGGATTTTAGAGAAAAGGATGAGAGAAAATAATAAGGGTTTGAATATTATTGATAATAGCTTAATGCTGACTTGATTACAAAAGACTCAATACTAATATCTATTTATAGAGAAACATAGACTAAATCCTAAATTAGGAACAAATCATAATAATGACGAGAGATATTCTAAGATATCTCTATATTATAAATTGATCATAGGAAATAACTCAAGATACTCTAATATAATATAAAAGATATTATAAGATATTTTCTAATATTCTAACACTCCCCCTCAAGCTAAAGCTTACTAAGCTTTAGCTTGTTACAAGAAAATAATGTTTTGCTCTGCAAAATAATAAAAAGGATGGAAAGGCAACTCAGGGATGCAGGTGAAGTCGGAAAGAATTGCTATAAATATAGCCTAGCCAGATAGCCGGAATGATCATCAGCATTAGAGAAATTCATGGCAAGCAATTGAACAAAGCAAGGTTCGTCCTTCTAAAAAACTGCATTTGGAAGCTTCAAACCAATAATATCGGAGACTCAAAATATTTAAACTGGAATATGCTTCAAGGAGAGAGCAGCATGCTTCAGGGAGAGAAAGGCAAGGAAAGTACATCTGGGACAAATATGGGGCCAGTGCATCTGGGACAAATTGCTAAGATAAAGTGAGTCATGAAAATAAAAGATATCGTCAGAATAACCATCAACGAAAGAAGAAGTCATCACTAATATGATTCATCTGTGGGAAAAGGGACGTCGGTGGGAATAGAAGCGACTGTTATAATCTATTAGTAAGAACTAAATTGCATGACAAACACAGAAGAAGAAGCAGCTCGACTCTAATGAAACCATGATCGATCAACGAAGTGAGAAAATGCATCCAAAACAAGAGAGATAACAGCTGTTTGAATAATAACACATATTTCCGTTGATCAAAATTGGAAAGTAAGAGCAGATCTAGAGACAGGAAGGAAAACCCAATCTAGACGACTGAAACATTGTGCCGGAAGGCGAACAGGCACGCCTAAGCTTGAAGCTGTTGGCGGTGGCGCGTGTAATGAACACGGAGGATCTTAGAGGCACATGAGCGCGCGTGGAGCAACTTTTGGCATAAAAAATATGGGTTGTGTAGATTGGTAGATTCCGCACACAATGGAAGTGGTTGTGTCGGAAAACTTTTCCAGCAGCGACGGCAAGCAACAGCAGTAGACGGCGGCAGTAGCAGACGGGGCAATAGCGACGATTGTGGACGGAAGTGACAGCAGTCAGAAAAGGAATTATCATGCTAGAAAAGAGAAACTAATGTTATATTCCCAAACTGTTGGGAACTCGGCAGCGGAATAGAGGCGGGATCGTTCAAGGAGGATCCAAATAGGCTCTGATACCATGTTGAAGTTGTGGGATTTTAGAGAAAAGGATGAGAGAAAATAATAAGGGTTTGAATATTATTGATAATAGCTTAATGCTGACTTGATTACAAAAGACTCAATACTAATCTCTATTTATAGAGAAACATAGACTAAATCCTAAATTAGGAACAAATCATAATAATGATGAGAGATATTCTAAGATATCTCTATGATTATAAATTGATCATAGGAAATAACTCAAGATACTCTAATATAATATAAAAGATATTATAAGATATTTTCTAATATTCTAACAGTTACCTAAAGTAGAAAAAACTTTTAATGTTATGTTTGATAATTGATATATAAAATGCGAATAGTCTAAAAAATTCCATTAAGTGGAAAGGGTCTCTCTGAGTAAAACATTAAAATATTTAATTTTAAAAATCAAATTATTATAATAGGAGGAAAAAAAAAATAAAAGTTAGAACATGGCTATTCTTATGCACACAAGTCAAATTCTCTAAATAATTATATAGAAAAAAATAAAATTAAGTTGATGTATTAAAACATTAAGTAATCTATGGAACAAAGTCTAGAGATGTGCAAAATATATGATTAATTCAACCCTATGAATAAATTGCATTGTACTATACCACAAAAAATCAAACCATTTAAATGGTTCATGAATTGAACCACATATTTAAAACAATTCAGTTAATCAAACTTAATTCAAAAATCGGTTAAATACCACCCGTGGTCCCTTAACTTAATTTCGGTTAACGATTTAGTCTTTTATCTTTTTTTTTTTTCCTGATTTGGTCCTTTATATTTTTAAATAATTTCAGCGTTACCCTTTAAGGGGGGTTCTGTTAAGAAAAAGTTAAAAAATCCCTCATCTGAATCATTGCATATGTTCATCAAACCTCTAGGAACGATTGTCACTGATCTGAAGTGATGTCTATGGAGTATAAATACCCCATAGTTTCGGTTTTAACGAATGAATCCTACTACCAAACTTAGAACAAACTTTGAACATTTTTCTGAAATATTTCCAAAACATAAAGGGTAACTTTTTCTGAAAATGGATGAGGGATTTTTTAACTTTTTCTTAACGGAACCCCACTTAAAGGGTAACACTGAAATTATTTAAAAACATAAAACACCAAATCGAGAAGAAAAAAAAAAGATAAAGGACTAAATCGTTAACTGAAATTAAGTTAAGGAACCACGAGTGGTATTTAGCCTTCAAAAATCAGTTTAACAATTTTAAAATTTTTTTAACCTCAATTAAGATTTTTTTTCTTACAAAATTTTTGAAATTTTTTTTCTCAAAAAAAAGATACAAATTATCAAAAAATAAAATTCGAAAAAAACCAAAAAAAAAATTAAATAATTTTTTCTTGAAAAGTTTTTGATCAAAAAGTCGAAAACATTTTTTTCCTAAAAAATTTTAAAAAAAAAAATCAAAACTTTTTTCTTAAAATTTTTTATATCTATTTTTCTCGAAAAAATTTTGCCAAAAGAATTTCGAATTTTTTTTTTTTAAAACTTTTTTATTTTGAAATTGTTTACATCTATTTCAAAATTCTTTTTCTGAATAATTAGTTTGAAACCAATTTTAACTAAAAATTTGGTCAAAATATTAAACTGGATTATATTTATAAACCAGTTTCAAATCGATTTAGAATTGCACTGAACTTGATTTGAAAGTAGTTTTTGATAACTAAACCTGATTTAAAATTTTAACTAATCTTTATGATGACAAATATAAATAAAGATTAGTTAGTTAGCTACCGCTGTTTAGGTTATAGCTTTTGAGTTAACAAAATAGTTAGTTAGTTAGCTTCATCTCTCTCTTACACACATATATACATTTTGTCATGTAAATTAAAATGGTTCATAGTGAATCTTATTCTCTGAACATATCATTTGTATTCATTCACTCATGCAAGGACATTTACTTTACTGTTAAGTGTCCAAAAAATAAACTTGGTGACACACTTTTGATAATCAAATAAATTATTTTTAGTATGTCTAAAAATCTTTCCAAATTTTTATAAATACCTACTTTATCTATGAAAACGTGCAGTAAACAAGCAATCAATGAAGGAATGATCATGTTCATGTAGACAGAAGGAGTGTGGACTGAAAATGGAAATCGGACACATACAAAAAAACTAAAAAAAGTAAACAGAATATAAGGAAACCATGAGATTATTTTTTACCTGATTTTGAGTACTTTCAGTGCATCGTAGCGCAAGTTGTATGAAAAATCTTCTTCTTTCTTCAATCTGCAGTAGCTAGCATCAAGAGAATAAGGTAGTGATCAGTGCAATACAAGTTCTGCAGCAAACAAAAGCAGCAGAGACTGTAACACTATTTCCTCTTTCTTTTTTGGTTTCTTGCTACTTATGTGTCTTGTACCGACAATCTTATGAGATAAAGCTTGAACTATTGAGAATAATTTAAAGGTTCAATTATTGGTCTCACTTTCATATTCTTATTCGTAATCCACTGGTTTTAAAATGTAAAGAAAACCAATGGTCATGGTTTGGAGTAAGTGGAGAATTTTTTTTCTACGTGCCTCATATTATGTTTCATTTAAGAATGTTTCTATGTCTCTAATTATTTGTCATTTTATAATATTAATATAATAATTTATTTTTAAAATTGATTCTAACTTAAAGCTAGAAGCAATCATTTGTAGTTTTTGTTTCTAAAATTGATTTTTATTTTGAATTTACTATTGAACTCACTTTTATATAAATGTATTTAAAGTAATTAAACATAACTCACTTTCACCTTCCACTCACTTTTTACCGAAATTAAGTTTCTTTAAAATCAATTTATTCAAAATCAATTTTAATATACTCAAAAACGTAACACAGCCAAAATCTAAAGATGGAAACACTCGGCACTCACACACAATTCATTCTTATATGAGAGCTAAATTAGAAGATTATATTCTACAAAGAGTTCCTAGTTAGTTCCAATAATGCTTATGTGAACGGTGATGATTCAATCCAACTGTGTTATGGAAGAATGAAGAATACACAATAATGAAGAATACCTTCGACTAGAATTGATTTGGGACATAACAAATTTCCGCGTCCATAAATTCAACAGTTTCGCCGATCAACAGCAGCATGTATTACGGGCTACTACTTCCATTTCTCTTCAATTGAAATAAAGAGTGAACATACAAAATTAATTCTTATCCTTATTAAAAATATTAGTTTAAGTGCAATTAAATTTTTAGAGTTTAAATAAAATATAATTCAAATTTACTAAATTGTTTATTATGTCAAACATTCGACTACTAATATTATTTTTTTTTAATTAAAGTAAGGATATATTATAAATACTAGCATTAAATAAGTAAAAAATACTTAATTTTTGCTTATAATAATGACCAAGATGTGAGACCATTTTTTTGCTTAAAATAGTGATTAGATGGAGTACATCTTTGACATTTTAAAATATCTATCAAAATAGTTTTTGTGTAAACTTTTGACACTGTAATTGAATATGTGGCTTATTCATGTTGATTTCACATCAATGTCATCTTCTTGGAGACAAATTTGTCGATGAAATTTAGTCATCAAGATAAATTTGTGAGTGGTTATAATTGTGCATTCATTAATTATAGAAAAACTAACCCATGAAAGATTTAAATCATAGAAAAATTAGTATGTGTTGTGATGACATTGATATGAGATCAACTTGGAAGATTCAAATATTCAATTAACATGTCACGTTATAATCTCTAATGATAAAAGTTTAAATATGAACTAATTTTATTATTATTTTACAATTTTAGGGATATATTTATCAATTTACAAAATTCAAGGATTAACTTAACTTACACTTACAAATTCTCTATTTACTAAAAATAAACTTTTGTGCTTTTACATTGCAATTCCATTAACAGTTTTGCTAGTCGCACCAACTATTTTGCTAGTTACACCTATATAATTGTTTAATTGACCAAATTGCCCTTATCACTAAATCAAAATTTTCAACTTTTCTTCTCCCATCATGAAAATGTGATTTGATCACGATCGTGTCTTTACACTTTCATATTTGCTTTAAAAAATGTGATTTGATCCCGACTCTCTAATTTCAAGTTTACAATACATTTGATTATATCACATTAAGAAGCGATATAACATTATTAGTTACAAATGTTCAAAAATTCTTCAACAAAAACAATTATGGTTAATTTTGGTTAATTTTTCAACTAAAATCGTTGAGGAGCAACAATAGTGCAAGTAAACCAAATTTTAAAGTGTGTAAGTAAATAAATAAATGATGTTTATGAAAAAAAAAAAAGTCATTTTCATTTCACGTTGACATATTTAAAATTTTAACATTCTCCTAAATTTTTAAGATACAAATAATTGTATAGTTAGTTATACAAAACTTTTATATCTTTATTTTATCTATTTTTGTTTTAAAAAAATAAGTATATATTTTAATGAAAAATTTATATATACACATATAAAAATATATCAACATCTACCTCGCAATGCGCGAATCACAATCTAGTTTATATATATTTCACATCCTCACCGAACTTCTCAAAATTTGATTGAGACACCATTCACTCACTCTTATTTTTGTATTGAAAGAAAATAGGAGGGACAATCCACAAAACATTCTAGTGGACTTGTCGTTAAAATTGACGTGCAAAGTTGCATCACAATCTGTCTTTGAATGTTAAAAGCATTTTAAATTTGCTAATTATACCCTTTTCTCCAATCACATCCACTTTCAGCCAATTCACCTTGACAATTAAATCCAAGTTACTGACCACAAAGGTCATGTTAGTCACAATATGTCTTCTAATTTTGAGGGTCGTATTAGACCGACCGTTTCACTAAGAACTCGATGAAGTGACGACAGTTCTGCTACGTCTTTGAAGTACCAGAGTAGATGAATCAACCTCTATATCTGGATATGGAGGAGCCCCAACAACAACATGAGGGTATCTCACATAACATGAGGGTATCTCACATTTTTCCCTAGGACATTTACAAACCAGAAGATATCCACTCAATATTGGAATGAAATGGTAATTTAATAGCATTATAATATTAACATTTGTTGCAATAGTTGACATTTAACATATAGTTTATTCAATTACAAATTACACACGCGCAACGCACGAGTTATATTCTAGTTTACATAGTCTGTGGTTTGATTTTCTTAAATCTTTATTTGTATATTTCACTTGCATGTTTGTTAAAATGTATGCTAACTGATGCACAAATTTGTTTGTTTCAAATCTTAAAAAATGCATTATGTATTGAAGTGAACAGGTTATGCCAATTATTTTGATATTGTAGTGTTGTTTTGAATTTTTGTACATATGTAGCCATTTAATACGACTGATACAGATATCACTTAAAAGATTTTATTTATTTATTTTTTGAAAAGGACTTAAAAAAGATTTTATATAACAACATTAAATGGTTTAGGACAAGTGTAACACCCCAAATTTTATAATAAACTATTTTATTAATTAGATATTATTTTAGATAAATAACTTGGTGTTAAAATTATTTTAGATATATGTTGATTAGTTTTATGATTAATTTTCTTTATATATTTGTTTTCTACGATGTATTAATATGTACATATTTGACTAAATGAGTTATATAAATAATAAACATTATAAATTTTTAGTTTTTATATTTTTCTAAAAATAATAGTATTTCATGGTACATATTTTAAAGAATAAGATTTTATGAGATTTTACGAGTAAACGTACGTTCGTAATTAATGTGATATCTTCTTAGATGTTCGACTGATGTTAAGTGTACACGTAGTTATATTTTGATTATTTATAACTATTTCTATTTTTAGTTATTTATTTTGTGAATAGTTATATTGAGATAGTAATAATATTGTGTTTAATTTCCTTTATTTTTATATGCTTGTTATGACATTGTGATTTTATATATATTTATTATGATTTAGTAACTAATATAAAGTGTTGATGTTATATTTATTTATTTTATAATTTTAAATATTCTCTAATGATGGTAGTATTTTAATATGAGTATTTAAAAAAAATAAGTATAATTATAGTGATTTATTTAAATATGAGAATCTTAATTATTAATGTATTTTAAAAGATTAATTACTTTATTTAATAAAATATTAGTTTTGAAATATTAGTAATATTTTAGTAATTAAATTGTGTTTAAAAGAAATGAGTAAAATGTGTTTTAAGGGTTAGCCCCAACTAAAATCTAATTAACAATAATAAAATAATAACAATAATAATAATGAAAAAAAAATGAAAAAAAAAAAAGAGAACATAAGGACGTTCTCATCTTCTTCTTCTTCTTCATAGCCTCCGCCGCCATTCCTATTTCTTCTTCATCTTCTCTCTTCAATCATGACCATTATAGTGGGTGTCGTACAAAATCGAGACCACATTTGTGATCATTGTGATCTCCCCTTTCATTCCCAACTTGGATCGCAAATTGAAACGCTCTATTCCTCTTTGTAAAAAATCACACCTCCACCTTTTGATCAAGGTTCTGACCACCACGATTATCACCAACGAAAACTGAGATCATATTTGGACTCCACGAAACACCCTCTTCCATTATCTATGCTTGAAATCGTCAACCGTTATACTTCAAAAAATGAGTTTTCACCCTCATCGCGGTTGTGTTGTCGAATTCCGGCCAGTAGGTTCATCGTCTTGAAAAACTGATAGCATTTTTGGACTCCTCTCGTTGAAACCTTCAAGAAACACTATTCATTTGCGTGTTTCGGCGAAGTTGACGTTGGACCCTGTCAGCACTACAACACGTCGGTGAGACCTTTTGTAAAAACTTGTTTCACGATATTTTGTGTATGTTTCCTCACCTAATATTTTTAGTAATTATGTAACGCTGATTTTTATGCTCCGCGTAAATTATCAGCCATGTTTCATTGACTCTGCAAATTCGTTGATGCTTTTGGACTTGTTCGTTGCGCGTTATCGACATATCATGGTTGCTGAAAATTATTCTTATATCTTATGAAAGCGTTGGATTGAGGTAAGGGGTGAGAAAACGTTTGAACTCATTAGTATAATATATTGTGAGATGAACGGGAAAACCGTACTTCCCAACAATTCATCCGGAGCTCGCTACGTACGGCAATAGCCCTTTGAGAGATAAATAAATTAATGTGAAAATATGAGGATTGTGAGGTTAAAATGTTAAATAGAAATGTTATAAGGTATTGATTGATTTAATTTTCGATAACGGTGTGATATTTGATATTTGATATTATTGTAATGTTGAATGTCGAATGGAATTTTGTGCATGTGTTTGATTAGACGAGTTTATGTGATGTGATAATAAAAGATGGATGCATTGTGTGATATATGTTTTGTGACAATAATGATGATTTTTGATTGATGATGGTAATGTTATGAATTTGTGATGAGTTTATATGATGATCATGATTGTGTATGATTAAGGATATTATAAAATTGTGATGAGAATATTAAAGTACCTCATAATCGATGAAATAGTGATGATTGCAACTTGTGCTAAAGATGATGCTCTTAATGGAGTAATTTTGAAGTGAATAGATTATTTGAAGTTGATGTGAATTTTTGAAGTGGAGGTTATAATTGGTCATCATATAGGTAGGGACTGACAAGCCTAGTGATTTTGGGGAAGTACAACTAAATGAACCTGGTCGTGGCGGTCTACTATTAAGCCTTAAGGCAAGATTGTTGGACCTTGGAGGTATTCGGGTGGGGAATTCCTAGGTGACCTGGAGGTAGCACTCCAAATGTCTGGAGCTACCATGCAACACACGTTTACCTCGACTGTCGCGTATATGTATCTCGGGTTGAGTTGAGGGGATCTATGAGGACAGTGCCAATTTGAATTGTCTGTCCACTAGGATAGTGGCATAGTATCAAGCCTCGTAACCAAGTACTTCAGAGTTAGAATGGTACCACATTGTGAAGTAGAGTCTAAGCTCATGCATAGGATTGCATTTTTGTGTGATTGTTTTGTTGTGATTAATGTGTTTCACGAGTGATAATAATTTCCCTTGGATGATGTGATGATATGACGACATATTGATTTTACTTGAGTGATTTTGACATTATGATATGATATTATTTTTCTTGAGTATTTTGATATATCATGATGTGTTACGATACGGTATATTATAATTGTTTGCGTGTTCTTCTTACTTATATTACACTATTAACATGATTTCATAACTCACCTCCTTCGTTGTTTGTGTTTGACTGACTTGGCCCTTCGTTTGCAAAATCGCAGTTATTACAGGTTAATGAGTTTGAAAGTTCAAGTTTGGGAGAAATCTCGCTCTGATAGGTGATACCGGGAATAAGAGTTATAGTTTGTATTTTGCTTTTATTTATTTAATTAGAAACGAATTTCTGTATGAAAACCTTATAAGTACTATTTAATTTTTGAAATTAAATTGAGAAATGTGATATTCTAAATAACTATCAAAAATTTATTTTTCCTCTGAAAGAGTTTTTATCTATCCGCTGCAAAAGTTTTATGTAAATGTTGTAAGTTATTATACATTATTTTGGGGTTTAAAGTGTCACAACAAGTTTATAGAAATAGAGATATAGAACATTGACAAAGAAGAAAAAGTTTTAATCAATAATACTCTTTCTCAAAAGTGATAGTTTGCATGTATGATTTCTCTCTTTTGATAACCTAGTTGTACTGAGCACTTGTTTTGAGTTATTTAATGAAATTTGCTTTTACTAGCTTAGCTTCTATAATTGAATTACATATAAGTGAAACTGTTAATTTAGACTGTGATGATTGTATTTGCCTAAGTAACTTGGGCAACAAAGGGGTGTCCAAGATGTACAAAGTGGTACATATACACATATTTTTGATAGGCTGTTGTATTACTTCTAATGGATTTCCTTTGGTTTTGTTTATTAATATCTTTTTTTCTTCTAGCATTTACAATGTTCTCTTTCCCTTTTCTCTATGCTGAATATATTTTTTAAAAATATTGTGTTACATGAATTTGGAAACAAGTGTGAAAACTGAGCTAATTTAACATAAATCTCCAAGAATATCCAAGAATATTTTAGTAGCAAAGGATACTATGACAAAAAAAATTGCAAAAAGTTGGATATGGTCACAAAAATAGCCATCACCAGTAGCCAAAGTCAACCGAATGTATGTTGTTATCTTATAACCCAAAACTTGGGTCAATGTTTGGTCCTCTTCTGAATTTGGCATTTTATAATTTTTTATTAGATTAAATAAATTTTTAGTCCTTATAAAATTTTAGTATTTTGTTTTTAATCTCGTTAATTTTTTTTGTCAACTTTTAATCTCTTAAAAATTTTTTGCTTTCATTTTTAATCCTTGATTTAAAACCAACTATTAAGTGTCTTTCTAATTTTAATAATTTTTTGTATTAATGTTGAGGACGTGTTAAACTTCTTTACAAAAATTCATAATTTTTTAACAAACGAATAATTAAATATGAATTTTTAAACTTTTGACTTTTAAAAATTCATATTTAATTTCTCACTTGTTAAAAATTCTAAATTTTATAAGAAAATTTCTTATTATGCCTTCAACGTTACTGTAAAAAATCATTTAAAAAATTCAAATGAAGCACAATAGTTGGTTTAAAATCAGAGACCAAAAATAAAAATGAAAAATTTGAAAGGACTAAATATTAACAAATTTTTTTATAAAAATAAAATTATAAAATTTTATAAGAATTAAAAATTTAACCCTTTCTTATTTTACAAAAACAAAATGAAATATATTAATGATATGCACAAGATGTGCACATGTCTTACAAACACACCTGATAAAGAGATCCAATCTCCAAAATTTGATGTATTACAATGAAGCCAAACCAAAAATTAAAACATCGGACATCACAATACTTCTTGGCATTCCTTCACTACAAAACAAATGCTACTACTACCTCAAGAAGATTTTACAAAAACAAAATGAAATATATTAATGATATGCACAAGATGTGCACATGTCTTACAAACACACCTGATAAAGAGATCCAATCTCCAAAATTTGATGTATTACAATGAAGCCAAACCAAAAATTAAAACATCGGACATCACAATACTTCTTGGCATTCCTTCACTACAAAACAAATGCTACTACTACCTCAAGAAGCAGCTACTGTTATTAGCACCAAATGTGTTGCAAATACAATATAACACGCCAAATTTTATAATAAACTATTTTATTAATTAAATATTATTTTAGATAAATAATTTGGTGTTAAAATTATTTTAGATATACGTTGATTAGTTTTATGATTAATTTTATTTATATGTGTTTTCTATGATGTGTTATGATTAATTTTCTTTATGTGTGTTTTCTATGATGTGTTAATATGTACATATTTGACTAAATGAGTAATATAAATAATAAATATTATAATTTTTTATTTTTCATATTTTATATTTTTCTAAAAATAATAGTATTTTATGGTACATATTTTAAAGAACAAGATTTTATGAGATTTTACGTATACACGTGCGTTCGTAATTAATGTGATATCTTCTTAGATGTTTGACTGACGTTAAGTGTGCACGTATTATATTTTAATTATTTATGACTATTTCTATTTTTATTTATTTGTTTTGTGAATAGTTATCTTGAGATAGTAATAATATTGTGTTTGATTTCCTTTATTTTTATATTTTTGTTATGACATTGTGATTTTATATATATTTATTATGATTTAGTAACTAATATAAAGTGTTGATGTTATATTTATTTATTTTATAATTTCAAATATTCTCTAATGATGGTAGTCTTTAAATATGAGTATTTGAAAGAAAAAAAAAATAAGTATAATTATAGTAATTATTTTGAATATGAGAATCTTAATTATTAATATATTTTAAAAGATTAATTACTTTATTTTATAAAATATTAACTTTGAAATATTAGTAATATTTTAGTAATTAAATTGTGTTTAAAAGAAATGAGTAAAATATGTTTTATGGGTTAAGCCCAAGAGTAAAAGCGAATAATAATAATAATAATAATAATAATAATAATAATAATAATAATAATGATAATAATAATAATATTAAAATAATAATAATAATACTAATGAACAAAAGAAAAAAAAAAGAACGCACACTGCTTTTGCTGCCATCTTCTTCCTATGCCGCCTCCATAGTCCACACTTATTTCCTCTCCATCTTCTTTCTTTGACTATGACTATTATAGTGGGTGTCGTGCAAAACTGAGACCACATTTGTGATCGTCGTGATCTCCTCTTTCGTTCCCAACCTGAATCGCAAATTGAAACATCCTATTTCTCTTTGTCAAAAATCACATCCCCGCCTTTTGATCAAGATTCTGGGCACCACGACTATTACCAACGAAAACCAAGACCATATTTGGACTCCACGAATTCCTAGGTGACTTGAGGTAGCACTCCAAATGTCGGGAGCTACCATGCAACACACGTTTACCTCGACTGTCGCGTATATGTGTCTCGAGTTGAGTTGAGGGGATCTATGAGGACATGGCCAATTTGAATTGTCCGTCCACTGGGAGAGTGGCATAGTATCAAGCCTCGTAACCAAGTACTTCAAAGTTAGAATGGTACCAAATTGTGCAGTAGAGTCTAAGCTCATGCATAATATTGCATTTTTGTGTGTGGTTGTTTTGTTGTGATTAATGTGTTTCAAAAGTGATAGTAATTTCCCTTGGATGATGTGACGATATATTGATGTTACTTGAGTGATTTTGGCATTATAGTATGATATTATTTTTTGTGAGTATTTTGATATATCATGATTTTTATGATACGGTCTATTATGATTGTTTGGGTGTTCTTCTTATTTATATTATTCTATCAACATGATTTCAAAACTCATCTCCTTTGTTGTTTGTGTTTGACTAGTTTGGCCACGCGTTTGCGAAATCGCAGTTATTACAGGTTAATGAGTCTTTGAGTTCAAGTTTGAGAGAAACCCCGCTCTAATAGGTGATACTAGGAATTAAGAGTTTTACTCTGTATTTTACTTATTTAATTACCAACGACTTTTTATATGATAATCTTAGTATTAGTAAGTTTTTGAAATTAAATTAAGAAATTATAGTTAAATCAAGTTCATTTAGATTAAAATATTTTAATTGAGTAATAAAGTTTGAATTGTTCCATGTGTACTTTGAGAAACGTGATATCCTAAATTAGTTACAAATTTTTTTATTTTCTTGTAAATAGATTTTCTTTATCTACTGCAAATTTTACTCAAAAAAATCTAGTATAAATTATTATATATATCATTTTAGGGTTTAGGGTGTCACATGGGACACACACCACAAAAACCAATCATCCTCACTATTATTTATTCTATTATTTTTTTTTATAAACAACTCTGTTATAACATATATCTGCTTTGTGTTTCCTTGAGCATCCAAGATTTGTTTCTGGAGGATCCTATGTATTATTAGAGGATCATCTCCATGTTGATAAACAAGACCCTTTAAGATATTTCAATGATTGCCCTCAAACTCAATTGATCTTAGAAACTTGTAAGAATGGTCAAATGCTATAATATTTCCCTTGTATCAAACAAGTCCATTTGATGACTTTTCATCCTAAAAATTTGAGTTAGAAATAGAATGATACCCAAGTGGAAGAAATGAGAGATGAGTTCTTCCAAAATAATTTTCAAATTTCTTTATAGCACTTTAAAATGATTATGTCTATTGTCCATGCAATATATCGAATAATACCATGACAATAAATTCAATAATTTTTCATTGCCATTTGTGCATGCCATAAACAACTTCTATTCAATTGCTTTATACTTTTTTCTTTGAAACGAGCGATGTTAATAGTTAGTTGTTATCTATTATCTATTATAATAATTAAAATAGAACCTCAAAATTCTTCATCTATGCCACATCCTCCAATATTTGCCAACTCACCAAAATTCTGATGTGGCACATTCCAAATTCATCTTCTATTCCATTATATTTTGTTTCTTCAATATATAATGCAAACCTTTTTAACTTGCCCAAATACAATTATTTCATATATTATATAATTTTTTTTCAGCTTTAATTTATTTCTCAATGACTCATCAATACACTTAAAAAACTCTAATTAGTCATCAAAACTTTCATTTCAATAACTCATACAAAAAAAATATACAAACCATCCAATATCTTCAAATCATCACAATGAAGAATTTAAAAATACAAACCATCCAATATCTTCAAATCATCACAATGAAGAATTTTGGGATTCTATTTAATTATTATAATAGATGTTCAAGATCATATATAATATTATTGCATAGGAAATAAGTTTTTTTTTCCCTATGTTGAATGTGTCTCCCATAACATTTTTTCTATTTATAATTAAAAAAAACACAAATCATAATTAAACAATAAAATGAATAATATTAAATATTTGGAAATAAATAACTTCTAACTATTTTATTATTCACACGAAACTTTCTATGTCTTAAACATTCACAAACTTTTCTTGCCTATAATTTTTTTCAACCACTCTTGAAGTTTCTTGACCGTGTCAAATAATTATTTGAAAATTTCAAGGCACACACGAATGAATTGTTTCAATATTTTAGATTTAACAAACTATCACTCATGAAGGAATGTTATAATATATCACAAAACACATAATTTTATTTAGGTCATGCTTAGATCGACAGTGAGATTGACTGAATTACGATGAACATATAAAATTGAAAACATGAAAAATTATATAAGTTTATAAATCTAATGTTTCAAAACTAATATATATTATATAAAATGAAGAAATATTATAGCTAAGTGTATAACTTTAACAATAAATAAATACATAACTATTTAACAAATATATTATTAGAAGAATCACTTCAATGAAATCAAAAAGGTTGAATAAACCAATTTCACATTTAAATATATTTTGCATGAGTTGTATTAGTCAACAATGTTTACTTTTTCTTTTACTAAAGCAAACCTAGCTTATATATAATTATTCAAAGCTATATTTACCTACATAAACACTTGAGTATATTCTACAGTAAAACAAAATTAACAATACTTTTAAATTACATATTATTGTTATTTTATATTCAGTGATATATTAAATTCTACCGCGCAACGCGCGGGTTAGTATCTAGTTTTTTATTAGAAAAGGAGTTTAACCCATGACCTCCTTATCACACTAATCTAGATGTTCATAAACCATCAAACCACCTTATGACTCAATCAATTGCTTTATACTCCCTCCATCCTTCATTACAAGACTCACTTTTGATATTTCTCTATCCTTTAATATAAGTTTCAATTGAGAAGCATAAAGTGGTTTTGTCTCTCTAATGTTATCAATAACTGTAAGGACAGTTGTGTATTACATTTTTGACAAATTTAATGATACAACTACTTTTCTTAATACATGTGAATTTTATAAGTGAATCTTATAGAAAAATATTTGATATACAACCATACACCTAGTAGACACCTTGAAAGAAAAATAAATAGAGAGAATGTTGTGATATAAGAGAAATAGAGAGAAAATGAGGTATTGAATGGATGTTTGAAAGTATGGGGTGTCTATGTAATATTACTCTATCTTATAATATTTACACTATTTTCATTGTCCATTTTTCAAAAATACTGTCAACCTAATCACATTCAACACATCATCCTAAGTCAGTTGCATGGTTACCAATCAACAGAAATGCTTATAGTTAGCCCATTGATCAAAAGTTTTGAGATAAAGAATCAGAAATAGATTGCACTAGGCACAAACCAGACAAAGTTAAAGAAATAAATTATTGTCAATATATTTTTCACACAAACAACATGATATAGTTTAAAAGCATTTAAGTCATCACACCAGTATTTCTAAATTATGCAATATATGAATGAAAAAGAAATGAATTTTTAGTTTATGCAAGCCTCATTTATCCATGCTTTTAGGTAATTCCATATCTTCAGTGGTACACCTGTATGAGTTCTTCTCAACTTTGATAAATTATTACATGATGTTATGCTATGGTGAGGGAAGCGGTTGATCAACACACATTTTTAAACCAACACAGTAGAATCTTTAGAAGAATATCATGCTACCTGTATACTACGAGAGGCATAAACTATTAATGTTACTTTCTTTTTCAAAATTACGAAAATCCATGGTTCAAATTTGTTTTCAGTTATAATTAATTTCCCCTAGAAAATAATCACTGCAAAATAAACTAAATAAACTTAATCAGTGAAAAAATCTGCATGGAAAAGCCAAGTTTATCAAGATAAGCCTACTTTTCACTGAAACATTCAAACACAATACTTTTAATATATGCACACACAAATCTTATCTTAAAAGCTACAAATTTCATTAAAATAGGTAAGCAAGTTCTGAAATGTTCATTATGGTTAATTCTAACTAGTTTCACACCACACATTAAATATCATGAAAGGTTATATGAGCTTTAGAGGCCACACATTACCAAGCATGGATGATCCACTCAATTTGGTAAAAGCAATCCATATTTCCTCTACATACAGAACGCGCTATGAGAGACTATCCAAGATTCAAGGATAAAAACACTAACAATAAAAGATATAGCAGTAAGAGAATGCAAGGAAAAATAGTCTAATAGCCAAGAGGGGCACTTAAAGCGGACTTAGTTTCTAAAAATTGTGTCTCCTTTTGAATGATACTCTCCAACACAGCTTCAGATGAGGTCAATTGATGGTTAAAATCTTCCATTTGTTGAGCTAAATTTGTTGAGTTAAAATCTTCCATTTGTTAACGCATCACTTCAACATCATTGGTAATCTGTTTCTTGGAATCCAATAACTTTTGGAATGCATCTTGAGAAAATTGCAAATCAGGAAACAAAGCACGTTTTTCGACACCATCCAACCAATCCTTATCAAAAGCAAATATGCGCGCATCTTGTATTAACTCAACAAATACATAGTGGCTTGAACCTAAAACATCCAACGCACTGTGGGTTTGGAGGAATTTCAATAGTTCAGCTAGGCAGTGATATGCATAACCCTTGTATCGGTTACTAAGTGAGGTGTCCCATAAAAGACATGAAGGATGCTTAACAAGAAAATCAGTCAACAAAGACAAGTTTTGGTAATCCAAATGCTTCTTGGATACCAGTTCCTCAAGCTCCCTTGTGACAAGAGAAGGAGAACTTAAATCTTTCACTATTTGAGAAGGGTTCCCTAATAGAGAAGAAAAAACTAGTTAAGACTCTCCAAAGAAATAAAACAAAAATAAAATAAAATTAAGGGAGTAAATACCTTTAGAAGGCGTGGAAGGAGTCTGAAATGCAACATGCAAAGGATTGCTATTGCTTGGAGAGGGCTTAGATTTTGAAACTCTAAATTCATCATCCTTAGGAAACTGTTCCTCAATAGTTGAGCTTACTTTAATGTCAGCATCATCATTTAGAGAAACTGAACAAAAGGTGGAAGTGGAGAGAATTCAACTTCAAAAATCAAAAGAGTGATGAGGTAACATAAGAAAATAAAATTTATCCAAAGAATCTTCACCTTGATCATCATTAGTCTTGGTAGTTTCCACGGTGTCTCTAACATCAACATCTTGTTCCTACACATATTCGAATAAACAAATGATATTAACATATCCAAAATATCAATTTTTATACAATTAACTCACTATATTAACAATATATATTTAGTTTGAAACGAATAGAAAGAAATAAGAATCAATTTTTGAAACCAATAGAACATGTTTGAAAACTTGGTTACATACTATACACTGACCTTTGATGAAGTGACTAAATCGAAATGAGTTGAGGGTATTATTGTGTTGGCATTTGTTAATGCAGTTCCTTCTTCAACACACTGCATAAAAATTAAAAGGAAGTTTAAGTTGGTAGTATAATTCAATTCCTACATTAAAAAGTCAAAGAAATCATGCAAAATAGGGGATATGCCTTTTGTTTAGGAGAAATTAATTGTATAGGTGGCCCATTTCTCGCTTCTGAAATGGTAGACATAGTTGCAGCAACAGTTTTTTCTGGTATATAAGTCTCTTGAATCTTTTGGTCCTCTATTTCTTTCAAACACTGTGTAGCAGGAAAATGTAAATAAGTTGTATTGTATTTTTAAGAAGTACTTGAAATAAAATCTATTTCTTTTTAGATTTATATGCACAATCAGGTGATACTATATTTACATTATTTCCTTGAGAAGGTTTGGCGGTAGTATCAATTTCTCCAAGTGGATGTTGTTGGTTCATCAAACATTGTTGATTCATTGATTGTTCATTCACCAACTCCTGTATTAAGAACAGATCGGTGATATGAAACTATTAATAACATTCATTACTAAGTAAAGTTGTAGACTATTGAATAGTATTATAAGAGGAATTTGACATGGCCTGCAAATTACTTTTGAATTTGTTGGTAATATTGCTACTGATGGTATCTCTAAATCTGGAACATTTTCAACAAATTCTTGCTCTGCTTCTGGTGTTTGTTTCATTTGTATCTGCACACACAAAAAACGGATGTTTGATTCAAAGACATTGTCATGGTGATTGTATTCAGGTATGAGTAGCTTAAATAAATAGAATGGTATTGACCAATGAAGAAGAAAACTGTGATGCCGCTTCAACTTCAATCCCACCATCAAAATCTTCAGTACCACTATCGCTACCATTGGACTCTTGTAATTGTCGAAATGGATTCTCAAAGTAGTCACGTGTTTCATTATCTATAGCAAAATATTATTAGACAGTAAATCATAAGCATAACATTTCCTCAGAAAAAAAAAAAACAGAAACTCAAAATGTTAACTAGATGTACAATTATTTATCTGTCGTTTCCTAATAA
This sequence comes from Cicer yamashitae, assembly GCA_037974755.1. Lineage (NCBI taxonomy): Eukaryota > Viridiplantae > Streptophyta > Magnoliopsida > Fabales > Fabaceae > Cicer > Cicer yamashitae. Next base: position 3,755,178 of record JBBPBQ010000001.1, on the reverse strand, counting down.
TTATTTCTGTAAGTAAGTATATAGGTAACTCTAAGTTCTCTGGCATTTCAAAAAACATACTTGTTTCCTGTAATTGTCGAAATAGATTCTCAACGTACAGAGTTGTTTCCAAATCTGTAGCAAAATATTATTAGATAGTAACTCATAAGTATAAAATTTCAAAAAAAAAAAAACAGAAACTCATAAGCATAACAATAAAACCAAAACGTTAACTAGATGTACAATTATTTATCTGCCTAATAATTAAAATTTTACCACTTTCATAAAGCTTCTATAAGTAAGTATATAGGTAACTCTAAGTGCTCTTGCATTTCAAAAAACCCTTATTCGTGCACGTTTTTACTTTAGATACTTCAATTGGATATTATATTCTTCAACCAACTAGTTTAATTTTTTAAATATTAAAAGACATATAAATGGTTGGTAAAAATAAAACAAATGACTATATGACATCTTTGACAATGTCGTAATATTTTTTGATAAAATTATATCCAGAGAGACATGTATATTCTCTCCTAGTCTTTGGTAAGAAATACAAAGGGAAAAAGTTAGAGAAAAAATTCTCAATAAATTTTTTACAAATGTATCTAGAAAGTCAGCCATTAATCAAGTAAGGTCAGTCTTTTAATGACTAAAAAACAATTAAAATCACACACACATTTGTTTCAGCTCGGGAAAGTATATTTGTTTCTATTAAAAGACAACTTGAGAAAGTATATTTTCAGATAAAAAGTGACACACATTTATAAATTCATAGAAGAATTACAAGAAATAAACACAACTGTCAAAATATTTTATAAACACTGCATGATATGTAACTAATTAAAACCAACATGTAATAATAGTTTAAAAATATATTGGGTATAGTGCGTACTTATGCCGGCTATGAAAAGGGAATAAACTTAAGAGATGACGGAGAAAGTTAATGCTGAAGTCAAAGAAAGTTTTTGACAATTTTGTATAAAACGATTTTTTGCCGTTTGAAATTGAATTCCTTGGGTAAAGAAGAGGCTTGGTAGGTTTTCAAATGCTACAAAATTTAGTTTTGGAATCTCGACTTTTTGATCACCTTCACTTTTGAATATTTCCTCCAATTCATCTGCTTCTCTTATCATTAACGCCTCTAGCTCGAGAAACTTTTTACATATGGAGACTGGAAAGACATATTTCAACTTGTAGCACTTTACTACAACAAGTACTTTTAGCATTGGGAACATTGTCCTTGAGGTCAAGGAATTCGACATGTTTTGATTCTGCAAGTCATCTTCAATGATATGTTTCAACTCCTTGCATTCTTCTATTCTTAGATAAAACAATTGTGATAGACATCTTAAAATAGATGTGGAGAAAACGACTTCCAATATATCACATCGCATGATTATTATCCTTGTAATGTTTGTTAGGGCAAAAGAATTTTTGGGTCCCTCAAAAAGGTAGTTCATATCATGCATATCAGATAACTTAATATTTTGCAACCCAAAGTTCATTGGTTGTACATTTATTTCATTGAGACAAAATATATTTTTTACTTTGGAGTTATCTACCCTGAGACTTTCCAAAGCAATAAAATATTTCATGCTCAATTCCTACAAGTATGTACACAAAATAAATTAGTTGTATTATAATAATATCTATGAAATATAGTGAAAAACCATTTTTTAAATTAAATAAGATCTCATTTTAGATTATATTCTTAATTACATGAAATTAAAGGGGAAAATGAACTTCCATCTTATAAAAAAATTATACATTGAAGAATGATTTGTCAAGTTAATCAGATATTTTCTTGGTTTCATTATTTTTATATAAAATGATGTAAAAAATGTATATTCATTATTAAAATAGAAAAATAAACATTTTCATAAAATGGTTAAACAGACACGAAAGTTGGAAAAATAAACATTTACATCAAAAGCCTTCGGAACATCTTGAGGTGAGACTGTTGCGTGATTATGTTATAATTTTTTTCAAAACAGAAAAAGAGATATTTAAATCCTGGAATACAAAAAATATTCTAATCAATTACAATAAAAATAATGTGACAAGAATAATTGACATAACCATAGAATACAGGGACATATTATGCCACAATCTATTTCCTCGAGATACATTCTAAAGTATCAACACACTACTAAAAAAAGCAAGCACTTGTGAGACTTAGATCTTGCTTGGAACTACTATCTTAATACGTTTCACCAACACCGCACAAACATTGATTCTATGTGACATTCCCGTTTCAAGTTTTTTTTCACTAAGTAGTTATCAATTTCAATCCAATATAATAACATTCTTCGAGTAAGAATGAAATCATTGATTATTTTGGCAAACAAAAAATATATAAGAAAAAAGGGATACCTTCATTATTGTACTGTCTTGAGATTTTGAAACTGAATGAATAATGAAATCACCGATAGATTTGATATCAACTTGGGAGCATTTTTTAGTTTAAGTTCTTCCAAAGATGGAAATGTTGTGCGATATTGTTTGGGACACATGGCGACTAAACTTGGCAGATTGCAAAGATTGAGATATTGCAATGTCGGAAGATGAAGGTGAATCTCAGTGTGGTTTTGATGGTCATTAGTGTAATGGCCAAATATGTATTCCAATTTCATGCAATCTTCAACGTAGAGCCCTTTCAATGTAGGGAAGACATTGCCCCAATTATTGCCACTACTGTCATGATCTCTAGTGTCTATCACTATGTGCTTCAATTCATCACAGTTCCTAATCTCCAAAGATTTCAACATTCTTGGAGCAATAGACAAGATAAACACCGATTTTATCTTCAAAAAATGAGACAACACAATCTTTTTAATATTGCACATGATATGTGGTTGTACCGTAAGACATTGAGCACGTTCCCATATTTGAAAATTGTGTGAATTTGATACCTGTAATGTAATCCCAATGTAAAGGAACTAAAAATCATATTAAACGTTCCTTACGTGTGTATACAACTTATTTAAATGCAAACATATAAGTTATAACGTTTCAATTATAAGTCCTAAAGATAGGCTTTCATTATCTATAATAAATTTTTCTTTTATAAGTCCTAAAGATAGGCTTACATTATCTATAATAAATTTAGTGCATCGAAGTGTTTGAAACACTTCAAAACATATTCAACTTCTAATAGAAATCTTCAAGTTTGGGATGCTAAATATGCACAAAAGCTATCAAATAATATACAAGATACACATTAAAAAGATAAAGTATCACAATAAACCAGAAAAGGTTAGATGGTTACTGAGGATCAAGATGCTGCCAAGGATTGGTTATACTACCTTCAGTTAGGTTCTGTTACAAGTTGGAATGATTTGAAGAAATTGTTTCTAGAAAAATTCTTCCCTGCCTCAAGAGTTGCTTCAATCAAAAAAGAAATATGCGGCATTAGACAGATTGACAGGGAATCATTACATGAGTATTGGGAGAGATTCAAGAAATTGGTGTCTAGCTGTCCTTACCACCAGATTTTTGAACAATTGCTCATCTAGTATTTTTATGAAGGCTTGCTACCTATGGATAGAAGCATTTTGGATGCTGCTAGTAGGGGAGCACTTGTCGATAAGACCCCAGAAGCGGAAAAAGCTTTGATTGAGAACATGTCCATTAATTCCCAACAGTTTACAACTAGAACCAATTCAGTAGTGTTGACAAGGGGAGTGAATGAGATTCAAGATTCTTCTCACAAGAATCTAGAAAGCAGACTTGATGAGCTTACGTCTTTAGTAAAAAAATTGGCAGTAGGTAAAGCCCAAACAGTGGTCTGTGGTATTTGCACTTCTCTAGAGCATCCTACAGATTCATGTCTTACATTGCAAGACGATCCTATTGCTGATGCTCCCCAAGCATATGCAGCAAACATATACATTCCTCAAGCCAACTATGATTTGTCGTCTAACAGGTACAATCCTGGTTGGAGAAACCATCCCAACCTAAGATGGGGGAATTCTTCTGCACAACAGTAACCTAGGCAGTAAAAAGCTGATATCAAAAGTCAAGTCAAATGGTACCTCATGTGCGAACATTTGCCACCTCAGCTAAAAAGCTGATGTGTACGTCTTCGTAGAGAGTTTCCTTATTCACTTTCTAAAATTATCTATTATCTATTCTATTATAATAATTAAAACAGAACCCTCAAAATTCTTCATCTATGCCACATTCTCCAATATTTGCCAACTCACCAAAATTCTGATGTGGCACATTCCAAATTCATCTTCTATTCCATTATGTTTTGTTTCTTCAATATATAATGCAAACCTTTTTAACTTGCCCAAATACAATTGTTTCATATATTATATAATGTCAGCTTTAATTTATCACTCAATGTCTCATCAATACACTTAAAAAGCTCTAATTACTCATCAAAACTTTCATTTCAACAACTCATACAAAAAAATACAAACCATCCAATATCTTCAAATCATCACAATGAAGAATTTTGGGGTTCTATTTAATTATTATAATAGATGTTCAAGTTCATATATCAATATTATTGCATAGGAAATAAGTTTTTTTTTCCTATGTTGAATGTGTCTCCCATAACATTTTTTCTTTTTATAATTAAAAAAACACAAATCATAATTGAAACAACAAAAAAATTAATAATATTAAATATTTGGAAATAAATAACTTATAACTATTTCATTATTCACTTGAAACTTTCTATGTCTTAAACATTCACAAACTTTTCTTGCCTATAATTTTTTTCAACCACTCTTGAAATTTCTTGACCGTGTCAAATAATTATTTGAAAATTTCAAGGCACACACGAATGAATTGTTTCAATATTTTGGATTTGACAAACTATCACTCAAGAATGAATGTTATAATATATCACAAAGCACATATTTTTATTTAGGTCATGCTTAGATCGATAGTGAGATTGACAGAATTACGATGAACATATAAAATTGAAAATGTGAAAAAGCACATAAATTTATAAATCTAATGTTTCAAAACTAATATAAACTATATAAAATAAAGAAATATTATAGCTAAACGTATAACTTTAACAATAAAGAAATACATAACTATTTAACAAATATATTATTAGAAGAACAACTTCAATGAAATCAAAAAGCTTGAATAAACCAATTTCTCATTTAAATATATTTTGCATGAGTTGTATTAGTCAACAATGTTTTACTTTTTCTTTTACTAAAGCAAAGTTAGCTTATATATAATTATTCAAAACTATATTTACCTTTAAGTACATAAACACTTGAGTATATTCGACTGTAAAACAAAATTAACATTATTTTTAAATTATATATTATTGTTATTTTATATTCAGTAATATATTAAATTCGCGGGTTAGTATCTAGTTTCTAGTTATAATAATTAAAACAGAACCCCAAAATACTTAATCTATGCCACATCCTCCAATATTTGCCAACTCACCAAAATTATGATGTAGCACATTCCAAATTCATCTTCTATTTCATTATGTTCTATTTCTTCAATATATAATGCAAACCTTTTTCACTTGTCGAAGTACAATTATTTCATACATTATATAATTTCAGTTTTAATTTATCACTCAATGAATCATCAATACATTTAAAAATCTCTAATTACTCATCAAAACTTTCATTTCAATAACTCATACAAAAAAATACAAACCATCCAATATCTTCAAATCATCACAATGAAGAATTTTGGGGCTCTGTTTTAATTATTATAATAGATGCTCAAGTTCATATATCAATATTATTACATAGGAAATAAGTTTTTTTCCCTATGTTGAATGTGTCTCCCATAATATTTTTTCTTTTTATAATTAAAAAAACACAAATCATAATTGAAACAAAAAAAAATGAATAATATTAAATATTTGAAAACAAATAACTTTTAACTATTTCATTATTCACTCGAAACTTTCTATGTCTTAAATATTCACAAACTTTTCTTGCCTATAATTTTTTTCAACCACTCTTGAAGTTTCTTGACCGTGTCAAATAATTATTTGAAAATTTCAAGGCACACATGAATGAATTGTTTCAATATTTTGGATCTAACAAACTATCACTCACGAATGAATGTTATAATATATCGCAAAGCACATAATGTTATGTAGTGCATGCTTAGATCAACAATGAGATTGACAGAATTACGATAAACATATGAAATTGAAAACGTGAAAAAGTACATAAATATATAAAAGGCTAAATATCACCTGTGGTCCCTTAACTTAATTTCAGTTAACGATTTAGTCATTTATCTTTTTTTTTCTCGATTTGGTCATTTATGTTTTTAAATAATTTCAGTGTTACCCGTTAAGTGGGGTTCCGTTAAGAAAAGGTTAAAAAAATCCCTCCTCCGTTTTCAGAAAAAGTTACCCTTTATGTTTTGGAAATATTTCAGAAAAATATTCAAAGTTTGTTCTAAGTTTGGCAGTAGGATTGATTCGTTAAAACTGAAGTTGGTATTTATACTCCATAGACATCACTTCAAATCAGTGACAATCATTCCTAGAGGTTTGATGAACATATGCAATGATCCAGATGAGGGATTTTTTAACTTTTTCTTAACGAAACCTCACTTAAAGAGTAACGCTGAAATTATTTAAAAACATAAAGGACCAAATCGAGAAAATAAAAAGATAAAGGACTAAATCGTTAACCGAAATTAAGTTAAGGGACCACGGGTGGTATTTAGCCTATATAAATCTAATGTTTCAAAACTAATATAAATTATATAAAATAAAGAAATATTATAGCTAAATGTATAACTTTAACAATAAAGAAATACATAACTACCTAACTTATATATAATTATTCAAAAATATATTTACCTTTAAGTACATAAACACTTGAGTATATTCTACTGTAAAATAAAATTAACATTACTTTTAAATTACATATTATTGTTATTTTATATTCAGTAATATATTAAATTCTATCGCGCAAAGCGCAGGTAATCTAGATTATATTTTATTCTAAAGTAATACAACAAGATATCATCAGCCAAACAAACATAAGTTAATTATGGTGGTTTCCCAAAGTATATTACGTAGCATCTTATCTAGTTAAACCTATGAAGTCACATTAATTATAGTAATTATATAGAAGACCTAACACATAAATAGGATGATGTTTGTAGACACACGTCATGAGTTAAGTGTGCTCCCAATGCAAAAGGCACGGGTAAGTTTAGCACTTTCGATAAAATCTGTTTCAAGCGCATTAATCCAGTATGCAAGCAACCCAATTAGATAAACACGAGTAGAAGACTTTAATCATAATTAATATAAGCTTGTCACGCATGGAAGAACTCGCATTCAAAGTTCTTAATACCACTATGTGCAGCATGACTCAGATATAGTCCATTGGCACAATTAATTGCAAAAACAAAGGATATTGCATGGGATGAAGCTGACAGATATTTCTAAAATATTGGTGAATATATGTCTATATAACTGGTTCTAATTAATATAATATTGTTGATGGCTCAGTGGTTGTGTTTTGTATGCGCGAGACAGAGGCGCAAGGCAACCACCAGACTGTTGCAACCATTAAGTCAATATGTGAACGTTATATCTATATACAATTTCACAATTTGAATGGCAGAACCAAGAGTTGTACCTCTTTCTCAAGTGACATTACTTTTCTATAAATAATGTCACTTTGGACCCTGTATATCTATATACCATTTCATGATATTGTCAAATTTGGAGATTGCCATCCACTTTTCTCATCCATTCTTATATTCTAAGTCATCTTATTCTTCTCTAATGCATGATAGTGCATTACTATTGAACATACTATTGAAAGATACTCTTGGTGTGATAGTGCAAATTATATCAAGGTTTTCTAAAATACCCTGAAGGGGATTCGCTGGTTATCTCATTTGCATCCGATTGGTGGGGGCGAATCGAACCTAAAAGCTAGTGTAACAACACGCTTTGGAATTTGCTACATATAATCTCCATCAACAACTTCACTATTAAAGTCTTGTAGCAATTGTCACCAACACAGTTCCAACAGAAGCATCAATGACTCATAAACATTGTTCGAAGTAGTTGATAAGACTTTCAGAGTTGCACTTCATACCTATAATGATGGAAAGTTAAATATTCATTTTAGTGGAGAAGTTGTTGTTCATACTACTATTAATTTCTCATGTGCTTATAAAAAAAAATATTATTAAATATCACCAACGAAATCGTTTTTTATATTTTAAAAACGTTGTTATATCTTTTAACAACGCTATATAATATAGCGTTTAAAAGTAATGTTAAATACATAAAAAAAAACGTTTTTAAAATCTTTTTTGGGTGTAGTGTTTGTAATTGTTGTGAAGTGACCATAACATTGCACAAAAATTTAAGACTACATACTGGAAGCGGGGAGGCTGATGTTTCTCAGAAGAAAAAAAATATTTTCTGAATGGGTGTTGGGGTTGGTGATGGTACAATTGGGGAAGAAAATGATGAAACTATCACACTTGAACTTCCAAATGATTTGCTAAAAAAAAGTTCAGGTGTACAATCTCATTAGCAAATGCTATCAATTTCATGAAAATTTACAAGGCTTTGCAAGTTAAACCCAAGCTCTGTGAAGCTCTTTTATTTTTTGGTGAACAGCTTTCTGAAGTTCTTATTAGAACATAAATGGCAGCCCAATATAGTGTCTTCTCATGCTACTGCTTTGAGAAATCATTTCATACTTCAAATAATAATGTATCTAAGTTCAGGTACCGATACTTCAACTTTTGACAGTACTTGAAACACCAATTATGTTTGCAAAATTAGCAGCTTCCATGTGGAGTAGTGACCAAATAACTAACTAGTTTAGCAACTTTGATCATATAGATCCATGAAATGAAGTTGAGCCTAACATATTCTACTATTGAATCTAAACAACCATTGAATGAGAGACACTTTTGTTCTTCCCCACTATTGTATTTATAATAGATGACGTATTGGGTCCGATTGTTTAAAAAAATTAAAAATGATTTGTATAATATTTTATCATTTTGTTATAACATCATTAAAAAAGAATTTTAAAAATAAAGCTTCAAATGAAAAATTGATTTGAATAGTTTATTTTAAAATATGATTTTAAGTATTTCATTTATTTTCTCCAACTTTTTTGGGATAATGAAATTTCAAAAAATGATTAAAATGAAAAGCTATTTTGAGAAACTCTTCATAAAAATCATTTTTGATAAATACCTTTTTTAAATTAATGTGATTTTTATTATGTTAAATTGTCATGTTCTAAAGGAAGATTCTTCATTTATGAAAAAACTTACATCCAACTAAAAAATAAGTGGTTTTGCTTGCATTGAAGTTTCATAGAAGCTTTTGAATCTTTTTTAGAACAATTTTAGATCAGATTTCACTTATCTCTTTGATGAATTTTGGATTACTATGATTTATTTTCCCTGAAAATCAAAGTGTTAAAAAAAAAGAAGTATCATGAAACAATAGTACTACCAATTTCAAGATGGATTTCGATTTATTCTTTTTTGGTTCTCTCAATTTGTTAAAGTGTTGAAGGCTTACCAGTTACCACTTTTATGAGATATTTGGCTTGAGATATCTAGAATGTTCCAATTCATTAGTTACTCTGACCATCTCACTTGCAAGTTGTAGTTAATATGGCCTTCATTTTAAGGACGGAATCAAAGCTTGGCTTCTAAAGAATAATCAAAGGTCATTTTCAATTCAATTAACAAAAACAAAATGCAAGTATACAAACATTTGTGAATTAGATTAAATGAAAAAGTTGGATCAATACTAAATTCGGAAAATCAAATCATAAACCATTCAAAGCAACCGATAGTTGTGAACTACTGAAAAGGTAATGCATGAAGGGAGAACCAACGAATTTAACAATCTAATAAATGAAAATGACGTAGCAACTTCTCAAGCTACATATTCAATTGACCATTAATTAACAATGATCCATGAAGTCACCATTAATTAGAAAAAGTACAAAATAAATAACAAACTTAAATTAACATAATAACATATAAGTTGCAATTGAGTCTAATGTTCAAGTCACGTAGCACCACATCTACATCCTCACATTAAAAACAAAGTGATATTAACAATTCGACTATTGTCAGTATAAGGAAACCAATTAATAGTGCCAATACCCACATAGTTTTGATAATTGTATTCGCTACCTAGAGCCATTTTTTTATATATGAAACGGAATTAAAACCTTCAATTTGTTAATTCTGCATTGCTAAAATTGAAAGAAAAAAAGTCTACAAACAAATTCACTAACACTTAAATTTATAGCAAAAACGACAAAATCATAATATTTTAAATATAATAAATAACATAACTTAATTATAAAAACATTTATAAGTTAGTAATAATGAAATAAAAATTAAATGTTAATGTGTCATCATTTTTTTCAACTCAACATCACGTCATAAATAAAAAATCAAATCATAAAAAATAGATGACATGAAAAAACCCAAGAATTTTTAAATAGGAGATTTAAAACTCGAATTTAGAAAAAGGGACTAATATATAAGACAGTATACAAATAAGATAAAATATTTATCCAATTGGATAACATATTCTATTACCCGTCCCGCCACCATATTTTACTCTGCATGCAAACAGATGCTATTTGAAATATCAATTATTTGATTAGATAAAAGGAGAAAATTTTAAATAAAATATAATTTTTCAGACAATGAAATTGTTTATATAAAAGAAAAAACTGAGAAAAATTGCTAAGCTAAACCAATATTTGATATCCCTTCATAGAAATTTTAATATAGATCACGTCAATATTTATAAAATGTTCAAAACTTAAACAACCACAAATATCTTTATAATTAAGATAGTAAATTAGATGATACTTTTATAGTAAATATATATATATATATCAAATTATATCGATATTAATTACATCATATCTTATTCATGAAAATAAAAAATAAAAAGAAGCAGCGCTTAACTCATCCCCTATAAAAGTATAGAAGTATAGACAAGGTACCTTTTAAGTGACACGGATAAAAGGTAAGATACCTTTGAGGTACACATAATAACAACAGGCAGCAGCTAACGGCATGTATAAACAGCATTGACATTTATAAAATATAAACTTTACCAATATCACAACCTCTATAGTGACTTTAAAAATCAAAATCAAAATACAAAACTTGAAAATCAAATTATTGTACTATTCCTGTACAATTTTTAAAAATACTATCAAGCTATCACCAGAATCATAGCTAGTTTTTGAAAACTAATTAGAGTCAAAACTTAAAATGTGAAGGGTTTGGGGGGTTGGAGGGACAACACCTAACTAGGAAGGGTTATTTCTGACTGTTGCAATATCCTAAAATTAGGGCAATCTACTGTTTCTATGAAAGGCAAAGGGGTCCAGAATATATGCCAATGAGTTGAAATGTAAAACTAATCCTTCTTGTTCCCAAATTTCTCTGCAATTATGGGACGAAACTAATCCTTCTTGTTCCCAAATTTCTCTGCAATTATGGGACGAACATCGTCGACATCAACCAGTTTCTCCAGAAAGGGAAGTAAAGACATCAGAGCAGAATCAGATGGATCATCAAACCAACTTTCAATAGGAATCCCATTGTTAACTTGCAACCTGAAAACCTGACATGAACAACAGAGTTTTTAAATTTCAGTATCATTTACCATAGGCAATAAATAAAGGACCAGACAAATATTAAAGGACTATTTATGATCACTAATGTTATATTTTTTAAATTTTATGGTTTAAATAGTTTTTAGGCCACATATACACTTTTCACTTTTGGTCATAGGTTTTGCTTTTAGTCTTTGCAAATATACATTTTTTACTTTTGGTGCCTATAAATATTCATTTTACTCCTTATCTACAGGAACTAAAATCACATATTTTATATATTACAAAGATCAATTCAAATCTGAATAAATTTTGCAATGACTAAAAACAAAATACTTAAGACCTAAAGCAAAAAATGTATATTTGTAGGGACTAAACAAAAAAATAACATTTTTGCAGGGACAAAAAAGTCTAAAACCAAAAAGTGTTATATTCGCAGACCTTATTTAAGCCCATTTTTATTATACTGAAACAAGTAGCTGCTAATAGAAACTAATCATCTATAGGATCTTCATGAATATTGGAAAGAAAATCATGCAAACTAGTTAGTTATCTAAATGAGGGATTTTTTAATAATGATATTGCATATTAAGCAATATTTTAGGGTATGTTTGGTTTGAGAGAAGTTGTGAAGAGAGAGTAACCAAAGAGAAATAGAAAAGAGACGGTAGACCTCTTCTGTTTCGTGTGCAGAGAAATAGGAGGGAGAGAGAGAGAGAGATTCAAATAGTGTGGGTCCCACTACTTTTTGCAATCTTCTCTTATGTGCAAAGAAGAGCGAAAGACATGCCACTATATTGATTTTTCCACTGATGCCCCTTCTCTTTCTGGATTTTTTCTTTTTATAATTTCAGGATATTAATAACAAGACAACGTCTTTTTTATAATAAGCAGACCACGTACTAGTTTAGAACATAACTATTAACAACAGCACAACCCAAATAAACTGAAACTTATAAATAAAAAAATCGATAGTTTAAAACTTATAATTTAATTAACTGAAAATAATTAAATTTTATTATACTAGTATTTTAGATTACCAAATCAAGTAAACTGAAAATGATTAAATTGGTTTAAGTGATTTAATTACTTAAATTATATTAATTGAAAATTTAAAATAAAATAAAATAATTGTGAATTTGATGAGAGTTTTTCTATTAAAGGGGCATTTTAATACTTCCAAAAATAATCAACGCTTCTCTCTCTTCATATATCTTCTCTTTCTCTTAAACCAAAACAATAAATCAAATCTACTCTATTTCTCATCTCTTTCTCTCTTTCCATACTCATTCTACATCTTTCTCTCTTCTCAATTTTTAATGTAATGCATGATATCACACCAAGTATTTTGGATCATGAATGACATTAGTCTCAATGGATTAAGATTTTGGTCATTTTATAAATGAATTACATCAAAACCTATTAGAACATTAAGACCAATGAAATACCTGAGGAGAGTTGTCTACTATGGCTACTTTTGCTAGGTCAATTCCAAGAACTGTCAAATCTTTGGTGTAGGTACCATCTTCATAGATACACGAATCTCGGTATTCTCGTCGAGAAAAAAACTTTTTCTCAGGATCAAGAACATCTAGCAACTTTTCAGCATAGATCTTTTTACTAGCAGTGAAAATGATGATCTCAAACATCTCTGATACTCTCTCCAAAAACTCGCGGAGGAAGGGCCGTTTTCGCACATAGACGGTGTACTCCTTGTCAAGTAAAACTTGAATTGTGAAGTCAGCACCACTATCATATCGAGTCATCGTAGAGTGGATCAGTGTTTCTGTGAAGGTGAAACAACATAAAGGGGTATGAAATTCGTTCCAGAAAACTAAATAAAGTAATACCAACATTTCTCTTGTTTATCCAATAAACAACAACAGCAATCAAACATTGTGTGACAAAACATAAGTTACAAAGTAGACAAAGATGAAATATAATTACCGTCCAAATCAAGAACAAGGGTAACATCCTTCCTTTTGCTCGTCTCCTTGCTTACTAGTGCAGGCAACGAGTTACATTCGTCTGATACCTCCAAAAAGTTTTTAATGAATGTCTCATGATCAATTGATTCTACTCTCTCGGAATCAAGCTGAGAGGACCTGGCATGAAGTTCTTCAGTAAGTGGCTTGGCCTGATGACAAATGAAATCAAACCATGAAGAATCAGGCGCCGGCTGAAACTCTTCAGAGGATTCTACATAATGAAAATTTGCTGGTTCTATGGTGTTCTCAAGGGCGGGAAGACCGTACAACAAATTTGGCCCATCATATTCAAGATCAAAAAGGGAAATATAGTCGATAGAATCGTCAAATAGATTGGTCCCGTCACTGGGAAACCCATTGAGACATGCTTCATCCATATAGGAGTCTAATAACATATCAGGTGTTTGGAAATTGGGAAAGTTGTTGTCATCCACTTGAGGTGGGGTGGTGATTTGCAACTGATTAACTGCAACAAGACCAAAGTCCACACACTTGTTATAAACAGCGCAAAAGTGAAGTTAGTAACAGAAAAACAATTATACTACTATACTACTTGAAGCCACCTGCTAGAAGTAGCCATCAAACATTTATAATGGCTTGTGTTCCAATTTCAATTAGCCCCACAACTAGGGGACTGAAATTGATAGTTCTCAAGTTCCGCAGTAAAAAAAAGAGTTAATGTTAATTTTTACAAAAATAATCACAATACTCATTAACTGCATTCATTTACGTAGTAAATATGTGGATTTCTGGCTAAAATAAATAAGGATATAAAAGGAATGTCAACGATTAATACTCTTGAAAATTTGTCTATGTTTCTTATAATTAAGACCAAAGAAATAACCTATTTGTCCGTTATAAAACGATCGGAGTTAGCATCTTCTTATCTTTTGTTTTGACTACGGAGATGCTTTATCCTCAACTTATAATTGTAGTTAGTTCTTTAATTAGGTTTATTTGTTATCACAATAAAAGAGAACAGTTTTTAACAAGTATGGTTTCAAGTGGGTACCTTCTTCAAATAGGTTATAGAGGGCATCATCGGGCCTATTAAAATAAGACAACATGGTATCTGAATCTGAACTTGCAGAAACAGAAACCAGAAAAGAATCCTGCAATAAAAAACCAGCATAGTGAGTAATGTGGAGCAAAGCGAACATCGACACTTCATTATTTTCTTTTTTAAGAATATATGAATGAAGTAGCCAAATTATACTGCAATGAACAGAATTTCATTGAATAGGAAAATCCTAGCTCACAAATCTAAGAGTTAATGGTTATAAATTATAATCAATAATAGATAATACATACAACTAAATCTGAGCTTAGATATCAACAAAAAAAAGTTTATGAAATGATACATAAAGCAGCCAATTCGTTCCATATAGATCCATGAAATGGAAGCTGACCCTTACCCTTTCTACTACTGAAACTGAACAACCATTGAATAAGAGACAGCCCTGCCCCAAAATTGTATCTACATCAGATGACATTTGGTGTTTCTCATTGCCACACTCCTCAGAAAATTCTTTATTTAGGAAATAACCTACATCATACACGTGCAATTGATAAGTACCTTTGCTTGCATTATGTGATCATAAACGACTTCATAGAAGCAACTTTTCCAATACCAAGATGGAATACATTTTATTCATTTTTGAAACTCTCAATCTGTTTAAGTATTAAAGCTTACCACCATTGTGAGATGTTTGGTTTGATATATCTAAATTTCTCATTTCATCAGTTATTCTGACCATGGAACATGGTCTTTTAAATATTTTATTTGACTTCCGAGACACACGGGGGAACCTCCCATGTCTTTTACAAGTTGTAGTTGATCTAGCCACCATTTTACGGGATGGCATCAAAGTTGGGCTTCTCAAGAGTAGTTTAAGATCATATCAACCGGTTGACAGTTTTCCGTTTGAATTTAACCTCTAAGAAACAAAAGCAAAACACAGGTCATACAAAACATATTTGCATAAAATGAAATTAAAAATATGGATCATAGACAAATAACGCAGATCAACAGAATGTTTATGTTAACGAAAGTAGTTCGCACGTAAGTATATAAAAATCAAAGTATTCAAAAACACAACCCATGCACGAGAGATTCATTCTGATCGGATATTTGAATAATATTTCAAGCTTGTTCAATTGAAAGCGGTGAACATCAGAAAACTGTCTTAATTTCTTTATAATTTTCAAGATTTTCAAATCAAGACAATTAACACATGAATCTATATTAATGATAATGAAATCGAAAACTAAATCGAAGATATAAAAACCCCTCCACCAAACATAGAATTCACTGCATATTTTGCCAACTTCCAAAAACACTTGAACAAAACAAAATCTATGGAACCCTAATAATAAATAATATACTTATATATTGTAAATATGTCATTGGCCTATCCACATATATGACCCACAAAAAGGTTAATTGTCCACCCTAGTTGGGAGCTAAGGACATGAGGTGAGAGAAACGCCTTCCTGCAACTTACCCTCCTCCAACCAATCATGCCATAGCCCTCAACCAAGTGGTGATGCAGCCGATTGCAGTTGCAAAGACCACAAAGATACTTTTGTGGCTGGCATAATTGTGCTTGGAGACTGCAATTTAAAACCTTGGGCCTTACCAAACAGCGAACGATCCGTATATTAAAAAAAAAAAAAAGAGTGATAGATCTCAACTCAACTCCCCAACCTCCAAACACAAATTCAAAAAACAAAGTAAATCTATAGAAAATATTCATTCATCAATGTTAGGGTTTTAGCATGATTTTAATAACTCAACTTCCCAACCCAAAACACAAATACAAAAAACAAAGATTTTTTTGAGGAAACACGAAAAACAAAGTTAATCTATTGAAAATATACATTCATCAATGATAGGGTTTTTGCATCATATATCAAATTTTCAAATATTAAATTTAAGTATCCGCCAAATTTGTGCACTTCCCCCCATTCTCTAAATCCAACGCACACAGTAAAACAAGCCACAAAACCCGCCAGAACGAAACAAAACCCCAAAAAAAATTTAATCAATTATTACAAAAATCACTTTCATCCATTAAGAATATCAACTTCAATTCAACCTGAGATAAAACATCCAAAAACCTGACAACCCTTATTTTCTTTTAGCTCTTTCTATCTCCAAAAAGGTCAAAAATTAAAAACCGAAAATCACCAAAAACAAAAAGAAAACCAAAATTGAGCATAAAAAATAAAAGTAAGATCGAATTCAAAAAAAAACCATTAAGCAAAGACCCAATTCATCAAACCACAAAATTCAACCAATTCCACAAATCAAAAAAATCAAAGCAAGAAATTAAAATTGAGAAAAACCAGTAATCG
>JBBPBQ010000001.1:3710671-3729554 GCA_037974755.1 Cicer yamashitae | reverse complement strand
TAATTTCTAAAATGCCCTATTTTAAAAATTATTTACGCGAGTGCCTTACTTTTTTTTAAAATAGGAAGTCGCTTATCTGATGAATGACCTGTAACTAATTTTTATTTTATTTTATATATTTTAACATTTGTTATTAATTAGTATAATAAATTAAAATTAATTTAATTATTTAAAAAATAAAAATACTAATAATAAATTAAAATAAAATAAAATACATTCATAAATTATAAATAAATTTTATATTTTAATTATTATTATTATAATAAATAATTATTATAATTTTAATTTTATTATAATTAAAATGATTAAATTATATTATAAATCTGAAGAAAAAAATACATTAAAATTAAAAAAAATACATTAAATTTGTTGCAAAAAATAGTAATAACAATTAAATAAATAGAAAATTATATTAATAACATGAAAATGAAACGAAATACATTAAATTAAGGATAAAAAAACATCATATTTGAGAAGAAAAAAAACATCAAATTTATATCGATGATGTCCACCTAAATGACCTCCAGTCCCACATCTAGGATGTCGTCGAACTTGTCTAGCTCTCTGAACGAGTTGCGGTTCTTCCTGATTTTGATCATTTTCTCAGTGTAAGTTGTAGGTGGATTAGAACCACTGCCACCTGCTTCCATTAAATTTTGAGACCGAGGATTATACATCGAATCAACACACAGCATAAGCCGACTCAAGAGTTGTGCACTGAGTTCCAAACAAATTATAGAAAAGCCCATGTTCTGTCGGATAACTGGGCGTTGGTACTTCTGGCACCGACGGAACGTAATACTGAGTCGGTGGTGGATCATAACATGGAACTTCAATAGCGACGTGTAGGTGATCAATTCAAGGAATCCTTGTGATTTTTTTACAACCAATGAAATTATTCTATTCAATATTTAATCTCGTCCGTTGAATAAAAGTTAACGGATGTGGATAATCAATGCAAGTCAATCCTTGTGATTTGTTTGCAACCAATAAAATTATTCTATTCAATATTTAATCTCATCCGTTGAATAAAAGTTATCAACGGATGTGGATGATCCAATACCAATCCTTGTGATTTGTTTTCAACCAATGAAATTATTCTATTCAATATTTCAAACACCTTATACCTTCTATAAATAGAAAACAAACTTACACTATCTCACCACACCTTCTATCTCACCATACCTTCTACCATTTCATACTTAATCACTTAATCATGGTTGCTCAACAAGTAATTTGTATTGTTTATTACAATGGTTCAATTGTCGATCGAGTTGAAGGTAAAACATTCGTAAGTGACTAAAAAAAGGCGTTCAAAGTACATTCAGGAAGCAACCTTTCTCGTCTAAAGAATGTCATTAAAAAAAAAGTTACAGCTCGATGACAGCGTCACGATAACTGATATAGTTTATCGACACCTTGTGTTCTTTGGTGAAAATACAACAAGGTTTGAATTGATAAAGATTTGCGACACAAAGATGTTGAGTTGATGTTTGATGTTTATACACAATGGTCATAACTCGGCACCATCGAGTTATATGTTACCTTTGAGTATGGTCCTCCATCAACAAACATTGATCAACCATCGACGTCAAACATACCTTATCAACCCGACTTATATTCTCGATCACAACACTATGAGTCATACTCTACCCAATTAGAACAAACTCATCCGGAAAGTTTTCAACTCCATCATCAATCTCCTCCAACAAGTCCACAATGCGATATTCCCCTTAGTGTCTTATATAATATCAACGAGGAAGAATTAAGTGATTATAGTGAAGAGGATGAAACATACTTTGATGAATCATTTGATAATTCTGATGATGACATTGATGTTGATGAAGATATGAAAGCAGAAGATCAACATATCCTACCTGATTTCGATCCATCATCTCACCTAAAGAGCATCAATTTAGATACTCAAGAGCAATCAAGTGAATTTAATTACTTGTTCATTAATGAAGTCCCAGCAGTAGATGGAACTTCAAAATGCAAAACGAGTGAATTGTAGGTGATTGGTAAATTGAATGTGCCTCATACATGCACAAATTCTGCATTGTCACAAGATCATATGAAGCTCGATTCTAACATGATATATACAAGCATAATGCAAGTTGTGAAAGTGGATCCTTCAATCAAAGTGAAGTCATTATTGCTCAGATTCGGGCTTTACACAACTACACAATTAGTTATAGAAAGGCTTGGATGGGAAAAAATAAAGTGATCCAACAAATTTATGGCAATTGGGAAGAGTCTTACAATCAACTCTAACAATGGTTGTTGGTTATGCAAATGTTTGCTTTAGGAATCAAAATCGAAATGGAAACCATCCCAGCTTATCATGAGAATAGTTTGATAAGTGGATAAGGATTTTTCATAGACTATTTTGGGCTTTCGTTCCGTGCATATCTGCGTTTAAATTCTGCAAACCAATAGTACAAGCTGATGGGACTTGGTTGTACGACAAGTACAAGGGAACTCTATTGGTAGCAGTTGCAAAGGATGGGAACGACAATGTAATTCCTATTGCTTATGCTATTGTGGAAGGTAAGACAAAAGAGGGTTGGTGTTTCTTTTTTAGAAATTTGAGAAAATACGTCATTCCACAAGCCAACATTTGTTTGATTTCAGATAGACACGAATCCACTAAGAATGCTTATAATAATCCGAATAATGGGTGGCAAGATCCTCCGTCAAAGCATATGTTCTGCGTCCGACATATTTCACAAAATTTTGCAAGGGAATTTAAGGGCAATGCTTTGAAGAAAAAAGTTATTTCTATGGGAAATAGTTTCATTCTTAATTTTTATAATTAGTGTAATTTTTAATAATTTCATTCTTAATGTATATAATTAGTATAATAATGCATTGTCTACTATTTGATTATTCGGATTATTATAAGCATTCTTAATTGATTCGTGTCTATCTGAAATCAAACAAATGTTGGCTTGTGGAGTGACGTATTTTCTCAAATTTCTCAAAAAGAAACTCCAACACTCTTAATTTATATAATTAGAGTAATCATGCATTGTCTACTGTTTAATTACAGGTTACTTAATGAATGAGCCTACATAGCGATAGTATCGCAAAGAAATCGGCATAGTAAACCCGGAGGCTTTGTAATGGTTAGACAACATACCTCGACAAGATTGGATACAAGCATTCGATGGAGGTAGCCTTTGGGGTCAGATGACAACCAACCTTGTGAGTCAATCAACGCAGTATTAAAAGGCTCACGCAACCTTCCTATCACGGCTTTGGTCCAATCAACTTATTTTAAAACAAGGACACTGTTTCCAACCATGGGAAAATGACACGCATCCATTTTAGCTTTTGGTCAGGTACACACAAAAACATGCATAAATTTTATGAAATTGGAAATAAGTAAATCCAATAGTCATAGGGTGAATAGTTTTGATTAGAGCAACCATACTTTCATGGTCCATGAGACAGTAGTTCCAAGAGAAGGGCGACCAATTGGTTATTTCAGTGTAAACCTTTCTAACAAGTAGTGCGATTGTGGGAAATATCAAGCTAAAACTTAACTGAAATTAAGTTAAGGACCGTATGTGCTATTTAGCCTAATTAATATATAAGTTGTTAATTGTGACAATTTTTTTTTTTTTGTAATTAGTAACAAATTAATCTAAAACAACTGCTCTATTAGATGAGCTATGATAGTAATCATTTAAAAAATATAAAATTAAAATCACTTTAAACAAATCTGTAGTAATAGTTAAATCATTAAAATTATTCGTCCCATGAATTCAAATTTGGGCCACATCGACGCAATCAAGTTCAAACCCAATAAAAAATAAACACAAAGGCCCAAAATTGGTGTTGTGTTATGTTAGTAGTTATATAGATATATAGATTTGGCGGATTTTTTTAGTAATATCTTTTTTTTTATACCAAAATACCCCACTCCCAGTTTTATATATTAGATTGCCCTACTTTTGGAGCCAAAAGGAAGTCGCTGGCCAAGGGTGCGACCAGCTGAAGGCAACACTGAAATGAACCTAGTTGGAGGTCGCTGGCCAAGAGGCGACCTCTTACTAGGGTTAAATTTTTTTTGGTCGTTTTATGTATTATTATATGAATTTAATATATTAATAAATAATTATAATAAATAATACATTAATAAATAATAATAATAATAATAATAATAATAATAATAATAATTTGCTACTTACCAAATTGTACAATTTTAGCTTTTGGTTACGTATACACAGAAACTTGCATAAATTGTATGAAATTGGAAATCAGTAAATCCAATAGTCATATGGTGGATAGTTATGATCGGAGCAACCATACTTTTATGGTCCACGAGACAGTAGTTCCAAGATAAGGGCGACCAATTGGTCATTTAAGTGTAAACATTTCTAACAAGTGGTGCGATTGTGGAAAATATCAAGTTAAACATATGCCTTGTTCACATGTGATAACATAAAATATAATTATTGGAGTCTTATACCTGATGTGTACAAGGTGAAAACGGTACTAAAAGTCTACGATGAAGCGTTCCAAGCCATGTCTACGATGAAGCGTTCCAAGCCATATCAAACGAAGGATATTGGCCACAATATGAAGGTGTTAAGGTGTGTCACAATCCACTAATGCGGAGAGTCAAGAAAGGTCGCTTAAAAAGCAAACACAATAGAGTAGAAATGGACACTACAGAAAGAGTACCGAGAAAATGCGGATTATGTCGCATCTCTAGTCATACTAGAAAACATTGTCCAAACGCTGCTGGCACATCTACTCAAATTGGATGTATTTTTTATTTTAATTTTAATGTATTTTTTTAAGATTTATAATATAATTTAATCATTTTAATTATAATTATAATAATTATTTATTATAATAATAATAATTAAAATATAAAATTTATTTATAATTTATTAATGTATTTTATTTTAATTTATTATCAGTATTTTATTTTTTAAATAATTAAATTAATTTTAATTTATTATCCTAATTAATAACAAATGTTAAAATATATATATATATATAAAAAGAAGGTTAGTTACAGGTCGTTCCCCGTGGAGGCAACCTCCTGTAACATTTTCAAAAATTTTCTTTCTCCTGGTCGCTTCCCGAGGAAGCGACTTTCTACTTAAAATTTCAAAGTATGGCATTTTAAAAATTTAAAAAAAAAAAAAAAACAGACTTCATCTCCATCTCGTGTTCATAAATTTACTTTTAAGTTATAAATTTAAATATTACAAATTTTAATTAAAAAAATAATAAATAAAACATAATTTAATTTTTATTATTAGACAAATTAATTAATTCTATTATTTAAATATAATTTATTCTACATACATATAATAAATTTTGTTTTTTAAAATTATTTTAATTTGAAATGTATCATGTAAATTCATTTTCGTCCATTCTTTATGTAATTTGAACTCAATTATATTTATTATATATCTATTAGTTATTCCCGTCTTTTTTATAAAAGAAACTAGAGTGATATAATCCGATTATTTAAGATTTTTTTTAAATGAGTTTTATAGTATTTGTCTTTTTCTCATAACATTTAAAAAAAATTAAAAATAAAGTTTTAAATAAAAATTTGGTTTAAATAGTTTATCTGAGAATATGTTAGGTATTTTATTTATTTTCTACAACTTTTTTGGATAATAAAATTTTAAAAAATGATTAAAACGAAAAATCATTTTGATAAACTGTTCATAAAAATCATTAGCATATGTGGTCCCTTATCTTAATTTCAGTTAACTTTTTAGTCATTTAATTTTTATTTTTTTTGATTTGGTCCTTTATTTTAATTTTAAGTGACAATTTAATCTTTGATGTTTTAAAATGCCAACAATGTTATCCTTTTTTTTTTTACAAAAATTCATCAAAATTTTCACTTAAAACATAAAAGATCAAATTGTCACTTAAAATTAAAATAAAGGATAAAATCGGGAAAATAAAAGACTAAAACTTAACTGAAATTAAGTTAAGGACCATATTTACTATTTGCCTAATTAATATATAAGTTATTAATTGTGACAATTATTTTTTTTGTAATCGGTAAC
Source organism: Cicer yamashitae (assembly GCA_037974755.1). Lineage (NCBI taxonomy): Eukaryota > Viridiplantae > Streptophyta > Magnoliopsida > Fabales > Fabaceae > Cicer > Cicer yamashitae. Next base: position 3,723,504 of record JBBPBQ010000001.1, on the reverse strand, counting down.
AAATTAATCTAAAACAATTGCTTTATTAGATGAGCTATGATAGTAATCATTTAAAAAATATAAAATTAAAATCACTTTAAACAAATCTGTAGTAATAGTTAAATCATTAAAATTATTCGTCCCATGAATTCAAATTTGGACCACATGACACATTCAAGTCCAAACCCAATAAGAAATAAACACAAAGGCCCAAAATTGGTGTTGTGTTATGGTAGTAGTTATATAGATATATAGATTCGACGGATTTTTTTCAATAATATCCTTCTTTTTTTTTTTTAATACCTAAATACCTCCCAGATTTATATATTAGATTGTCCTACTTTTTGGGCCCAATTGGAAGTCGCTGGCCCAGAGTGCGACCAGCTGAAGGCAACACTGAAATGGACTTAGTTGGAGGTCGCTGGCCCAGGAGGCGACCTCTTACTTGAATTTTTTTTTGGGTCGTTTTATGTATTATTATATGAATTTAATATATTAATAAATAATTAAATTAATAAATAATAGTAATAATAATAATAATAATAAATAATAATAATTTGCTACTGACCAAATTGTACAATTTTAGCTTCTTATCAGGTATACACAGAATTTTGCATAAATTTTATGAAATTGGAAATAAGTAAATCCAATAGTCATAGGGTGAATAGTTTTGATCGGAGCAACCATACATACGTTCATGGTCCAGGAGACAATAGTTCCAAGAGAAGGGCGACCAATTGGTAATTTCAGTGTAAACCTTTCTAACAAGTGGTGCGATTGTGGGAAATATCAAGCTAAACATATGTCTTATTCACATGTAATTGATGGAGCTAAATATCACTAGAAGGGGGGTTGAATAGGGATTTTGGCGTTTTAAAATAGTTTTAAGAGTTTATGAGTTTTTGTCCTCTCAGTGAGGATGCGAACTGGAAAATGGTTTTTTAAACTTTTCAAATGAAAACAGAATAAATGCAAGGAAAATGTAAAGAGATAGACACACAACTTTTATCCTGGTTCACCCAATGATGGCTACGTCCAATCCTCACAACCTTGTGATATTTCACTAAAGATCAACAGATCAGCCTCTTGCAGAGGATGATTACACTTTGTGTATTCTCAAGCTTCACCAAGCTAACAATCAACTTTCAAATATTTTCAAGTTCAACTAAGTTGAAAATTACAGAGTGATATGAGTATGATTTGTTTTCTCTCAACTTAAACACTTTCTAAAAAAATATTTCAAAGATCTAGTGTATGGATTGTAGAAAGTATAATGAGAGGATGAATATTGCTTATGATAAACTTTAAGATTCTTGATCTTTTTCTGCAATATTTGTTGTGTTTCCGAATGATGGATAGCTTGCTGCCTTTTATAGAGTTCTTGAGATGTTCTTTCCATGAGACAAGCCTTTGTGACCGTTTGGGATCAATTCAAATCAATCCATGGTCTTTCATCATATATTTACGAAAATGCCATCAGCTGTGCTTGGATCTATGTAGTCCATCCTCAGCCTAGCATTGAGCCTTGGTCTTGTGTAGCCTTTTTCTTTTTTCATTCTTCAAGACTTGTGACTTCTATTTTGAGCAGTTGCCTTTCTATATATTGACTTTGCTTTATTTTTCCAATCATCCAAGAATGAAATATAGGGCTGCCCATAGCCTTTGCACATGGGATGCTGGTTTGCAAACATGTGACTTCTTGAAAACTCAAGCTATAAGCTATCCTCGGACCTTGTATAGCTAGCCTTGTGACTTCTTTTGATCAAATGCTTTATATAATTATTTATTCATGCTGGTTTGACCTCTTTTGATGGATTAAAACCGTTATAACAGCGAGGATGGAAAATTTCAACTTGAAGACCCATCCTCTCAAGGTTCTGTCCCATCCTCCAGCTTGAAACCTTAATGAATTAACCCAGATTTTTCTCCCTTTTGTTCTAATTGATGATTAACCTGTTTTCTTATAATAATTCACTCAAAAGCACAGATTAGTCATAAAACACAATCATAATCTTTAAACAATTTTGTTATCATTAAAATCATTTGAGAGATTTTGTCTCAACAATCTCCCCCTTTTTGATGATGACAAAATTCTTTAGATTATGATTTTTAAATATGATGATGTTAAATGTTTATGCTCCCCCTGAATCAAGTGAGTAATTTATTTTTAAAATTTTAAAAAAATATTACTCCCCCTGAATGTATGCTAGCAATATGAATCTTAGATAGACTAAAAAGATATTGTAAGATTAAAACCAATAATATTATAATGGCATAAACATAGTCTTTTCAAAACAGCAAAACATTAATAAGACATCAACTTAAACATCAACTTAATCAAAACATCCTAACATGGCAGCAACAAAACATCATAACATCCTAATCAAAACATCATAATCATTCTCCCCCTGAATTATGTCAGCAGCAAAAAATAAGATTGAAAATGCTACTCTGAAGAGGACAGCTCAGCAGAGGAGGACGAAGGGGAGGAAACAGGGACAGCAAATGAAGGCATGGCAGGGAGCTCAGGAAGAGGAACATCAGGAGCAGCCGTAGTAACCATATGTTTGGTAACCCATTCAAGAATGAGTCCAAACTGTGCAAACGAATTCTGGAAGAGATCAAAACGTCGAATTAGTTTTTGTTGATCCTTCCTGATGGTCTTTAGGAGCCTCATATGCTTAGTGAGTTTCCGTTCCTTAGAAGGTTGATCCTTGGGCTGATTGTTGACGCTTGAGCTCTTATTCTGCGAACTCCCAACATTGTCCTTAGAAGGTTGATCCTTCGTTGGAGCTAAAAATGAATCAATAGAACAAAAACCAACAGGAACCTCAGGTAGAGGTTGGGGTTGTTCAGAAACAATGGCATCAACGTGAGTTGAAGGAGGAGCAGAAGTAGGAGGTATCAGGATATTTTCTTGCAAATCAGGAGGAAATTCCTCAGCCAAATTCTCAGAAGGGCTCAAAGGAGAAAATTGATGATAAGTTAGATTTAGATCAAAATAGAGCTCTTCTCCATCCTCCATGAGTTGAAGGGGAGCTTCTGGAACAGTATCCTCAAGGGGAGGTGCCTCGTCTAGTGGTATGGAGAGGTCTGGCAATAGTGGGGAGTGAGGTGGTGAAGGAATGACAAATTCATTTGCTGGAGATGGAGGAGGATCAATCGTCAAGACAGGTTCTTGAGTGGTTTTGGAGGGAGTATCCTCTGACAGAGGTTGAGCAGTGATGGATTCATGTGGTGGAGTGGTAGAGGATGAGGTGCGAGTTCTTCTCCTTTTTGGAGAAGGAGGGGTGATGGAGGCAGACGAAGTGAGCTTCATTTGTTTCACATTTTTCATTGAGATGGTGTTGTAAAAATGGAGTGAGGGTTCATCATCTAAGGGTAGATTGAAAAACTTAAAGATTTTGGTTAACACCATGCCATAGGGGGCTGACCTTCCTAAGATTGAGGCATTCAACATAAAGCTGAAAATGATATAGCCTAAATGTAGAGGAGTTCCAGACATAAGGTGGTGGATGAGGAGAAGGTCTAATTCAGTAACCTTCTCGAAACTGCCAGCTCTAGGAACAATACAATGGACATAGATGTTGTGGAGGATACGACAGATAGGAAGCAGATTTGAGGCTACATGGGGTTTGGTCGTAGAAATCAGAGTGTTGGCAAGGACAGAGTTACGGGTGACCATACATTGAGAATACCAATTCTCAGTGAAGCAACACATACCTTCATCACGAATGTCTAAAATCTGGCATAAGGTAGTAGGGTTGATTTCCATGTGGACACCCTTTAGAACAATGCTGAAGCTTGTAAGGCCACGTGAGCCATTTGAAGCAGCATAGAATGCCCTAACAAGGCATGGATATTGAGGTTCATTGATACGGAGGAAGGAAGTCCAGCCTAATTGATCAAACATTTCTTCAATGTTGAAACCACCCTCTTTCAAATCAGCGAGGCAAATAATCTTTCCATTTACAACAGATTTATTTTGCCATTTAGAAACATAATTTGTTTCTAGGATGGGTGAATCAAACAGTTTGACAGAGATTTTGGATGAGGAGGCTCGAGGTTTTTTGAAAAGAGGTTTCTTAGGCTTCTTAGGAGTGGAAACAGTGGTGGTGTTTTTGGCAGGTGGTGGTGGTTGAAGCGGCTCAGCAGAGATGGTTTGCTCAGAATCATCTGAATTTATCACGTGTACAGTGTTGTCTTGAGACACTGACCTCCTGGATGAAACAACTCCAGACATGATCCTGGAGGATCGCCTTTTAGGTGTGGAGGATGTAGTAGAGGATGAAGGTTTGGTGGTGCGTTTCTTAGGATTATTGGAAGGAGAGGGAATGGTTGAACAAGGTTTAGGAGGATGAGACACGGATGGAGGTACTTGAGGCGTAGTTGCATCAGATTTTCCTTCTTCGTGATGATCAGACTCCGTGCTGGAGTAATGATCTTGGACTGATTCATTCTCTTGAGTTGAAGCTTTGCGTTTAGCTGTTACTTTGGTGCAAGCCATTTGAGTTTGGATTTTGGAACAAAAACGCAGAAGGAAGATAGGTTCTGATTTTGAATGAGTGTTGAAGGACGAAGAGGAGAGAAGATTGAGGGATTAAGTAGAGGAGGATGGAAGTTGAAGTGACTACTCAAGGGAGGAGGCGTAAGACGTTTCCCTAGGCTGTCATGATGATGGAGGCGCGTGCTTAGGGACGTGGGAGAACGGACAGGTGTGGCCGTCTGTACATTTAATGCAGCAGCCAAGGAGACCACGCCACGCAAACGGACCAATAGGGAGGGAGGCGCGTGCTTGCGTGATACGAGGAGTTTCCCAAAAGAGGAAACTGTATCCTCTGGGTTGTTTCCCGTCCTCTCATCTTTCTAACTTAAAAGGAATACTTAATCACACATCCAGTTTTGATAATAATAAAAATTAAACAATTAAAATAAGAGACACACAGTCATGATACAATGGATAAAACACTAAATCAATTAATTTTAGAAAAATTAATGATGGAAAGTTTTTCCAAAATATTTTTGAAACGATCCTCCTGGAGAGGTTTCGTAAAAATGTCTGCCAATTGATTTTCAATGTCAATGAAAATTAATTCAATGTCACCTTTTTGAACATGATCTCTTATAAAATGGTGTTTAATTTCAATGTGCTTAGATCTAGAATGCTGAATTGGATTTTTTGAAAGATTTATGGCACTTGTATTATCACAGAGGATGGGAATTTTTGCGTACCTTAAAGAATAATCCTCTAGTTGATTCTTTATCCACAACAATTGTGAGCAGCATTGTGCAGCTGAAACATATTCAGCCTCTGTAGTTGATAGAGCTATGGTGCATTGTTTCTTGCATGACCAACTGATTAGGGATTTACCAAGAATTTGGCAAGCTCCACTTGTGCTCTTCCTTTCAACTTTATCTCCCGCATAGTCAGCATCACAGTAGGCTATGAGGTCAAGATCTGAGCTTTTCTTATACTAGATTCCAAAGTTTATTGTTCCAACAAGGTATCTCAGAATCCTCTTAACTGCTGTAAGGTGAGATTCTTTGGGAGAGGATTGAAACCTTGCACAAAGACCTACAACAAAGACTATGTCCGGTCTACTTGCTGTTAAGTATAATAAGGATCCAATCATCCCTCTATACTCTTTCTTAGAAATTGGAGTTCCTTCATCATCTTTGTGAAGCATGGAGGATGGGTGCATAGGGGTTCCCATACTCTTGGCTGAACTCATGTTGTATTTGTTGAGAAGATCTTTAGTGTATTTTTCTTGTGAGATGAAAATACCATCTTTGAGTTGTTTAATTTGTAATCCAAGAAAAAATTTCAATTCACCCATCATACTCATCTCGAATTCACTTTGCATAAGATTTGAGAATTCTTCACACATCTTTTCATTAGTGGATCCAAAAATTATGTCATCCACATAAATTTGGACAATTAACAAATCTTCTTTAGATGATTTCTTGAAAAGAGTAGTGTCAATCTGTCCTCTGATGAATCCATTTTCCTTAAGAAAAGAGCTTAACCTCTCATACCAAGCTCGAGGAGCTTGTTTTAATCCGTAAAGGGCTTTTGAGAGTTTGAATACATGGTTGGGCTTCTTTTCATCCACAAATCCAGGAGGTTGTTTAACATAAACCTCCTCATTTAGAAATCCATTCAAAAAAGCACTTTTGACATCCATTTGGTATAGTTTGATACCTTTATGGGTGGCATATGCTAGGAGGATGCGTATAGCTTCAAGTCTTGCAACCGGTGCAAATGTTTCATCGTAGTCAATTCCCTCTTGTTGATTGTAGCCTTGAGCAACAAGCCTTGCCTTGTTTCTTATTACCTCTCCATCCTCATTCAGTTTGTTTATGAAAATCCATTTTGTTCCAATGATGGATTTTTCAAGTGGAGGAGGTACAAGGTTCCATACCTTGCTTCTTTCAAACTGTGAAAGTTCTTCCATCATGGCTTCAACCCATGATTTGTCACAAATAGCTTGATCAATATTTTTTGGTTCAATTTGTGAAATCGTGGCCATGGTAGCTGCATTTCCTCGTAGGGACTGTCTTGTTCTTAGTCCATCAGCCGTGTCTCCAATAATCAGATCTGGAGGATGATAAGTGACTGTCTTCCATCCTCATGGAGGTTGCTGAGAGAATGGATCAGAATCATCCTCTTTGTTTGGACTGGGTGCGTTGGAGGATGAAGGTTCATCTTCGTCAGATTTATCAATTTTTTCTAAGCACAAGTCATCAAACTCATCAAAACCTTTAGACGAAGTGGAGTATCCCAAAAACAATCCTTTGTCAGATTTTGAATCAAACTTTCCCAAATTTTCTTTATTGTTTAGGATGTAACAATAACACCCAAATATATGAAAATATGAGATGTTTGGTTTTCTTCCTTTCCATAGTTCATATGGAGTTTTGTTTAAAATCTTTCTAATGGATACACGATTTAAAACATAACAGGCGGTATTAATTGCTTCAGCCCAAAAATATTTTTCAATGTTGGCTTCATTCAAAATAGTTCTAGCCATTTCTTGCAAAGTTCTATTTTTCCTCTCAACAACTCCATTTTGTTGAGGAGTTCTTGGGCGAGAAAAATTGTGAGAAATACCATTTTCATCAAAAAGATTTTTGAAAGATTCATTTTCAGATTCTCCTCCATGGTCACTTCTAACGGAGATAATTTTTGATCCCTTTTCATTTTGGATCTTTTTACAAAAATAATGAAAAGCCTCAAAGGCATCATTTTTATGTTTTAAAAATAAGACCCAAGTAAAACGTGAAAAGTCATCAACAATTACAAATCCGTACCTTTTTCCACTAAGGCTAGGAGTTTTAATAGGACCAAAAAGATCAATATGAAGTAGCTCAAGAGGATGGTTTGTGGAAACAACATTTTTAGAATGAAAGCTACTTTTTACTTGTTTTCCTTTGGCACAAGCTTCACAAATTTTGTCCTTTTCAAAATCAATTTTTGGAAGGCCTTTAACTAATTCTAATTTAGACAATTTAGAAATAGTGTTTAAACTTGTATGACCAGCTCGTTTATGCCATACCCATTTATCCTTTTCAATGGATACAAAACAAGATTCAGTAGGCAAATCATCAAGAAATAGCTCATATAAAATCTTTTTTCTAAAACCGGAGAAGAAAACTCTACCCGAGGATGAATGTTTAACCTCGCATAGATTGGGTTTAAAAATAACTTCAAAACCACTATCACAAAGTTGGCTAATGCTAAGCAAGTTATGTTTTAAACCATCTACATATTGAACATTTTCAATTTTGGCAGAATTTTTATTACCAATGATACCGATACCTTTTTTTTGAGCTTTATCATTATTTCCGAATGTGACCGATCCTCCATCCTTTATTTCCAATGAAATAAAGCAATGCCTATCCCCTGTCATATGCCTTGAGCAACCACTGTCCAAGAACCAAGGCTTTCTTTTGTTGATCAGAGGATGTACCTGTGTTTGAGTTTAGTAGTGACTTAGGTACCCATATAAAGTTGGGTCCTTGTTGGTTAGTTCTTCCTCTTGAGAGGAATTTTCTTTTATGAAAACAAACTGAATCATGATGCCCATGTTTACCACAGAATGAACATCCTTTCTTAATATTTTCAGCCCTTTTCTTGGCATAACATCTCTTGAAAGTATGTCCAAGTTTTTTGCAAAAAGTGCATCTTGGCCTATCCTCTTGTTTCTTTGGAACAAAAAAGTTTTCATAAAGTTTTTGTTTTTGAGAACTTTTAAATCCAATACCAGCTTTGTCAAAGATTCCAGATTGTGATCCCATAATTTTTTGAAAAGTATCAGTGGATTTAACAAAGTTGGTAAGATCATTTTTGAGTTCTTTAACCTCTATTTTCAAAATTTCCTTTTCTGTGTCCTCTTCTGGAGGATTGGTTTTGACGATCTTGTTGTTCAAAATAGAGTATTGCTCAGACAACTTTTCATGAGATAATTGCAAGTCTTGAATGGTTTGTTCATAATTTTTATTCTTAGCTTGTAGTTCCTCATTTAACTTCTTTATTTCAAAAAGTTGGTTTTTAAGAGATCCACATTTTTGAGATAAAGTGTTTGAGTCATTTAAAAGATTATCAAACTCTATTTCTAATTGTTCACAATTAGGACAAAGTTCAGATATGCTTACCTTTTCAGATTCTGTATTTGTCATGAGGCAGAGGTTGGCTTCTTCTTCCTTTTCTTGCTCAGAGGATGAATCATCACTGTCATCCCACGTGATCATCATGGATTTGTTTTTGGAAGGAAATCTTCTTGATCCCTTTTTGTTTAGAGGACACTCAGTTTTGTAGTGACCCAACTTGTTGCATCCAAAACAAGTAATCTGACTTTTGTCAGTTTTTTCTTTTTGAGGAGATCTTTTGTCCTGTCCTCTACGATTTATCATCCTCTGGATTCTTCTGGAAATGAAAGCAAGTTCATCTTCTTCCTCGGATAGAGCATAGTCTGCACTTTCTTTCTTTGTTGCTTCTTCAGCTCTTTTGGAAGATGAGCTTTCTGTTTGGCTTGATTTTAGAGCTATCATTTTTCCTTTTTTGCTTGGTTTGTCAGCCAGCAACAGAGGTTCATGAGCTCTTAGAGTTCCAACGAGGTCCTCTAATTTCATGTTGGCCAAGTCTCTTGCTTCTGTGATGGCAGTCACCATTGGTCTCCATTCTTTTGGTAAACTCCTCAAGATTTTTCTTATCCTCTCTTGAACGGAATATACCTTTCCAAGAGATCTCAGATTGTTGAGTATGATTGTCAATCTTGAGAACATTTCATCAATCGTTTCTTCCTCCTTCATTTCAAATAACTCGAACTCTCTTACTCCCATGTCAATCCTTGCTTCCTTTACATGGCTTGATCCTTCATGATGAATCCTTAGAGTATCCCAGAGTTCCTTGGCGTTTTTGCATTCTTCAACTCTATCATATTCTTCCCTGCTCAAAGCACACGTTAGAAATAAATGAGCTTTAGAGTTTAGGAGTACCTTAGAATTTTCATCAGCCGTCCATTGTGCTTGAGGTTTCTCGTCGGAGGTTGCATCTGTGTTGTTGATTCTGATGACATGATCCCCGTTTTCAACAACAGACCACATGTTGTTATCTTGTGATATGAGAAACAATCTCATCTTACCTTTCCAGTGGTAGTAATCTGTACCATCAAAGTAGGGAGGTCTGCTGGAGGATCCTCCTCCAGGAACATACTTAGCTTTTGATATTTTTTCTTTGATCTTTTTCTCTTACACGGTTAAATGTAATGTTTCTAGAGAACCTTGCTCTGATGCCAATTGATGGAGCTAAATATCACTTGAAGGGGGGTTGAATAGGGATTTTGGTGTTTAAAAATATTTTAACAAGTTTCTGAATTTCTGTCCTCTCTAAGAGGATGCGAACTGGAGGATGGAAATTCAAACTTTTAATCAAGAACAGAATAAATGCAGGAAGAGTATAAAGAGATAGACACACAACTTTTATACTGGTTCACCCAAAGATGGCTACGTCCAGTCCTCACACTCTTGTGAGATTTCACTAAAGATCAATCAGATCAACCTCTCACCGAGGATGATTACACTTTGTGTATTCTCAAGCTTCACCAAGCTTACAATCAAGTTTCAAATATTTTCAAGTACACCTTACTTGAAAATTTACAGAGTGATATGAGTATGATTTCTCTCTCTTTACTTAAACACTTTCTAAAAAGATATTTCAAAGATCTAGTGTATGATTGTAGAAAGTATAAAGAGGATGAATATTGCTTATGATAAACTTAAAATTCTTGATCTTTTTCTGCAATATTGTTGTGTGTTTAATGAAGGAGAACTTGCTGCCTTTTATAGAGTCCTTATACAGCTCTTCCATGTGTTAAACACTTTATGACCGTTGAGGAGGTTACATCAAAGAGTCCAATGGTCTTTGAGCTGAAATTACAAAACTGCCATCCATCTGTCTTGAACAGTTCCAGTCCATCCTCAGCCTTGAGATTCAAACCTCCTAAGTACTTGGTCCTTTGTAGCCTTTTTCTTTTTCTTTCTCCAAGACATGAAAAGGCTATTTCTTTGACTATGTGAGCTACAACCGTCTGAATTCGTGTAGTACCAGGTTTGAATTCAACTTTTGAAGAATGATGTGACAAATTGTTCAACCTTTTACCTAGTACTAGCTGTCCTCTTCGTAGAACAGCCTATCCTCGTACTAGTCCAAATGTGCTTTCTGACCTCTTTAGATAATATGCTTTATTTGGTCATTCCTGGTTACAATTTTGACATCTTAACCTGATTAAGAATCATGGTTACGTTGCTGGATGTATACTATGCTTTTACGAGGCCATCCTCACGTAGGTACAGCCCATCCTCTAGCTTGCAAATATGATGGTTTTGAGTCATATGTTCATCCTTTTAGTCTTTATGATTAATAACCTGTTCTCTACTATAAATCCAATCAAGAGCACAGATTAGTCCTTAATCACAATCATAATCTCTTAAGTAATTTTGTTATTATTAAAATCAATTGAGAGAGATTTTGTCTCAACAATCTCCCTCTTTTTGATGATGACAAAATTCTTTAGATTATGATTTTTAAATATGAAAACATGATGATGTTAAATGTTTATGCTCCCATGATGATGATAGACTAAAATGATATTTTAAGATAAAACCAATAATATTATAATGGCATAAACTTAATGCATAGTCTTTCCAAAACATTAGGAAAACATTAGCAAAACATTAATAAAACATCAAATTAATCATAACATGGCAGCAATAACATAGCATCAAAACATCAAAACATCATAATCGTTCTCCCCCAGAATTATGGCAGCAGGAAAAAGTATAAGAGTGAGGTGGCTACTCGGGAGAGGATGGATCATCAGAGGAGGAAAACCATTTAAAAAAGCACTTTTGACATCCATTTGGTATAGTTTGATACCTTTATGGGTGGCATATGCTAGGAGGATTCGTATAGCTTCAAGTCTAGCAACCGGTGCAAATGTTTCATCGTAGTCAATTCCCTCTTGTTGGTTGTAGCCTTGAGCAACTAGCCTTGCTTTGTTTCTTATTACCTCTCTATCCTCATTCAGTTTGTTTCTGAAAATCCATTTTGTTCCAATGATGGATTTTTCAAGTGGAAGAGGTACAAGGTTCCACACCTTGTTTCTTTCAAACTGTGAGAGTTCTTCCATCATGGCTTCAACCCATGATTTGTCACAAATAGCTTGATCAATATTTTTGGGTTCAATTTGTGAAATCATGGCCATGGTAGTTGCATTTCCTCGTAGAGACTGTCTAGTCCTTACACCATCAGCCATGTCTCCAATAATCAGATCTGGAGGATGATAAGTGACTGTCCTCCATCCTCGTGGAGGTTGCTGAGAGGTTGGATCAGATTCATCCTCTTCGTTTGGACTTGGTGCATTGGAGGATGAAGGTTCATCTTCCTCAGATTTATCAATTTTTTCTAAGCACAAGTCATCAAACTCATCAAAAATAACATGCATGGATTCCTCCACAGTTTGAGTCCTAAGATTATATATTCTATAACCTTTTGACAACGTGGAGTATCCTAAAAACAATCATTTGTCAGATTTTGAATCAAACTTTCCCAAATTTTCTTTATTATTTAGGATGTAGCAATAACACCCAAATATATGAAAATATGAGATGTTTGGTTTCCTTCCTTTCCATAGTTCATATGGAGTTTTGTTTAAAATCTTTCTAATGGATACACGATTTAAAACATAACAAGCGGTATTAATTGCCTCAGCCCAAAAATATTTTTCAATGTTGGCTTCATTCAAGATAGTTCTAGCCATTTCTTGCAAAGTTCTATTTTTCCCCTCAACAACTCTACTTTGTTGAGGAGTTCTTGGGCAAGAAAAATTGTGAGAAATACCATTTTCATCAAAAAGATTTTTGAAAGATTCATTTTCAAATTCACCTCCATGGTCACTTCTTACGGAGATAATTTTTTATCCCTTTTCATTTTGGATCTTTTTACAAAAATAATGAAAAGCCTCAAAGGCATCATTTTTATGTTTTAAAAATAAGACCCAAGTAAAACGTGAAAAGTCATCAACAATTACAAATCCGTACCTTTTTCCACTAAGGCTAGGAGTTTTAATAGGACCAAAAAGATCAATATGAAGTAGCTCAAGAGGATGGTTTGTGGAAACAACATTTTTAGAATGAAAGCTACTTTTTACTTGTTTTCCTTTGGCACAAGCTTCACAAATTTTGTCCTTTTCAAAATCAATTTTTGGAAGGCCTTTAACTAATTCTAATTTAGACAATTTAGAAATAGTGTTTAAACTTGTATGACCAGCTCGTTTATGCCATACCCATTTATC
>JBBPBQ010000001.1:3659436-3700805 GCA_037974755.1 Cicer yamashitae | reverse complement strand
ATTAATTATCATCTTGAATATAATGCAAATTTCATCAAATTCATAACTTAAATCTTTAAATAAACTCATATTTTCATTCTTTATTTGATGAATTTGATGTTGTTGGAGATGAAATTTTGAATATTTGAGTTATGCATTTGATGAAATTTGCATTATATTGAATATGATTATTAATTTTATGGGGTTTGTTTGAAAATTTTGATTATTTTTTTGAATTTTTGTAAAAAAAATAGATAACATTGTTGACATATTAAAACATAAAAGATCAAATTGTCACTTAAAATTAAAATAAAGAATTAAATCGGAAAAATAAAAAGATAAAAGACTAAAACTTAACTGAAATTAAGTTAAAGACCATATGTGCTATTTACCCTAATTAATATATAAGTTATTAATTGTGATAATTATTTTTTTTGTAATTAGTAACAAATTAATCTAAAACAACGGATCTTTTAGATGAGCTATGATAGTAATTATTTAAAAAATATAAAATTAAAATCACTTTAAACAAATATGTGTTAATAGTTAAATCAATAAAATTATTCGTCCCATGAATTCAAATTTGGGCCACATCGACACAATCAAGTCCAAACCCAATAAAAAATAAACACATAGTCCCAATATTGGTGTTGTGTTATGTTAGTAGTTATATAGATATATAGATTTGGCGGATTTTTTTTCAGTAATATCTTTTTTTTTTTTTATCAAAATATCCCACTCTCAGTTTTATATATTAGATTGTCCTACTTTTGGACGCAATAGAAAGTCGCTGACCCAAGGTGCGACCAGCTGAAGGCAACACTGAAATGGACCTAGTTGGAGGTTGCTGGTCCAGGAGGCAACCTCTTACTAGGGTTGAATTTTTTGTGGGTATTATATGAATTTAATATATTAATAAATAATTAAATTAATAAATAATTATAATAAATAATACATTAATAAATAATAATAATAATAATAATAATAATAAATAAAAATAATAATAATTTTCTACTTACCAAATTGTACAATTTGTGATTAATCAATTTGCTAAAATTAATTTGATACTCACCAAATTTGCTACTTACCAAATTGGACAATTTGCGATTAGTCAATTTGTTACCAAATTGTACAATTGATTAATTTTTTCATTAATTTTCTCATTTAATGGTAAAATTAATTATTAATCACAAATTGCTAAAATTAATTTTCTCATTAAATATGATTTGGTAAATTGATTAGTTTTCTCATTAATTTACAAATTGATTTAATATCAAAAAAATTGATTCGTGTGATTGGTAAATTGAATTTGCATTACCTTGTTTGTTTTGTCACATTTATTCAACCGCATTAATTTTGATATATATATTTTGCCACATTACCAATCTCACGAATCAATTTTTTTGATATATTGAGATAAAATCAGGTAATATATTGTATACTAATATAGCAAATTGTCCAATTGTATTTTTAATGTATTTTCTTTGAAATTTATAATATTATTTACTATTTTTAATTTTAATTATTTTTAATTATAATCATTTTTAATCATAATATTATTATTATTATTTATTATTATTATTATTATTATTATTATTATTATTATTATTATTATTATTATTATTATTATTATTATTTATCAAAAAGAAACTCCAACACTCTTAATTTATATAATTAGTGTAATCATGCATTGTTTACTGTTTCAATACAAGTTACTCGATGAATTAGCATACATATTGATACTACCGCAGAGAAATTGACATAGTAAACCCGGAGGCTTTGTAATGGTTAGACAACATACATCGACAAGATTGGATTCAAGCATTCGATGGAGGTAGCCGTTGGGGTCAGATGACAACCAACTTGGAGTCAATCAACGAAGTATTAAAAGGCGCGCAACCTTCCCATCACTGCTTTGGTCCAATCAACTTATTTTAAAACAAGGACACTATTTTCAACCCTAGTAAGAGGTCGCCCCTGGGCCAGCGACCTCCAACTAGGTCCATTTCAGTGTTGCCTTCGGCTGGTGAGGTTTCTACCATGCACCCCCACACCTTAACCTCCCACCCCCTCATCTCACTTGAAATTACATTTTTACCCTTTTTGACTATTCAAAAAAATTTAGCATTCATTTTTTCACTATTCTTTCGAAATTTTACAGAAATTACCCCACCATTCGAAAGTTTACAAATTTTCGAAATATAAAAAGTAAGTAGTTTTTCTTAATTTCGAATTTTTCATAATTTCGAAACAATTATTTTTGAAATTTTTGAACT
This sequence comes from Cicer yamashitae, assembly GCA_037974755.1. Lineage (NCBI taxonomy): Eukaryota > Viridiplantae > Streptophyta > Magnoliopsida > Fabales > Fabaceae > Cicer > Cicer yamashitae. The sequence goes on along the minus strand of JBBPBQ010000001.1, from coordinate 3,698,550 downwards.
TTTAGAACATTAATTTTTCGAAATAGGTTTTTTTTCCAGATTTTCAAAAGTTTCCATCAATACGAAACTTTCGAAATGTTAATTTCCAGCTTTTTTTCAAATCTTTCGAAACATTGAAATGGAAAGTTTAAAAAATGGAAAGTTTGTTAATTAAAAAATGGAAAGTTTATACAAATGGAAAAATATATAAATGGAAAGTTTATATAAATGAAAAGTTTATATCAATAATTAAAAACGCTCAGGCCAAACCTTTAGTAAATTGTTAATTTCGAAAATTTATAACAATTCTAAAGTTTTGAAATTTTGCGAAGGTTTCATTTCGAAATCCTCGAAAGTTTGAAAATCTAGAAATTTTCATTTCGAAATTTTCTAAAATGTTCGAAAGTTTTAACAATATTTGGAAAATTTTCATTTCGAACATTTCATAACTTCGAAAGTTTGAACAATCTGGAAAATTTTCATTTCGAAACTTTCAAAAAGTTTGAACGTTCCATCATTTTCTGGAAAAACTGTATTTCGAACATTTCATAACTTTGAAAGTTTGAACAATCTGGAAAATTTTCATTTCGGAAATTTTAAAACATTCGAAAGTTTCAACAATTTATTAAAAAACTTCATTTCGAACATTTCAAATTTTCGAAAGATACTTACTTTTCTATTTCGAATATTTTGATACTATTGATGTAAGAGAGAATTTTGTAAAGTTTCGAAAGAAGGGTGAAAAAATGAGTGTTAAATTTTTAGAAGGTTTTACAGATAATAAAAAAGGACAAAAATGTAATTTCATGTAGAGTGGAGGGTGGGAGGTGAAGGTGTGGGGGTACATGGTATAAACCTCTCGGTTGGTCGCACTCTGGCCAGCAACTTCCTATAGGGCCCAAAAAGTAGGGCAATCTGATATAAAACTGGGAGTGAGGTATTTTGGTATAAAAAAAAATGATATTACTGAAAAAAAATCCAAATATTTGTCCAAGGAAAGGATTGGATGTGAAAATATTTGAATTGAATTCTAATTTATAGTGTATTTGTCTCTTTTTTTTGTTGTCTCTTTAATATATCTTTATGTTTTATCTCTCTATTTCTTTTTTATCCTTATTGTGTTAAATTGTCAATTCAAAATTGTCTCATGGTAAAATTACTCTTTTAGTCATATAAGTTATTTTTATGTTTTACTTTGACCCCTTAAATTTTATTTGTTTCATTTTGATCTCTTAAGTTATAAATTTTAGATACTTTGACTCCCTCTCAAGTTATTTTTATTTTGTTTTAGTCCCTTAACCTATAAACATTAAACATTTTGGTCCTTTGATTTACAAAAAATTAATATTTGGATTGCTTAAATTATAATGTTAGACACGGTTAGAAATGACCAAAGTATATAATATTTGTAACTCAAATGATCAAAGTGTTTAGTATTTGTAACTTAAAGAACAAAAGTAGAAAGAAAATAACTTAAAGGACCAAAATGTCGAATGTTTGTAACTTTAAGAGACCAAAATGAAACAAAAAAACTTAAAGTATCAAGTGAAAACTAAAAATAACATAAAAGACTAAAAGTGCAATTTAGTATTTTTCTATTCATTTTTTTATTCTTATTTTAATCAAACTGTATAAAACATTGGGAAATTTTTTAGCAAAATTTACTGCAAGAACTCATGTGTATTGATGTAAGTTTAGAACTAATAAATATTTTAAGTATTTGGAAAAATATGGACAACTTGGATTTCCAAATATAATTGTGTGTTGGAAAATTAACAATGAAATAGTAATTAAATATATTTTTGTTAAAAAATGTAAATTTTATAAGAAAATATTATGATACAATAAATATATTACATACTTTATAAAATATATTATTATTTTTTATTTGATAGATCTAGAAGAAAAAAAAAATTGTTAACAAAATAAAATTAAGTTTCTAATTCATTTGCAAAAGTGGTAGTGGTTAAAATAACACAGTACTTTTTGTCCTATGTATTTTGTAAAAATTAAAAGATAATAAATGAAGAAACTACTATATATCTACTAACACCAAAAGAGTTTTAAAGAGAGTCTAGGATTCGAACCCTAGAAACTAATAACAAAGAAACTAACCTAAGATCTATCTAGTTCTATTCATTCAATGATTCAATGATCAAGCACTAAAAAAATTTGCAAAAGAAAACCATGAAAGGTCCAAGATTGGTGACTTGGTTAAATTCAATCATCTATTCATCTGTTGCTGTAGAAGAGTGGTGAGGGAAAGTAGACCACACGTCTTCCCATGTCCTCTGGCCTTCGGATAACTCCCTAATAACAGTTGCAACTTTTTCCACATCAACACGCACTTGATCCCTGCTGTCCCTCTCCCGAATAGTCACCGACGATGTTGAATCCACAGTGACAGCAAAAGGCACACCGAGTTCATCTGTTCTTGCATACCGCTTTCCTATTGACCTACCTGTTAACATTTTAACAACAAAAAATGTAAGGTTTATCGTAGCTAATAGTAAAATCGGCATAAATTCATTCCTAAAACAAAATTATGGGTGCAAGATGTTGCCAACTTCAGAACAGGTTTCAGGCATTTAATATTATATCATAAAGAAAAAACACTTGTACATGAGGGTTGAATGACCAAACTCGCACTTTGCCAAAAACATAGAAAAATACTCTCTACATGAACACACAATATGCCCCCCATTCAAGAAATGATCTTACAAGTAAATTATCCGCAGTAAAAGTATTTAAGTTTTGAAGATTTACAAGGTGTATGATCCTACGCACTAGAGCACTATGTAGATCACACCTAAGAGTAGAAAATTATCCTCAATGATCAAAGAGTAGAAAATCTAAGTTTGTGGCAACCCTTCTAACAACTATCAATATAAATTCTCTTGGTAATTATGACATTACTACCAACAAAGAAAAGATCCCTTAAGTTTTTAGATTATTTCATTTCTCGAGGAGCATGACTGCAACAGTTTTAAGAACCAAATGCTGACAAGAAATATAACCAACTAAATTACCAAACTAGTAGTACTATCTTTAAGTTAGTATCCTCAGCTCTCACAGGGTGGGTGCATTTATAATTTGGAAAAGTCAAAGTAACAATCTTTTACCACATTTACTCGATTGGTGCTTTCTCTTTTTCTTTGTTGTTTTATTCTTCCTGTGTCAGTATGAAGAATCTCCTATAATCCAAATGCCACAAACTTTCCTTCTTTTGATCTTAAGAACATTCATTCATGCAATCATCCAGCATAAACCCTCTAAAGTTTTATTTAACATAACCTACAGGTATATTTACATGATAATGAGAATGAGAACTTCAACTTTAACAACATACCTGTAATGTCAATCTTATGGGAAATATCAGCAGCACTCAAAGACTTGCAAATTAATTTGGCAACCTCTTCGTACTTCTGGTTTTGAACCAGAGGGAAAACTGTGCACTTAATAGGAGCCACAAGTGAAGGAAAGCGAAATACATTTAACTGTTCATCCCCCCAGCTTTACTCGCCCTCGTATAGAAAGTGTGCTCAAATAGGCAATATATTATCCGTCCAATCCCAAAGGATGGTTCAATCACAGACGGTGTAAAACACGCTGATGCTCTTTCTTTGTCTCCTTGTGAATAGTCACCATGCTCTTCTTAATAGTTACAGTTTTCCCAAGCGTACACACTTCAAACTCAACCTCACCTTTTGATTCCAGTGCAGCCTTCATATCCAAAGCTTCTTTCTCGTGCATTGCCTGCCAGAGAAGATTTCATCTCTCAATAGTAATGCAAGCAACTATTTGAAGAGATGACGGTACTAAATACCAAAATAGTTACACCACAAATTACCTCAAGTGCTTCAACCACCATCTTCTGATTACCTTTGAATGCTAAGCCCAATTCTTTCTTTATGGGAGTTATAACCAATTTCTGAAATAATTCATATACCAAGTCAATTAATGATGAAAAAGGACTTCTTATTTATAGCTGTGATGAAGTTGCCAATAAAAAATCAACACCATCAGCATTAGGCATTACCTCCACTTCCTTAGGTTCTGAAAATTTTTCATGAGCCACCAGCGGAACACCGCTTTTCTCCTGCAGTATTGAATACAAAAGCATTATGCGAATGTAGTACACCACACATTAAAAGATGAGAATTTAAGTTTAGTCATTCCTCAACTTACTCCCCTGAAGTTTTTCTATTATTACTTAATGACAGTCTAATTCGGCTTTAATTGGACATTTTTAGTTAAACAAATTGCAAGTTAAGCTGCGAAGAATGAACTTCAAGCAGGTTAAGTGGTAAATAATAAACAAAACCAGGGACAGTTAGGTTATAAATAAAAACTTTTTAGTAATGGCAAGATCACTTGTTACACGCATGCCCTATTTCTTTGTTTGATTTAGGTTAAAAATAACATTTAAAATCGAAACTAAATATCAAGGGACAACTGTCTTAATGAAGGTAAATGTATTTTATCTTATTTAAATATAAACACTGTCAACCTAATGCATGGATCATTTCATAGTGATGGTATTGACCTCAAGGTTCATGAACTCTGGTGTAAGGAAACCAAATTGAATTATACTTACCCCAAAATGTAACCAATAGAATCATGTTATCTTGGTATATTAAAGTTTATCACGAAGTATTCAGTTAATCAGAGCAATTACCGAGTGAGCACGCAAATCATATGCAGATCTATCGGCGATGCCAACACACTCGATCCAGCCATAGGAACACTCAATCTCAGCGTCCCAACAGTCAGCAGCATAATGGGCCATCTCATTGGCAAGATGCTGCCTAAATCTCAAGCGGTCTTTGTCAAAACCGAGACGCGTCAAGAAGAGGTATACTCTCCCAATGAAATAACCAAGAGTCTCATTATTGACAACACCCTGATCAAAAATAAAAATAATCATAACATGTGGTTTTAGTAAAGAATAGACAACAATTATTGAAACATATGGAGTGAAAAGGGCATTGACTACACGATTATTGAAACTGACCTTTGAAACAGCTTCACCGAGACGGATTTTCTTTGCAGACAGACCAGACACCTGTTCTTCCCTTGAGAACATGAGAAACTCCAAGTCAGCAACTTCGGCATACTTAGGATGAGACTTATCTTCGGGATCAACAAAGTGCTCAATTTCTGCCAAGGTGAATTCACGGACTCTGAGAGGGCCTTGACGGGGAGATATCTGCATAAAGATACAGAAACCAAACTAAATTCCAATTCCACAAAGAGACCAATACCAAAAGCAAGTTCAAACAAAAAACCAACAAACCTCATTTCTAAATGCCTGTCCAACTTGTGCAGCAGCAAAAGGTAACTTGTTTCCATTGTAATCGTACAAGGCGTTGAAATTAACAAATATGCCCTGTGCAGTTTCTGGACGCATAAACCTGTTTCAGTTGAAACAGAAGTTAAATACTTACCATCATAATCAAATTTTTAATACATCAGAAGAAATTGCCATGGATTAGAGGACATCAAATGAAGAACTGATTGCTCCAGGTAAAAATCACATGACAAAAACAAAGAAATAACATGTCATCATCAAAGATAAACATGTGTGGGGTTGGTTGTGTTTCTAAGGAATTGTTCTTTTGTCATGGGTCTTGAATAATAAATCATAATAAACAAAAAGAACAAAGAACAAAGAAAAAAAAAGAGTTTGAAGTGACGAACCCAGGTGCTAAGCCAGAGGGACCAATAGAAGTTTGAAACATCAAATTGAAAGGGTAAGGATCTGACAGGGGATTCTTGGTTTCAGGAGCAGTGATACCATACTCCTTAATCTTAGCACCAAGTTCTTGAGATGAGAAATCGTCCAGCATAGCAAGCACGTGTTTGAGCTCTGCAGTTTGATCTGATGACATCGTGAGATCCTTTTGAAGCTTCTCATTGCAATAGTCCTTGAGCAAGTGATCAGCACGGTAAGACGTGCCGATTTTCTCGTCCTTCACCATGAGATCCGTGAATTTATCCACGTGGCCAGAAGCCTTCAGAACAACCTCCGGTGTCACACAGCTACAACGAATCTCAAACATGTTTCCTTCGGAAACAAAATGCTACATGCAACACAACAACAACAAAATTTATTAGCATAAAAAATACAACGTCAATACAGTACATGTAAATTAGGATTTATTATACTATCAATCTATCATAATCCTCCCATCATTAAAAACATAATCCTCCCATCATTAAAAACATTTGACTTTAACAAACCTGCGTCAGATGAGAAAAGCTATTTTTAGTAGCTCCTAAAGAAGAAAACATTTTTTATAACTGATTTTCAAAAAAAAAAATGTTTTTCACTATTATGTTACATTTTTTCTATATACCTTTTATCAAAATTGAAACTCACCTTACGCCAAAAAGAGAGTACGTTAGATTCAACGGCAAAACCAGAAGGACCATAGTCGTAGAGACCAGCGACACCACCATAAATTTTGAAAGAAGGAAAGCAAAATAACTGGCGGTTAAGGACGTTAGCGACGGATTTACGGAACGCTTCACGGACGGTCTTGTCTTCGGTGGTAGCCATGAGACGTTTGATGAAGAAAGCATAAAAGTTAAAAACCCTGGAAACTGTTGAACTTGATGGAAGCAAAGCGTTTATTTTATATTGGGTTTGGGTTTGGGTTTATTTTAGAAAAATTTACCCTCTACCCCATAATTTGACCCGTACCCCCAAAAAGATTTCAAAATATTAAAATTATCCTCTAATTTTTTTTACTATTTCACTAAAATTAGAGTAAATCTTTTTTTTCACCATTTCATCAATTCTGGTGCCGTAAAAAAGAATTCTGGTAGATCCAAGATTTCTGATAACTTCCGGAAACCTTTTAAGAAGATTTCTGGTACACAACAGTATTCCAGGAAACTTATTTGAAGATTTCTGATACACAACAAGGTTCCGGAAACCTATTTTCAAAGGTCTCTAGTACATAAAGAAAAAATTGAGTTCCGAAAAACTTCATTTACAAGGTTTCCGGTACACACCTATTTTATTTTTTTTTTAAGTTTTTTGAATTTTATTAATTTTTTTAAATGTTAACAAATATGGAACAAATGCTACCGTTATTGGATAAAACATGCGTCAATACTACAAATATTTTTGAGACGGATCAGGTATGAATAATTTTAATTAATATTAATATTGTAAAAATATATTGTTGTTATTATTTATAATTAATTTTATTTTAGATATTTCTTACAAGAGACGCTGTTGTGAATTGGGCTAAAGAAATCGGTATCAAAAATAAAGTTACTGTTATTAGGTTGCGACAAGAGAGGAATGAAGGAGAAATAAATTAATATTAGGTTGCGACAAAGGAGGAAAATACAAGTATGTTGCTAGTTCAACTCGAAGTTCAACAAAAAAGTGTGATTGTCCTTTCAAACTTAGATCAAAACCATTAAAAAATGGTTCATGATGGACAATTAAAGTAATCTGTGGAGTTCACAACCATGAATTACCTGATACTTTGGAGGGGCATGCATTTATTGGACGTTTAGATGAAGAAGGAAAAAAACATGTTCATGACTTAACAAAATATAATGTTGCGCCAAGACACATATTACTCTCATTGCAAGACCGAGATAAGAACAATGTTACTAAGATCTCACAAATATATTGTTAAGACAAACTCTCAAATTTAGTTTTGATGAAAATAAACAAAGGTTAATTAAGTATGTTAATTATGATTCTAAATGTTATGTTAATTTCATCTGTGCTCTTGAGTGTTTTTAGTAAAGATAAGAACCAAGCAAAACAAAGAAATCAGATGAAAAACCAAACTGAACATTCTTAACCATAAGTTATACAAAACGGAGAATGTTCTGCAGAATCAAGATTGAATGTCGCAGCCACTTCACCAATCTTTCTCCATCACTTTAACAATGATTCTGCCTTAATTGTTTATATCAATTTCATCAGTACATGGCAGGGAACAGATAGGAATCATTATTACTTAAAACGGTTCTCAAATCACTAAGATAAATCATCATGAATATAAGCATGTCAAAAACGGACTGTAACTTTCTCAAGTCTGGAACTGTCAAGAAAGTTGAAACAAGACTGAAGATCAAGATTGATTTTAAGTCCTCAGATTGTCCAGAAGACCATCAGACCAGATTGATCATCAAACTCCACCTTGAGTCAATGTTCTCCGTTTTTGAGAAGAACAATCTCTGTTTCTGCAGAAGAAGACTTCTCAGTTCTGCAGAAATTATTCACTCCTTTCCAAACAGTTTTGGATCGAATCAAATGTCCAGATCAAAGACCAATAATCATCAAGTATTTTCGAAGCTTAATGGGTCATTAAAATGTGCAGGAAATATGGTGTGATTGAGCAAAATGGCCGAAAACAGCAAGGCCCAAAACTGTCACATGAATGGTGTATTTTTTCAACAGAAAAGTTGCTCGTGTTAGTGGAAAACAGAGCACTACCAACAGCTCTTTCTGACCAGAATTAATTGCCCAAATCGTCTATAAAAGCAAGGCAAATTCGCAAGCATTATTCAGAACTTCAAGTGCCAAGAATTCTCATTAAATCACATTCACTTGCATTCTTGAAGCTATCTCATTCACAAAAGAAATCAAGTTGAAATTGTTTCATACTTCCAGATTATCTTACTGAGTTCTTTTATTCTGAATTTATTCTCAAACAAGAGTTGAGCATAATCAAATTCAACCAAACCTTTTTAAATCATTATTGTGTAAACTCATAACTATAAGGATTGTTTATAGTTTGAGAGTGATTAAAAGAGTTAACTTTAAAAATCCTAGCAGATTAGTTAGGTGACTTGATTGAATCCTTTCTGGGTGGAAAGGACGTGTAGTTACAGATCAAGGTTGATCTTTAACTGTGTAACCAGAAGATTGTTCTCCATTCGTTAAACACTTAGTGAAAATCTCACAGTTGTGAGGACTGGACGTAGCCCACGTTGGGTGAACCAGGATATATCATTGTGTAGTATCTCTTCCTTATCTCTATTTACATTCAGTTATTTTTATTGTCAAATTAAATAGAGAAACTAAAAACTGCAATTTTAACTAATCAAGAACGTTCTCAGTTTTCTGGTTCAGAACCAAGAACGTTCTCTGTTTCTGTTTTCCATAACCAAGATCATTCTTGAGTTGTTTTTCTTAAGTTTTTAATAGGAAATTTTAAATAGGCAAGATTACAATTCAAACCCCCTTCCTTGTAACTTGACATTGCTACTTCAATTGGCTTAGAGCAAGGTCTCTAAAAGAAACACTTTAACCAAGTTCTAGAGAAAAAGATCTAGAAGAAAGAATGTCAAAAGCAAAATACATTGTTGAAAGGATCTTCAAACAGGCCATCATATTTTGATGGAACTGATTACTACTTTTGGAAAAACAAGATGCAGCTGTTTCTAAAGTCTCAAGACACAGGAATGTGGCGCATCATTACAGATGGAGATTTCATTCCAAGAGCTGATCAAAATGATTCAAACTCTGCCAAGAAGGAAGAAATCGACTGGACATCTGAAGACAAAACTAAGGTACTCTTAAACTCTAAAGCTCAATTATTCTTATCGTGTGCTTTGAGCAAGGAAGACAGTGAAAGAGTTGATGAATGCACAACTGCTAAAGAAATCTGGGATACATTACAAATTCATCATGAGGGAACAAACCATGTCAAAGAAACAAGAATAGACATCGGCATAAGAAAATTTGAGCTATTCGAAATGAACGAAGGAGAAACCATTGATGAAATGTATTCAAGGTTCACGACTATAGTAAATGAAATGCGATCGTTGGGAAAGGCTTACTCAGTACAAGACAGAGTAAGAATGATTATGAGATGTCTTCCAGTCATATGGAGACCAATGGTGACAGCTATAAGCCAAGCCAAAAATCTTGAAGTACTGGCATTAGAAGAACTAATTGGAACCTTAAGAGCACATGAGGTATTGCTGCAAGAAGATAAACATGTCAAAAAAAGTAAAGCAATAGCCTTAAAAGCATCTCAAGAAAGCATACCAGTCCAAATAGAAGAAGAGCCAAAAGAATTTGGACAAGAAGATGTTGATGAAGAAATAGCTCTTCTCACTAGAAGAATTCAGAGAATGATGAGAAGAAGAGACCAGATCAAGAAAGGATTCCCAAACAAAAGAGAAAATCCCAAAACAGAAACAGATAAGAGCCAAATCACATGTTTTGGATGCAATAAGTTGGGACATTACAAATCAGAGTGTCCCCTGAACAAAAAGGCACCAAACAAATTTCCTTCCAATAAGAAATCAATGATGGCTACATGGGATAACTCAGATGAATCTGATGAAGAAGAAGATGAAGAAGCCAACATATGCTTAATGGCCAACACTGAAGAAAACGAGGTAACAAAATCTGAACCATGTATTTTGTGTGAACAAATGGAGAAAGAATTTGACAACTTACTAAATGATTCAAACTTACTCATTCAAAAGTGTAGTTCTTTGAAAGAAAAATTTTATAAAGAAAAAGAAGAAAAAGAAAAAACTCAGGCTCTGAATGATATGCTAAAAGAAATTATTCAAAATCTGAAAGAATCTCAGACCAAAAACTTTCACACTGAAAAAACAGAAAGTCAAGAACATTCTACACTTCAAAAAGAGAACGTTTTCCTTAAAGCTGAAACTGAACTTTTTAAAAAGGATCTGTCAAACTTCATTAAAGCTATTGAAACTTTTCAAAATATCATGGGATCTCAAGTAGGAATATTTAATAAAACTGGTCTTGGTTTTAATCAAACTCAGAAAACCAAAATGTATGAAAACTTTTTTATTCCGGAAAGAAGAGAAAATAAATGCAAGATCAAATGTTCATACTGCAGCAAAATTGGACATCTTGAATTTGCATGTTATTTTAAGAAAAGAGATGAGAAAATCAAGAACAAACAGAGAGGAGAACGATCTGGAACAAAAACAGGTTTATCTCATAAAAAAGGAGAACGTTCTCTAGCTAAAACAGAAAACGGAGAAAGTTCTGAAAATCTGTCAAAACCAGTTAAAAAATCTTTTCAAAAACAAATGATCAAATGTTCCTCATGTTCCAAGATTGGACACTCTGAATCAACATGTAATATTAATAGAAAATCAAAATTTAGAACTAATCCACAAAAACCCAAGACAAAATGGGTACCAAAAGTTAATGAAACCAAAACTGCAGGTTGGTTCTCAAGGTATCAAGAAAAAGCCATGGTTCTTGGACAGTGGCTGTTCAAGACATATGACAGGTGATAAAAATTGCTTCATGTCCTTCGTCAAGAAAGATGGAGGGTCTGTCACTTTTGGAAATGATAACCAAGCTAGGATCAAAGGTAAAGGGACAATTGGTAAGAAAAATTCTGCTCAAATAACTGATGTTCAATATGTTGAAGGTCTGAAACATAATCTCTTAAGCATAAGTCAATTGTGTGACAATGGATGTGAAGTTATTTTCAAACCCAACCTTTGTGAAATCATAAAAACAAAATCTGGTGAAAAACTATTTCTGGAACCAGTCCAGCTAAAACAGAAAACGGAGAAAGTTCTGAAAATCTGTCAAAACCAGTTAAAAAATCTTTTCAAAAACAAATGATCAAATGTTCCTCATGTTCCAAGATTGGACACTCTGAATCAACATGTCATATTAACAGAAAATCAAAATTCAGAACTAATCCACAAGGACCCAAGACAAAATGGGTACCAAAAGTTAATGAAACCAAAACTGCAGGTTGGTTCTCAAGGTGTCAAGAAAAAGCCATGGTTCTTGGACAGTGGCTGTTCAAGACATACGACAGGTGATAAAAATTGCTTCATATCCTTTGTCAAGAAAGATGGAGGGTCAGTCACTTTTGGAAATGATAACCAAGCTAGGGTCAAAGGTAAAGGGACAATTGGTAAGAAAAATTCTGCTCAAATAACTGATGTTCAATATGTTGAAGGTCTGAAACATAATCTCTTAAGCATAAGTCAATTGTGTGACAATAGATGTGAAGTTATTTTCAAACCCAACCTTTGTGAAATCATAAAAACAAAATTTGGTGAAAAACTGTTTTCTGGAACCAGAAAGAAAAATCTTTATGTATTATATCTTGAAGAATTGCCTCATGAATCCTGCTTCATATCTATTGATAAAGATAAATGGATTTGGCATAAAAGGGCAGGGCATATCAGTATGAAAACCATTTCTAAAATTTCAAAATTAGAACTAGTCAGAGGATTACCAAAACTAAATTTTGAAAAAGACAAAATATGTGAAGCATGTGTCAAGGGAAAACAAGTCAAAAGTAGCTTTCACTCAAAAGAATTTATTTCCACAAACAGAATTCTTGAATTACTTCATATAGAATTACTTCTAGCTCGACAGGCTTAGCACGATGTGGAATTTTCAATGCTGCGTTCTTGGGTTGCAGAAACCATTGCTCCTAAGCTAGGAGTTCCTCCTGTTCAACCTGCTCGTTCTGCTGCACCGATTCCTGATCCATCCAAATTTGCGTCTTCAAAAGGATCTTCTCCTTCTTTAGCTAAATAGGAATCTTTTTCTCTTTCCTTTTTGTATGACAAAGGGGGAGAATTAACTTTAGTTTTTATTCTGATTTTTAAAAGAACTCTGTTTTGTAATCAGAATATTATATTTTGTAATTTGCAATTGCTTTAAGAATCAATGAAGTATCCATTACTGATTGCATTAGTTATTTCACTGTAATAAAAACATCTATTGCATCAATTGAGGGGGAGCTGTAATGCTCTTCAAAATTAAAATTAGAATCTGAATTAAAATCTAAATTAACATGTTTGTCATCATCAAAAAGGGGGAGATTGTTAAGACAAACTCTCAAATTAAGTTTTGATGAAAATAAACAAAGGTTAATTAAGTATGTTAATTATGATTCTAAATGTTATGTTAATTTAATCTGTGCTCTTGAGTGTTTTTAGTAAAGATAGAAACCAAGCAAAGCAAAGAAATCAGATGAAAAACCAAACTGAACATTCTTAACCATAAGTTATACAAAACGGAGAATGTTCTACAGAATCAAGATTGACTGTCGCAGTCACTTCAACAATTTTTCTCCATCACTTTAACAATGATTATGCCTTAATTGTTTATATCAATTTCATCAGTACATGGCAGGGAACAGATAGGAATCATTATTACTTAAAACGGTTCTCAAATCACTAAGATAAATCATCATGAATATAAGCATGTCAAAAACGGACTGTAACTTTCTCAAGTCTGGAACTGTCAAGAAAGTTGAAACAAGACTGAAGATCAAGATTGATTTTAAGTCCTCAGATTGTCCAGAAGACCATCAGACCAGATTGATCATCAAACTCCACCTTGAGTCAACATTCTCCGTTTTTGAGAAGAACAATCTCTGTTTCTGCAGAAGAAGACTTCTTAGTTCTGCAGAAATTATTCACTCATTTCCAAACAGTTTTGGATCGAATCAAATTTCCAGATCAAATCCCAATAATTATCAAGTATTTTCGAAGCTTAATGGGTCATTAAAACGCGCAGGAAATAGAGGATTGTACCGTGCACCCCCCCTCCTGTACCTCCCACCCCCCACTTCAAAGGAAAAGTCAATAATGCCCCTGGATAAATCTATAAAAACTGCTCAAAAATTGACGTTACTTTTTTTTCACCCATTTCCTTCGAACATTTCATTTTTTCGAACTGGTTTTAGCAAAGTTTCGAAAATTTCACAAGAAGTTCAAAGTTTCGAAATACAAAAGTAAGGCCAAATCCAAACCCTTCGAAAGTTTCATTGAAGCACAAAGATTCGAAGCAATATTCTCGAACATTTCCAAAGTTTTGAAATGGAACTTTCGAAACTTTCATTCAATCTGAAAGTTTCGAAATAGGAAAATCTCTGAATCCCTAAAAATGAAGTTTCGAAAGTTTCGTATAGATGGAAAGTTTCGAGAATATTGCTTCGAAAGTTTAATTTGCATGCATAGTTTCGAAATTCCAAAGTTTGATGTTGATCAACAGTTTCGAAATTCAGTTTCAAAATGTTGGGCTTCAACGAAACTTTCGAAATGCAGCCTCGAAAATTTGGCTGCACTATGAAATTTTCGAAATACTTTTTTTATTTAAGTGTTTTTTCCATTTTTTTTAATATTGATATATTAATATATTGCAGTGCCTAGAATGAGAGGTACATTTGGCCAGATTATTCGCAACATTGGCCGATGCGTGGTAGGTGATAGTGGTGATGGCGCAGACAGAATTCCGCCAACAGCTTCAAACAGACAACGAAATGAAGCAAACCGTCTGATCATAGCACTTGGGCACATGTTTCTATCATTTTATTTTGGTATTTTTAAAATCACTTTATATCTTAGAATAATTTTTTAGCTTGTTTCTAAACTTTGGGTTGAAATTGAATTACAATTTTATTATTTGCATTTTAACCCATGCTCGCTTTGTAGGCCATAACTTGAGAGCTCTGGATATCAGATTGAGGCATGCGAGCAGTCGTTGGAAAGCTAAAAATCAGAGCTACAACTTTTGTGTCGGAAAAAATCTCAATGCCGAAATCTACTGAGCCTAAATTACAGATTTCGTAATCTGGACCTTTGTAATAATTTAACAGCTTCAAACAGACAACGAAATGAAGCAAACCATCCAATTAGGCAGCGTCGTCGTAGACAGGATGATGTGGTTGAAGCTGTTGAGCCTACGCATATGGACGAGGATGTACCTGAGCCTGCACAGATGGAGCAGGTTGAGGACAAGTATACTAAGCGTGATGATGTTGATGATGCTATTGATGTTGCTGATGATGCTGATGTTGATGCTAATGATGATGCTGAGCCTGAGGAGGATCAGCAGCTCGGATTCCCTGGTGGACCGGTGGTGACATCTGTGTTGACACAATATGAACACCACGTGGCTCGAAGGATATGGGAAGGAGAGATATTTATTTAATTAATGATATTCTTTATATTTAATTAATTATTTATTTAAATAAGAACATATATTTATTGTTATGTTCTTTAATTACTCGCAGGATCGTGGGTCGTTAAAGATTATTACTCATGGATTGAAGCTGAAGAGGTTTTCTGAAGTTCTTGTGCCAGATCCTGTATTGCATCGGATTCGGGAATCTGGACTGCTACACGTCTCTTCAGCTTATCTCACTATGGCTGATGCTGGTCTCATATTTGCCTTTGTTGAAAGGTGGCATAGAGATACCAGCTCATTTCACATGCCATTTGGAGAGATGACAATCACACTGGACGACGTGGCGACTCTTCTTCATATCGCACCTCGGGGTAAATTTTTTGATGCACCTATAAATATGACTACTAATAATGCTGCCAGAGCTGCCCATGAGTATTTAGGTGCATCATGGGAGGAAGCATTAGCAGAGATTAATTACAATAAATGTGCCCAATATAGATTGCAATGGTTGATTGATTTATATAGTCGTCTCATTCAGACTAACCAATTTGAGTGTGCGGCTAGAATCTACCTATTGCATCTAGTTGGCTGCACTATTTTCGCTGATAAAACACATACACGTGTGGAGGCGAAATATGTTAGTTTATTTATTGACTTAGATAGTTGTTGGGACTATTCGTGGGGTACTGCGGCATTAGTTTTCTTGTATGACAATCTCAGAGATGGAGCTGTCCACGACACTCGACAGTTGGGTGGTTACATGACATTACTACAGGTATATTTATTTATTTATTTATATATTTATATATTTATTTATATATCTATATATTTATATATTTATATATTTATATATTTATTTATTTATTTATTTATTTATTTATTTATTTATTTATTTATTTATTTATTTATTTATTTATTTATTTATTTATTTATTTATTTATTTATTTATTTATTTATTTATTTATTTATTTATTTATTTATTTATTTATTTATTTATTTATTTATTTATTTATTTATTTATTTATTTATTTATTTATTTATTTATTTATTTATTTATTTATTTATTTATTTATTTATTTATTTATTTATTTATTTATTTATTTATTTATTTATTTATTTATTTATTTATTTATATATTTATTTATTTATGGTGCAGTGCTGAATTTACGAGCATTTCCCTAGCCTCTGTAAGCGGAGAGATAGAGGAAAGGTTCCTGCACATCTTCCTCGAGCATGTAGGTGGACTGCGAAACATGCTGTTGAAGGCGGACTGATGACATATCGTCGGAGACTCGATGCTTTGACACTCGATGATGTACTGTTTACACCATATGATGATGATCGAGTTAATCATTCGTTTGTCAAGCTTTCGATGTTCTCCGGATACCTTCGATGTGGTGGAGTCTCAGTCCCGTATCTGCCAAAGCGATGTCTTCGACAATTTGGTCGTATTCAGTGCATACCGCGTGACGTTCCTCGAGTGCCGGACAATATAGATTGGGAGTGGCAGTCTACTATGAGATCATCTGTAACTGCCTTTCGAAGACTATATCCTGTTGCGACTTTTCCTGCAGAGGTCACTGCAGACTACTATGCATGGTACACATCTGTATCACATCCTCTGATCCTCCCTCCATCTACAGCTGCACCTTTGAGTCCACCTACTGCTGCTGCACATGCTGGTCCATCATCTTCTGTAGATGGTGGTAGAGACCGTAGACATCGTAGAACACTTGAGATTGCAGGTAGGGCCTTAGATTTGGTAGAGCCATTTAGTGAGGTTCATGAACTATTAACTGAATTATGCCGCTTGTACGACAATTAGTTATTGTGTTATGTAAGATTGTGTTATTGTGTTATGTAAGATTGTCGTGTCACTATTATTTATGAATTTTTATTTTGAGTTAAAACGTAAATGATAAAACGTTAAATGATGGATAAATGATAAAAAAAAAAATGATAAAACGTAAATGGACAATCAAACATAATTTCTAATCTCCAGTTAATGAAATACAAGATGATTTGGTAAATGATGGATCAATGTGTTCCCAATGTTTCATACGTCCTGCATACGCTATTTCCCATGTCTTTGCACACTAAGTCTCTCCATTTTTGTGAGGTAGGTGGTAAAGGACAATCAGACTTCAATTTGATCTGGACAATAAAATATTAAACATTAATTTATTTGAAGAACAAAATATTAAACATTAAATTATTAAACAATACTACAAATCATAAATTTTACCTGTACCCAATGATTTTCATTTACGAATCCAATCAGGATGCGTCCAAAATATATCTCTCAAAACATCTGAATTCTCCCGTCTTCTTGTCCAATGCACATAATTTTCTTGTTGTATTAACTTCAACAGATGCTGCATTTCTATGTACGAGCCTCTCAACGAAGCTCGATAACTACTCCTTGCTTTATATATTTGACTAGGAATTGAGAGATTAGTTTTATTTCTCTTTTTCAAAGCATTCAAAATGAATCTTGGTGCAAGCTTATACTTTGTCATGTCATTGACAAATTTTCTCTCTTCTTCATTTAAACGCCCCAAATATGAATGACCGGTTAAAGTATCCGCTAAATCATGATTATGAGTTCCACAACGAACACTAATTTTCCATCCTTCACCGATACTCAACGGTATACATCTGAGCTTAAACGGACAGTTTTCCTTGTGAGAACAAGTTATTGTTGATTTTGATTTAGATTTATATCTTCCGCCTCTTTCGCATCCCAAAATTAATTTGTCTTTTCTTCCCCTCTTTCCGGTTGCTTTGTCTGATCGAATGATAACAATTAAAATTCCATTTTGCCTTCCAACGTTTTTTGCCCATTCAAATACAGCTTCTCGAGAGGGAAATACCTACAACATATGTTTTAAATATAACATCAAATATATATCTATAATCAAAATTTGATCGGTGGTGGATTATCAGTAATAATACCTAATCAGTGGTGAATTTTGCTGTAGAATCGATAATTGTTGTTGAAGCTGGAACCTCAACTCTACTCATACCTAATTTCAAAAAGATTAAAAAATTTAATTAATAATAATATTAATAATGTTAAAAAAAATTAAACCCTAAGAAAAAAATAATGTTAAAAAAAAAATTACATTTCGAAACTTTCCCTGGAAATGAAAGTTTTGAAACAGTCAGGGACGAATTAATGAAACTTTCGAAATTTTACATTTCGAACATTTGAAAGGTTCGAATAAATGCTTTTCGAATATTTCAATTTCAACAAAAGTTTCGAAGATCTTGAAAAAATCTGGATATATACATTTCGAACATTTGAAAGGTTCGAATAAATGCATTTCAAATATTTCAAGTTCAACAAAAGATTCGAGGATCTTGAAAAAATCTGGAAAAATACATTTCGAAGGTTTAGAATTCATCTAAACTTTCGAGTAGTTGTATGATTTCTGGAAAACGTGTTTCGAATGTTTCAAAATTATCCAAATGTTCGAAATACAAAAGGATTTCCTGAAATGTTTCATTTCGAATATTTCATGTTTAACCAAAGTTTCGAAATTAACTGGAAAATACAATTTCGAAACTTTCATTTTAACCAAAGTTTCGAAAAGTTCAATAAATCTTACTTTTTTATTCGAATATTATGAAATTTTTGGTAATTTTCGATTGGGGGTGTGGAGTGGTAAATTTTTTTGTTATTTTATAGTTGGTAAAAAAGGGCAATTTGGACTTTTCCTTTGAAATGGGAGGGTGGGAGGTATAGGAGGAGGGTGCACGGTACAATCCTCCAGGAATTATGGTGTGATTGAGCAAAACGGCCCAAAATAGCAAGGCCCAAAACTGCCACATGAATGGTGTATTTTTTCAACAGAAAGGTTGCTTGTGTCAGAGGAAAACAGAGCACTACCAACAGCTCTTTCTGACCAGAATTAATTGCCCAAATCGTCTATAAAAGCAAGGCAAATTCGCAAGCATTATTTAGAACTTCAAGTGCCAAGAATTCTCATTAAATCACATTCACTTGCATTCTTGAAGCTATCTCATTCAAAAAAGAAATCAGGCTGAAATTGTTTCATACTTCCAGATTATCTTACTGAGTTCTTTTATTCTGAATTTATTCTCAAACAAGAGTTGAGCATAATCAAATTCAACCAAACCTTTTTAAATCATTATTGTGTAAACTCATAACTATAAGGATTGTTTATAGTTTGAGAGTGATTAAAAGAGTTAACTGTAAAAATCCTAGCAGATTAGTTAGGTGACTTGATTGAATCCTTTCTGGGTGGAAATGACGTGTAGTTACAGATCAAGGTTGGTCTTTAACTGTGTAATCAAAAGATTGTTCTCCGTTCGTTAAACACTTAATGAAAATCTCACAGTTGTGAGGACTGGACGTAGCCCACGTTGGGTGAACCAGGATATATCATTGTGTAGTATCTCTTCCTTATCTCTATTTACATTCAGTTATTTTTATTGTCAAATTAAATAGAGAAACTAAAAACTACAATTTTAACTAATCAAGAACATTCTCAGTTTTCTGGTTCAGAACCAAGAACGTTCTCCATTTCTGTTTTCCATAACCAAGATCATTCTTGAGTTGTTTTTCTTAACATTGCTACTTCATATATAAGCAGAGGTGTATGACTCGATTGCATGTGAGAGGTAATAGAACAGAGATGCAACATTTATTCAAGTTAATTGAAGATGCAAAATATGTGTGTTGGAATAGAAAGCGTGAAGACTCAGATGTTATGAGAGATATTTTTTGGGCGCATCCAGATTCAGTGAAGTTGTTGAATTTGTTTTCGATTGTGTTGATTATGGACAGTACCTACAAAACCAATAAATACAGGATGTCATTACTTGAAATTGTTGGAATGACATCAACAGAGATGACATTTGTAGTTGGATTTGCTTGTTTGTAAATGATATACAACTAATGAAACATAAAAAATAAATAAACATAACAATAAATAAATAAATGATAAACAAATAAATAAACATAACAATAAATAAATAAATAAATAAATGATACCTGAAGCAGCGTCATATATCCAGCTAGTTGTTTGGTGTCATAACAGCAGGCATCAAAGAGGTAGTCATATAGGACTACGAGTGCAGCAGTACCCCATGAATATTTATCTGTACCGTTTAAACCTCTGAATAGAGGAAGGTACTTTGCATCAACTAGAGTATGACTCTTATCAGCGAAAATAGTACTCCCTACTAAATTCAACAGATACGCCCTAGCAACATAGTCAAATCTCTTTGCTCCACACTGCCTTGTGAAGACTTCTTTCAACCAATCTAATTTATAGTGCGCACCTCTGGCAACCATTCTAACAACTAACAATATAAATTCTCTTGGTAATTATGACATTACTACCAACAAAGAAAAGATCCGTTAAGTTTTTAGATTATTTCATTTCTCGAGGAGCATGACTATATAGTTGTCCAAAGAAGATTTCAATAAGTTTAGGCAATTTGCTTCTATATAGTTGTCCTTTAAAAGGATTTCCTTAACAGACTAGAAAGGAATTTGCCACATTTACTCCATTGGTGCTTTCTCTTTTTCTTTGGTGTTTTATTCTTCATGTGTCAGTATGAAGAATCTCCTATCCTCCAAAGGCCACAAACTTTCCTTCTTTTGATCTTAAGAACATTCATTCATGCAATCATCCAGCCTAAACCCTCTAAAGTTTTATTTAACATAACCTACAGGTATATTTTACATGTTAATGAGAATGAGAACTTCAACTTTAACAACATACCAGATATGCGATATGCGACTGCATAAAAAACATCTTATATTAATTAGTTTTAAAAAAAGAAAATATATATATATATATATATATATATATATATATAAATCCTTATTTTGCATTTTCCATTTTTATTATTATTTCCAACTTTTTTTTCTTAAAATTTCCACTTTTTTCTACCAACTTCTTTTTTAATTACTTATAATTTATTTATTCATGCTCAATAATTTATATAAGCACGCAAATCTCAGAGCAATTACCGAGTGAGGGAAAAAAATCATATGTAGATCTACCGGCGATGCCAACACATTCGATCCAACCATAGGAACACTCCATCTTAGCATACCAAACGTC
Organism: Cicer yamashitae; assembly: GCA_037974755.1. Classification (NCBI taxonomy): domain Eukaryota; kingdom Viridiplantae; phylum Streptophyta; class Magnoliopsida; order Fabales; family Fabaceae; genus Cicer; species Cicer yamashitae. The sequence continues at coordinate 3,677,547 of JBBPBQ010000001.1, read as the reverse complement.
AGCAGCATAATAGGCCATCTCATTGGCAAGATGCTGCCTAAATCTGAAGCGGTCTTTGTCAATACCGAGACGCGTAAAGAAGAGATATATTCTCCGAATGAAATATCCGAGTCTCACTATTAATTAGTGCGTTTGTTTCAGATTTTTTCATGGCGTTTCTTTCAGATTTTTTAAAAATTATTTTGTTAAAAAATCATTTTTTGGCTAAAAATGAAAAGTTAAATATAGTAGCTTCTCAAATTCGCTATTGCGATAGATGAGAGAGAAAAATGCCAAAAATTTTAAAAACACGGAACTTAACTCAAGAAAATGATGTAATTACCCTTACTCTTTTTGAAAAATCCAAAATTTCCCTCTATCAATTTTTACTGGGTTTTCTCATCAATTTCAGACACTTAATTGTGACAGTTTTTCTCCTTCCAAGAGGCTCTCATATGGGTTTTTCATCAAGTAAATTTCCTTCTCCTTTTCAATTTTTTCACATAATTTTTTTATTGTTTCTACGCCTTTTATTTGAATCATTTTATTTTTACATCATTCATATATTGATACTATTTTTTTGTTGCTTGTTTGTGTTTATTTATTATTTTTTGATGAGTACTTAAGGTACATTAATCAATTTTAAAATGTGTATAAGAAATGGATTAAACTTATAAATTTTGTAGGGTATTATAAAAGTCATGTCCTTTATGGTAATTTTGTAGTTTAAAAAATCACTTTTATAAAATTGTATACAAACAGATTAAAAATCATTTTTTTAAAAAAATCATTTTTATGATAGTAAACAAACGAAAATAAAAAAAAAATCATTTTTAGACAAATCTCTACAAAATAATCTCTAAATTTTTTGAACTAAAAATCATTTTTATTTAAGTTGAAACAAACACACCCAATACCTGCATAATCGGTATCGGTATCGGTACGGGTACGGGTAATTATCCGCAAAATTAAAATTAAACGGATATAGGTGTAGATACGGGTACTATAGGACCTGCCCCGTCCCGCATCCGCACTTATATATTATTATTATTTGAGCTTAAATAAAAATAATTTTTGTTTTAAATAATTTAGAGATTTTTTAAAAAACAATTTTTTAACTCCCATTTGTTTACTATTATAAAAATGATTTTTTTTGTAAAATGATTTTTAACCTGTTTGTATACAATTTTATAAAAATGATTTTGTTAAACTATAAAATTACCATAAGGGACATAAAAATGGTTTTCAAGAAAACATGTTTGTTTGAAAAAACATTTTTTAAATATATGATTTTTTTAAACACATATGTCTCTCTACTCTTTTATGCATCTCTATCTCCCCGCTCTAATCTCTATCTACTATCTCTTTCACTCTCTACTATCTCATGTCTCTCTACCTCTCCTTTTTATCCCAAACAAATCAATGAATTTAGGTCCTCTATTTCATAATTTTTGGATCTTTTTGAAAAATAAACATATAAATAAATCTTCATGAAAACATGCAAATAATAGATTTTGGAGGTCTTGTTCTAATCTTAAAAATTGGACCCTTATTAAAAAGAAAGTGCAATTTTAATAATTAAAAAAATTATAAAAATAAATTTTAGTTCCTATACACATATCAAACTACATGATGCTCTATCCATACCAATTTATATGATGCTCTGTCCATGCCAATTTATATGATACTCTACCCATACCAATTTACACGATATATCAATGTACATGATGTATATATATTATATTCAAATTTCTTTCATGCAAGTTTTTAGAAATAGTTTGGTTTTACTGTCATCCCATCTTGCAACAATTCTTTCATTTCTCAGAATTTTTTGCATCTTTTTTAGTTGCTATTCTATAAGTCAACAAAAATGTTAAATCACATATTTAACCTACCATTAACCAAATTTCCAACTCATAAACAAGGTCATAGTTTCATTCAACATAGTTACCCAGACATAGTTCCATTATGCACAGTCACAAGACATAGTTTCATTATCCATTATTCGCACTTCCTAGAATGTTTGTCACCAAGGCATAGTCATATGAAATTTACTATAACGGAACAATTGAAATATTTCAAACTTAGCACTTCCAAATTTATTAGTTTAATCCATTTCGTAGACACATTTTAAAATTGATCAATGTAATTGAGTAAACTAAAACCAATGGGTTGGTGTACAATTCAACGGAAAAGTTCAATGAGAAGTAGTCAAATTTAGAAACTGATAATTGTACCAATTTTCTTAGCGGTTATGATTCATAGGTCAATGATACCAATGATGTACAATCAAAATCTGAGTTAGATCTATACTTGGAGAAAAAGCTATTGCCTAGGAGTGCTACATTTGATATTCTTGAATGGTGGAAAACAAATGGAATCAACTATCCAATTTTGCAGAAAATTGCCAAGGATATTTTGGCCATCCCAATTTCCATACTTGCTTCGCTTTTTTAGTACTGGTGGTAGGTTGTTGAGTCCTCAACGATCTAGACTTGATACTTTGGAGGCACTTATGTGCTCATAAAGTTAGATGAAACATGAAAAACAAGGTAATAATTGTTGCAATATAATATTTATTCAATTAAATTTGTGTTTAGTTTAACTATTTATTTTCTTTTATGTTTTAGCAACTATTGGTATCATTGGACCACTACAATATTTAGAATCAAAATCAAAAGATAAACGTTTGCAAACTTTTCAAAAATCTAATTCTGGTGAAGAGGTAAATAGTTGTGATTTTATATTTAAGAGTTATTTTTGTTATTAATCATGACTTTATAATTATAAATAACTAATATAATACACATATCAATTTTTTTTATAGATCTCGGAGAATACCGCCCAAGGACCTGCAACTTCATAAAATATTATTTCAGATGTTTTGATGTTTATTGTAGTAATATGGGATCATTTGATATGTTTTGGATGTTTTGAGTTAGAAAATATTTTGGTTTGTAATGCTTTATGATTTGGATTTAAGATATTTGAAATTTTTTTAAATTTAATCACAACAATAGCGATTATTTATTGATTTATTTTTGTTAAAGTGCGGGTAATGGGTATGAGTACGAGCACTTAAATACCCAAAAGGGCAAGGGTACGAGTATTAAAGTTGATACCCACGAGGGAACGAACACGGGTATGGGTATTTTTTTAAACTGCCGGTATGAGGACGGATACTATATTACCCTACCCAAACCCTACCCATTGCCATTCCTAACTTTGATCAAAAATCAAAATAATCCTAACATGTGGTTTAGTAAGGAAGAGACAACAATTCTGGAGTGAAAAGGGCATTGACTACACGATTATTGAAACTGACCTTTGAAACGGCTTCGAAACTGACCTTTGGAACATAGAGTGAATTTAAAAATTGTTGAAGTCGCACATTGGAAAACTCTATAAATACTAAAGTCCCACATTGAATAGAAAACATATGTGGGTTTGCTTCCATCACTATATAATGAGTTTTAAACTATTGTGAAAAGTACACCAAAGTTGGATGCATTTCCCAACTTTCTTTTTTCTCTATTTTCTATTCTACTCGACTGATTTTCGAGCCACTTCTCCCCTTTCTTTCTGTCCCTTCGATTTTTAGAACGGTTGTTATGTCGTATTCCCTTTGATTTTTGAGAGCGGTTGTTATGTGGTAGTCTGTAAGACCCTTAATTTCAAACTCTAATTTATGCAATTTTAGTATATTTGGTGTTAAATTGCTGAGGCATTTAGCTCAATTTTTATTCATTTTGTGAATTAAATACCAAAAGCATATTTTATTAGAGTTTGTTATATGTTTATTATATATATATTTTTATATATATATATTTTAGATCCGGTTAAAATTATTCGTCGAATAATAATTTATTTACGTTGCGAATAATTTATTACCAGACGGTTTTGTTAAAAATATATCTGGTTGCTGAAAATTTTACCTGTCAATTGAGTTGCAACGAGAGTAGATATTTTTATCAAAATAGTAGATTTCAGGACAAGACTGGATGAAGTTTGATAATTGTCAAAGAGATGTGAACACCATGGAATTGTTGAGAAGACGAGGCTTCCATTTGGAATAGCATTTGGTGCTCAGGTGTCAACTAAGGAGGCTTATACTGAAGTTAAGGTGTGCCACACATTAGGGGTGAATACTACCTGGGTTAGATAAAGGACACTTTGAGGAATAGTCGATACCTTGAGGGGTAAGGTCGAGCATTCGAGTTAAACTGGATTCGTGACTTAGATTGTAAAGTATGAATCTCATGACGATTAAAGGAGTGAGACTATATATTTTGTTGGTAAGTAACAAATCTCTGTGTGGTTTAGGAGATAATAAGTATAGATAGTGATTTTAGATGAAACTATCGACGGGTAAGTGTGAATTTTGAGTGATGTTCGGGTAAACATAAGGAGTTAAGCCTTGATGTATTGAACCACATGTTACTATTAAGTGGAATTGGAAGTACAAAGTACAAGAATACTTAGAGATTGTTGAAATGTAAGCTTGGAGTGTCTATTAAAGGATGGTAAACACTAGGAGAGTGTGAATATTTTGATAAGTTAGAGGGATTAATCAAGATTTGATTTGAGACTCTAAGATGGTTGATCTTTAAGCCGACGATTTAAAATCTGCAAGGTTGGGTGGAGGACCAAGTGACACCTTAAACTTGTATGATCGAGGGAGTTGAGGTAGGCAAGTGATAAATGATTCGTGTTATGGACGGGAGTGTTTGAAGATTTATTAATAGTGTTGTGTTATGATTAGAAGAGTTTTCATTAGTGAGATTACTAAGGCGGTTAGAGTCAATGATGAATAAGACCTTGTATTGTATCTTAAGGTGAAATGGATAAATTTAGACGGTGTAATGAGTATTTGAAGATTTCAAGGATCAGATTTTCTAATTTTATTCAATGACATAGCGTGAATAGGAAGAAGTGTAACAAATGATTTATGGTTTAGTTGTTTTTCTTGGGAAGCCAAGCATTAAGATTTGAAATGAGTGTTTCAGTTACTAGATGGACGAGGAAGATATGTGGGTCTTGGAGATATTTTACTACTAAGTAATGAGGATGAGGTCGAAAGATAATTATTCTTTAGGAGATGCTTATTGGAAATATATGAGAAGTAGTTCTTTAGGTTGTTCAATTGCTAAGATTCTTTTAGTTGGTACCTCAGTGAAGGTTGAGAGTGAATAAGAAATCCAACGAGTGAACCAAATTTTGGAAAACGTGCCATGAAAACTTGTTGGAGCAGCACATGGGTATGTAGCTTATGTCAATTAAGGATTCATGAAATGAATTACCCCACCCATAAATCAGACATTGTTATTAGAAGGGTATGCCAATGAATTCAACGACACTACTTGAATGCATGTCATAGGGGTGCGTTATTGTGTTCGTCAATCAAAAGAGTTAAATGTTTGTTGGTAAGGAAGAATTGAGCATGGAATGGAAAAGTTTGGTGGGAACTAATAAGGCTTGAATTATTGGAATCACTATAATGAAGCAAGACGAAGTATGATGGCAGATGAGCTAAGCAAATAAAGAACTCTATGTTGACCACATGGAAGGTTGAATGATGGTGGAGGTGAAAAGTGTTTTGAGATATATTTAGATGTAGAATATTTCATAGGAAGAGTGGAAATTAGGAGGAATTAAGATTTCATTTGAATTGTTGAAGGAATTCTTAATGACCAGGATGACAAGCTTATTTGAAGGAAGAAAAGTTTAATAATAAAAGGAAAGACCAAAGAAAATCAAGTTAAGTTGGATGGTATTTTGGGATATGACGCACTATGGGGTGTACCAATTGTGGCTGTCAAAGAAGAGGACAACTTTTGGGAACAGACCTACAAAAGTAAGCTAAGTAATGATTTCGAAATAAGGAAGATGTATCAAGGTTCGAGGTAGAATTAGACTAACATTCTGATGAGAACATTGTGGTTTGGTGTAGTTGTGTGACTAAAGAAAATCGAGGATTTATGGACAATGGAGAAATTAGGGAGTTCTCGGCGATAATGATTGTTTTATGCTCAGGGTGTTGGTGTCATATTAAGAGTTTCAGTTTGGAACCGAATGGATGTTTCGTACCAAGTGGACGTATATGAGGCTATGTGGCATAGTTCTGGGCGATTGTACTTCGTCGATAGGAAAATAAGGGAAACTCAGTGGACCTGGAGAAAATTGTTGGACCGCTTGTGCCTCGTGATAGCTTTAAGTCCAAGTCGAATGGAGCATTATTATAGTTAGGTTGAGATGGTCTAAGTCATCATCATGGTCGTTGGCTACCTATTGACAAATTGAGAAACTGATCATCCTCAATCTCTTGTTAATAGTAGACAAAATCATGTTGCGTGGAACGGGCGAGTCTTACCGGCTATGATAGTGCGTAAAGTTATTAAGCACCCTATGAGAAGGGATAGACGACACTTTTTTCGCATGAGCGTGAGAAACAAGTTCTTGCATGTATGTTGAGTTGGAGTTCAAACCTAGTGTGTGTATTACTCTTACTTTAAGTTTCGAGGATGAAACTTCTTTTTGTTGGGTAGTAATGTAAGACCCTTAATTTCAAACTCTAATTTATGTAATTTTAGTATATTTGGTGTTAAATTGCTGAGGCATTTAGCTCAATTTTAATTCATTTTGTGAATTAAATACCAAAAGCATATTTTATTAGAGTTTGTTATATGCTTATTATATATATATATATATTCGTCGAATAATAATTTATTTACGTTGCGAAGAATTTATTACCGGACGGTTTTGTTAAAAATATCTCTGGTTGCTGAAAATCTTACCTGTCAATTGAGTTACAACGAGAGTAAATATTTTTGTCAAAATAGTTGAGATGTGTGTAGCAGTTTTAATTATTGTTGGTTTAATATATATATATATATTAAGTGAATGTGAGAGAAAGATTAGAAAGGAGAAAGTAGAAACATTTTTTCCCTCCCAGCCTCGCGACGCCTTCATTCTTTTCTTCTTCCTCTGTTCGTTCAAAGCCATAGTGTTAGTGGTTTTCAAAACCGTCAAACACAAAACCTCACTTCTCACCTAGATCCAAGCTCCATCTCGAGAAGTGACTAAAGGGAAAGTTGCTCCTTGCCACGTTACTGTAACATCCCGATTTTTAACAAACGCGAGTATATTTTTTTTTTAAAATAAATAAGTAAATAAATGAATAAATACTTTTGGATGAAATATTTAATGTCGTAACACAACGACAAAATCAACATAATTTACAATAGCGGAAATAATTTTAGAATTTACAAATCCAAAGTATTTAAACTTTTCCAAGTCACATAAGAAGTTTACAAGAACCCATCAAAATATAAGTTAGGCTGACAATATAGGTACAGTCTTCCCAAATAATAATTACAACCACAAAAGAAAGACTTCTAGATCCTATAAAGTCGCCTAATATGATCATGCTACAAAAAGCTAAACAGTCCGGGTGATCTCCACGCGCCCAACACAAAACTCCTGACACAGCTCCGATCAGGCATCACTAACTACCTTCCCCTCTCCAGGGTACTACCCGGTAGGACGATCCTGAATCTCATCTGAGGGCAAAGCCCAGATTTTCCATAAAAGTTGTAAATGGTCACCAATCCGAAATTAATAAACATCACATGGCATTTATATTTTTAATGCATAAAATCACCCATCAACTTAGCATACATCTAGGAAGGGTTTACATATGTTAGACATGCATAAACAAGGTTGAAAACTGAAGTTTTGGACCAAACTGCACAGTTGTATTCAAATAAAACCTCTGTGTAGTCGAATACACTTGCGAAAACAGCAGAAAAACAGCAAAAACAACACTACTGTATTCGAATACAGCACCTTGTGTAGTCGAATACACTTCAAAAAATCCAAGTCTGTAGCGAAATCATTCATCTGTATTCGACTACAACCTATGTGTAGTCGAATACACTTGTAAAAATAGCCGATTTTCAGTTTTGAAACATTTCAACATCATTCAAACACTCTCAAATTCATTCTAACACTTTCACCACTAATTCAATCAATCATAACCACAAACACGGCACAATTCACACACCACAATCGAGTATGCATATACAACCATCTCAATATGTATGTACAATCATCATAACACATCAAACATGGCACAATTCACGCATAATTGTAAGGTCTCTCACAGACGAATGCATGCGATCGCTCACAGATCAGCACGACTTTCAGGAGTGCAATCTCTCACAGATTAGCACGACGAGAGTGCAATCTCTCACAGACCAGCACAACTTACACGAGTGCAATCTCTCACAAATTAGCACAACTTACACGAGTGAAATCTCTCACAGATTTGCACAACTAGAGTGCAATCTCTCCCAAATTAGCACAACTTTCTATGCGTGCAATCGCTCACGGATCAGCACGACGCGAAAATCCCCGCAAGGATAAGATGAACCAACTATTCACATGGCATCATCTCGTGGCCCATCACGGTCACCACTTAAACATCGTGCCTCGACTCCCCAAACACGCCAAAAGCAGTTTTGAACACAATATCACATCAAAACATAATCACCACAAATACACACATAACCACACCACAATCATTCATAATATCAATTATGAACACATAAACACATCCCCACTAATCTCCACAAATTCCCTTACAAACCACCTCAAATTTAATCCACAATTCACAATTCACTCCAAATCAAAATCCACACATAAATTGTATTTATTCAAAATCCCACATCCTCAAACATCAAGCCAATTTCCAGATTCATAATATTACCCATAAACATATCAACCATACCAAGCAAAAATCACCATCACCCACACCTCAAAACTCATTAAATTCAATTTCACCATTATACCCCCAAAATGCATTAAATTCATTTCTCACAAACTACACCTCAAACCCACCAAATTTATTTTCCCCCAATTCACAAATAAGGTCCTAAATGCAAACTAAAAGTTTGGAAGGAGCCCTTACCTCGATGGTAGCTCGAACGGCCGATTACGACACCGCGATAAAATTCCGGTAAAATTTCGCTTCGCACGACACTTCGAAAATTAGTTCACTAGCTCCGCAACGTGACCACGAGCAACTTTCTCTTCAGTCACTTCGCGAGATGAGGCTTAGATCTAGGTGATATGTGAGGTTTTATGTTTGGGGTTTTTGAAAAACAAAACAAGAAAGAGAGGAAAATGGAGTAGGCACGCGGAATAGAGTAAATGTTTAACTTTTTTCTTTTTTCCTTCCCTTTCATATATACATACTACTATATATATATATAAATATAAATATATAAATATCCCAAACCAACTAATTTTAAACACTCTCACACACACCCCAACAATTTTGATAAAAATATCTATTCTCATTGCAACTCAATTGATAGGTAAAATTTTTAGCAACTATAGATATTTTTAACAAAATAGTCCAATAATAAATTTTCCTCAACGTAATTAAATTATTTCTCGCCAAATAATTTAAAACGGAACCCAAAAAATATTTATGGCATATAATCATCCAAAATACCCATAAAACTGGCTAAAAAGCCTCAGAATTCAACATCACACACATCAAAAATATAAAAGGTACATTTTACAATTAAGGGTATTACAGTTACGGTGCTAGTGAGCTAGTTTTCGAAGCGATGACGCGAGCGAAGTTTTTACCGTAATTAATCGCGGTGCCGTAATCGATTGTTAAAGCTATCGTTAAGGTAAGGGCTCCTTCCAAACTTTTAGTTTGCATTTACGACCTTATGTGTGAATTTGTGGAAAATAAATTTGATGTGTTTGAGGTGTAGATTTGTTGAAAATGAATTTAATGTGTTTATGGGTGAAATTTTGGAGATTTAAATTGGTGATTTATGGTTGAAAATTTGGAGATTTAAATTGGTGATTTATGGTTGAAAATTTGGAGATTTAATTTGGTGGTTTATGTTTGGAAATGTGGAGTTCTGAATTAATGTGATTAATGTGGTTGATTTTGTTAGTAATGGTTAACAAAAAAAAAAAAAATTGATTTTGACGTGTTTGAGTTACGTAATGAGTTATTTTCAAATAAATGAGTTTGAACTGAAGTTGAAATTTTTAAAAAAAAAAGTTTAGAGTATTTTATTAACTCAAAATTTCGGTGCTTTAATAGTCGAGTGTGCGTATGTGTGATTTGGACAATATTTGTTTTATTTAGTTTTAACTAAATAATGTAGATTATTTGGTTGTAAAAGTTTGGAGTGTGAAAAAGATATAATTTTGGGAATTTTGTTATGGTTGGATAAATTTTAGTTGTGAACAAATTGTTATAAATATTTATGTTTATGTAGTTAGCTCCTTGAGTCTCGAAAAGGAATCGAGACCGTTGGCACCGAGTTAGCGGTGGGGAGAACTATGATATATTAATGTTGTTGTGGTGATTCATGTTTGGTGTGATTTATGTGTTCATAATTAATATTATGAATTTTTGAGATGTGATTTATGTGTGGATTATGGTTGAAAATTTTGGAGATTAAATTTAGTGATTTATGGTTGAAAATTGTGGAGTTTTGAATTTGGTGATTTATGGTTGAAAATTGTGGAGTTTTGAATTTGGTGATTTATGGTTGAAAATTTTGGAGATTAAATTTGGTGGTTTATGTTTGAAAATGTGGAGTTTTGAATTTGGTGATTTATGATTGAAAATTTTGGAGATTAAATTTGGTGGTTTATGTTTGAAAATGTGGAGTTTTGAATACTGGTGATTCATGATTAAATTTGGTGTGAAATTTTGGAATTCGAATTGATTGAATTTGTGGTGTTTGAGATGTGGATGTGTGGTGGATGTGCGATTGATGTATCCATAACTGATGGCATATGCGTTATGAATTTTATGGATGAATATATGTTTGAGTATGCTCTGTGAAAAGATTGAAAAATCATTAGTGTTAAATGAGTATTAAAAAATTGGAATCTTTTAATAGCTGCGTTTACTTAATGGTTGTGGTGAAAAGAGTCAGAGTATGCTCATGCATTTTCATAGTATATGGTGACCGCGATGGGCCATGGTAATAGTGGTGACCGAATGAGCCACGGGATGATGCCATGTGAATTGTTGGTTCATCTTATCCTTACGAGGATTATCGCGTCGTGCTGATCTGTGTGAGATTGCACTCTAGAATGTGCTGATCTGTGAGCAATTGCACTTTAGAAAACAGTGTAAGGCTTGTGATAGGCTACACTCTAGTAAATCGTGCTAGTCTGTGAGCGACTGCACCTTGATAATTAGTACTGGCATGTGAGAGACCGTATAATTATGATTTACGCCCCTTCGAGGAGGGTTTTGGGGTGGAATTCCAGAATCATGTGCATTGGCATATACGCATTGCATTAGGGTGCTTGACACGCGAGTCATGTTTGATATACTGTGATGGTTGTATATACATACTCGATTGATGTTTGTGATTGTGCCGTATTTGATGAGTGTTATTGATTGACTTTATGTAGTAAATGTTGAATGATTTCGAAACGTTTTCAAAACTGAAAATCTGCAACTTTCACAGTTGTATTCGAATACAACAGGATTGTATTCGAATACAATTGTGCTGTTTTTGCTTCTGACTTGTGAAATAACACTGTATTCGAATACAAGGATGTTGTATTCGAATACGACAGTGTAGTTTTGTTAAAAACTTCATTTCTCAACTTTGATTATGCATGTTTGGCATGTGAAAAACCTTTCGAGATGTATGCTAAGTTGAAAGGCTATTTTGTGCATTAAGAGTTTAAATGCTATGTGATATTTGTTAATTTCGGTTGGTGACCCTTTACAATTATTGTGGAAATCTGGATTTTTGCCCTCAAATGAGAACCAGGATCGTCCTAAGGCGTGGCATAACGATTATTTTGGGATTTGTGATCAAAAGCAGTGGGGCTTGATGTCGCTCGTGGATTCTCAGTACCCAGTCACCCTCAGTTAGATTAATGATCAGCTTAGGGCTATATTTAAGAATTTTATTTATTTTTCTTTTCTTAATTCAAGGTTGTTGTCGTAAGGAGAACTTATGTAATTTGAAACAAACTATTTTATCCGGCTGTATATTATGATGAAATTATTTATGACTTTTGTCGTTTGTATTATGACTTAAATTTTTTATCCAAAAGTATTTCTACATTTATGGATTTGATTTCGTTTTAAAAAAAAAAAATACACTCGCACTGTTAAAAATCGAGGTGTTACATAGTCCCTTTGTGTCTTAGAGCGGTTGTTATGTCGTAGTCCGTTCGATTTTTGAGTGGTCTTAATACCACTATCCTTTTAAAGCCGTTTTTATGTCGTAGTCTCATCTATTTTTTTTAGTGGTCATAATACCACTATGAGCAATTTTTTGTGTCGTAGTCCTTTTGATTTATGAGTGGTCATAGTACCATACTGCAAGTGACTTTAATCGTCATATTGAGAGTGGCTTTAACTGCCGTATTGAGGGTGTAATTCTAGAACGGTTTTCTACAGTGCAGTGAAACTCTGATATAGTGAATCTGAGCTGTTTTATCCTAGGGACTTCGTGGTTGGTAGTCTGCCTTGCACAATTTGGGCAGTGCTGCGAAACGTCTTAAAGAGAGCGACCAAGTCCGCGACTCAACCCAGTAATATCTTCGGTGACATAAATTGTGATTTTTGTATAGTTTTCCGAAACTCAAAAATAACAATTTAAGACGTTTCTTTCTGTCATGTCAACCTTAGAGATTACTGGATTTGGTTATGTTGCCTCTAATTTCAATTAACTGTTTCAGTTTGAGGTAAACAGAAAAGGATAAGAAAGCTGGAGAATTAACCCATGAGAGAATAATGATAAGAATTATATTGTTAATAGACTTCATGATGATCTGTATGACTACTACAGTTCCAGCAATACTGATAGAGATGTTTGAAATGTTTCGAAAAAAAATATGATATTGAGAAAGTTGAGGATAAAAAGTATGTTGTGAGCTGTTACCTCAAGTATCAGAGTATCAGATGACCGATGACAGATCCATGGAGGCTCACTCCCGTAAAATTCTGAAGATAACTCATGAGATCATCTATTAAGGTATGTCACTCATGGCATATTTAAATTAAATGTTGAAATTTAATATGTCTCCTTCTGTTTGAATGTTGAAATCAATAAAATGTCTCCTGCTTACATGTTGTATAATTTTAATTTTTGACATGCTAGACTATGTGATGTGAACACATTTGATTTCAAACTTAAGTAACTTAGGTTTAATTCCAAAGTTATCTTTAAATGATTTTTGTAGTCAAGCTAAAATAACATATAGTTTACATAAACCTGTAGTTAGAGAATATGAGTCTTTAGATTTATTACACTTTGATATATGTGAACTTGATGGGACGTTAACAAGAAATGAAAAATAAAAGTGAAACAATTAACATGTTAAGGATCTTTGTAACTGAAATTGAAAATCAATTTAGTAGAAAGATTAAGAGGTTCCAAGTATGATTCTAGTTTGTTTAATAAGTTTTATAAATTGCTTGGAATTATACATGGAACAACTGCACCATAATTGCTTGAAGTGAATGGTAAAGTTAAAAAAAAAAATAGAACTCTTATTGAACTAGTTGTTGCTGGTATGCTTAACTCTAGTGCTGCATCTCATTGGTGTGCAAAAAATATATTGCTTATTTGTTATGTTTTGAAGAGAGTTCCTAAATCTAAAAACAAAACATCTCCTTATGAGATAGTGAAGAAAAGACAACCGAACTTGTCTTATTTTCAAACTTGGGGTTGTCTGGCTTATGTCAGAATCCCCGATCCCAAGCGAATTAAACTCGCCAGTAGAGCATATGAATGTGTATTCATTGGGTATGCAGTAAAGAACAAAGCGTATAAGTTTTATGACCTAAATGCAAAAGCGATCATAGAGCCAAATGGGGTTGACTTTTATGAAAATAAATTCCCTTTCAAATGGAGAAATAGTGGGGGCAGAGAACCAAGTCACGTTGCTGTAACTAGAAGCAGAAATCAAGGCGAAACAGAAACTCGAAGAAGTAAGAGAGTCAGAGTTGCTAAAAATTATGGACCCGAATATGCTGTCTATACTTTAGAAGAGGATCTTGCAAATGTTTAAAAAGCTTTGTCATCTTTGGATGCAGATTTATTGTAAGAAGCAATAAACAATGAAATGGATTCTCTAGAGTCTAACAAGATCTGACATTTAGTAGACTTGCCTCCTGGTTGCAGACCAATAGGTTGTAAATGGATCTTGAAAAAGAAACCAAAATTCGATGGAACTGTTGATAAATACAAGACACACCTTGTAGCCAAAGGTTTTAGACAAAGAGAAAATATAGATTTATTTGACACTTTTTCACCAGTCACTAGAATAACATCCATTAGGGTACTCATATCACTTGCGGCTATTCATAACCTGGTGATACACCAGATGGATGTTAAAACAACTTTTTAAAATGGTGACCTGGAAGAAGAAATCTATATGGAACAACCTGAAGGTTTTATAACTTAAAGACAAGAAGACAAGGTCTGTAAGTTAGATAAATCACTGTATGGTCTTAAGCAACCTCCTAAGAAATGGCATGAAAAGTTTGATAACTTGATTATATCGAATGAGTTTAAAGTGAATGAAAGTGACAAATGTATTCACTACAAATCTGAAAATGGCATTTGCACTATCATATGTCTCTATGTAGACGACTTACTCATATTTGATTCAAACATTCATGTTGTAAATATTGTGAAATCATTGTTGTGTAACAACTTTGATATGAAAGACCTCGGATAAGCGAATGTAATCCTTGAAATCAAGATTACTAGGTTAGAAATTGGAATTTCTTTGGATCAGTCTCACTATGTTGAAACAATCCTAAAGAAATATAAATACTTTGACTGTAAACCTTCTTGCACACCATATGATCTAAGTGTGAAACTTTTCAAGAACACTGGTGAAGGTGTTAGACAAACTGAATATGCGAGCATCATTGGCAGGTTTACCAGTAAACCTTCTTGCACACCATATGCCACTGACTGTACTAGACTCGACATTGCCTACGTCGTGGGACTATTGTGCAGGTTTACCAGTAGACCTAGTATGGAGCATTGACACGCTATCGAAAGAGTCATGAGATACCTAAAAAGGACCATGAGTCTCAGATTACATTATCAAAGATTTCCTGCTGTCCTTGAAGGATACAGTGTTGCTGATTGAAACATTTTATCAAATGACTCTAAAGCAACCAGTGACTATATTTTAGTATAGCTTGTGGTGTTGTATCTTGGAAATCGAAGAACAGACGATATTGGCTCAGTCCACTATGGAGTATGAAATGATAGCACTAGCTACTACTAGTGAAGAAGCGAGCTGATTGAGATGCTTGCTAGTTGAGATCCCTTTATGGGAAAAACCTATGACAGATGTGTTGATCTACTGCGATAGTACCGCGGCTATTGTGAAGATTGAGAATCGTTAGTACAACGATAAGAGACGACAAATTCGTCGTAAGCACAGCGATGTTAGAGAGTTACTTTCTTAAGGAGTTGTTATAGTGGATCATGTATGCACTGATGAGAATTTAGCAAATCCTTTGACGAAAGCGTTAGCTAGAGAGAAAGTCATAAATACATCCAAAAGGATGAGACTAATGCGTATAAAGTCACTCCTGATGGTAACTCGACCTAAAAGACTAGAGATCCCAAAATTAGGTTCAATGGGTAATAACAAGTCGTGAAGTGATATGAGATGAACACGCTATTATAAATCATAGAAGCATGATTCTTGAAGCGATGATAGGATGAGGTAATAGAAACTCTTAATGAGATCTATACTCTATATGGACTGGAGTACCTAGCTACATGAGTACTCTTGATAGACTCACCAATGTGAATGTGGAAGTGGGGCCGCTTCCTATGGAATTTTGAGGCAGAATTTCTAGAGCGTTTACTATACTGAGATAAACATGCAGGGCCATTAATGCACGGACTTTTGAGAATACACCCTATGAAAAGGTTGTGTGTGTGTTTGATGTCAGAGATAGAGTTCAAGACTACCAGTCACTCTTGTTGAATCTGAATCTTACTTACTATGCAAAGGTTTAAGTCAAGAGACATATTTGTTTATGCACGATCTTATAGAAGCGTTTGACGTTATTTCAGAAACATTTTTTAAATTCAAGTGGGGGATTGTTGGAACATAGAGTATGTTATTGTGTGAATTTAAATTTTTTGTTGAAATTTTGGAAAGAATTTGTTTTTGTAAATTCAAGTGGAAAGAAACATATTTTTTAAAATTCAAGTCACTCTTGTTGAATATGAATCTTACTTAAATTATATAGAACTTTATTTACATAAAACGTTAACTAAAATTAAGTTAAGGGACTACGGATGCAATTTAGCCAAACAATTTTATATATATATAGAACTTCTTTTAACTATTTATATTTTATTTAAAATATTTTATCATTTTTTATGTGTATTTTATAATACATATTACGTAATTTTATATCATTTTATTTACATAGTTTTTTTACAAAAAAGTAATTTACAAATATATAAATAATACAAACCTATCTATTAAACATATAAATGAAGGTCTAATGGGAGTTCTCTCATTTAATCTCGCATAAAACTGCTACGTGGCAACATTCAAAGGCGCAAAAACTTCGCAATCAATTTCAGCAATTAATTAAAGAAATAAAAGCCATTAAACATTTCGAATTAAAATACTCATAATAGGCATTAAATAAAAAGGCTTAATGATTATTTAGGACAACCAATTAAAAATATTTCTTTATATAGAATCAATTTGGCAAAAATTAAATTCAAACTCATAGCTATTAAAATCAATTTTCGAATTCCAAAAACAATGTATTACTGCCATATTTTTTTAAAACATTGTTTAAAAATAATGAGTTATCTCATAAATCCATAATACTAATATACTATTAATAGTTTTTATTTATTTATAATTTTAAACTGTATATTGAATCAAGAATATTTTAAATGTTCAAAATATTATTTCCAATATGATTTATTTCAATTCATTGATTACAGAATCAAAATATTCATTTAGTACACATCACTAATTCAAGCAATATTACATTTCTTATCAATATATTTTACAATTAATTAATTAATTAATTAGAATTTTAAATTAAATAAATTTTGTTGTTCTTAAGTCTTAGGCCAACTGATTGTTAACTTAGGTTATACTCGAATCCAAATCCAATACCTCATTGTTGTATAAATTAATTATAATACAATCTCTTCTACGACAAGAAAAAAAATTATCATTAAAGTCAAATTCCATTATACATGCACAACCAAATCGGTTACGATAATTCATTATTTTTAAACAATATCTATAATATAAACATAAACATTTACTTACATCTAATCTTTTTGGTATAACCCTCTAGTTCTCAGGATAATAAAACTTTGTAGTTCAAAGTAAGTAAAATCTAATTAAAAATTATTTATTTATAATTTAAACTCAAATTCTTCTAAATAATTTATTCTTAATTAAAATATTATCTATATCTAATCTAATAACAAAACGCCTTAATCTTCGGCAAAAAATATATAAAAATGCCCGAATGATTATTTCAAAAGAAATGCTTGAATCAATTTTTTAATATATTTTTCAACATTGCAGAGAGATGTCTGCCCCAATTTCAGGCCAAATTTGCAAAAAATAAGACATGTACATGATTTTGGAATAATATATTTAGAGTAAAGAACAATTTATTCCATGAGAAAAATCATGAGATCCAATTTAGTTTCTAAAAAAAATAAAGGTAATTTTTAGCAATTACAAAATTAAATCAGGACGATTTAGTCGTTAGTTTTTTTACACTTTATTTAGTTGATGAAGAAAAGACGAAGAAAAGAAAAAAAAATAAAAAAAAGATAAAATAAATATAAAGTAATTTGATTATTTAGTAGTTTGGTGATATAAAAGAAAATAAAAAGAAATGTCAATACGAAATAAATAGGTGTATTTATAAAATAGCGTAAATATCTTTAGGCAAAATTAGATATAATAAAAAGAACAAAAATAAATTAAAATAAGTATTTCATTACATTCAATTAAAAAGCATAAAATATAAAAAGAAAAATAAAGAGAAAAACATATAAAAAATTAATTCTTTAATAATAATAA
>JBBPBQ010000001.1:3636916-3658443 GCA_037974755.1 Cicer yamashitae | reverse complement strand
TTGATGAATTTTTCTCAAAAAAGGATAACATTGTTAATATTTTAAACATAAAAGATCAAATTGTTTACTTAAAATTAAATAAAGGACCAAATCGAAAAGAAAAAAAAAAAGATAAATGAGTAAAATGTTATCTGAAATTAAGTTAAGAGACCACGAGAGTTATTTAATCTTTTCTTTAAAATTTTAATATAATTTTGTATTTTTAATTATTTTTAATTATCATCATTTATAATAATAATAATAATTAATTATTATTATTATTTATTATTTTTATTATTAATGTATTATTTATTACAACTATTATTATTATTATTTATAATTAATTATTATTATTATTATCATTATTATTATTAATATTTATTAACGTATTATTATTATTATCTATTAATTATTATTATTATTATTATAATTAATTATTTAAAAACATTTAAAACGCACAAAAGGACAAAAAAAAATGCACCCCCAGTAAGAGGTCGCACCCCCAGCCAGCGACCTCCCATTGGGTCTGAAATTTTTTTTCTTCTGCTGGTCGCACCATCAGGCTGCGAATTCCAACTGGGCTCAAAAAGTAGGACAGTCTGGTAATTAAAATTAGGAGTAGGACAATTTAATTAAAAAAAATCCACAAATTTGATCAATTTAGTATGTAATATATATATATATATATATATATATATATATATATATATATATATGCTGAAGTGAGAAAAAGTAATATATTTATTGATTAAAAAATACACTCTTCTTTTTTTGAAAGTATCGTAAAAATTATCATCGAAAATAAGTGAATATTTTAAATGTTGAATTGGTGCAAATGATCGTCGTGAAATCAACGTGGGCTCACCCGTGATTATATCATTATAACTTAATTTAATATTAATGGCTATATTTTTTTCTTATCCATACATGTTCTTATCTCTTTCTTTTCAAACTTGATGGTACACTCAACAACACGTTTCCCAAAATCAACTTCGAGGTTCTTGGTGTACACATTTGCTATCATTAATGGCAATAAACCAACCCAACGCCAACTAACACCATTTAATATGGAGCTGCCAATCTGAGGCATTTGTTGGTTTCTTAAGGTATATGTTGGGGTGTACGTGGGTTGAGTTGAGTCGGTTTTGACAAAATTTGATGTTTGACTCGATCGATTATCTTGGGGTTGGGTTAAGTTCTAAACCTGTATTTTTTTCATTTAACTCGAACCGAATCGACCCGATCAAGAATGGGTTGAGTTGGCGGGTTATATATAAATAATAACCTGTTTTTTATTTTATGGAAAAATATATTGAATGAAAATATCAACCTCTACCTCTCACACAAAAATAAATCAAACAATATTCAAATACATAAATAAATTCAATAGCAGTAAATCAATAAAATATAAAAATTTTATCAATTCTAATCAATGTCAACTTTAAGTACAAACAGTTAACAAGTTTCTCAAAGTCTGGAAGGAAACAATTGGGAATCTGCAAAAACAAATATTAATAATAAAAGTGAGGAGAAAGCAACTAGTATTGCTACTTGGTTCACCACATTACTCTCACCATTACAGATAACCCACCAACTATTTTAGTTTACTAAGCTACCATAATCTTTTTTAATAGTAGTGCTTCATTTATTTATAGTTAGAGTACTTACTATTTTCAAATAAAATACTAAAAAAAACTGTTTAATAGATTTAAATGTAAAAAATTTAAACTAAATTCATCATAAGCTTTTGTATAAGCATCATTTTTGCTCATAAATAGTATTTAACTCAAATGAATAGTATTTAACTAAAAAAGTTTGTCTTTAACAAATGTAAAAAATTTAAACTAAAATCATTATAAGCATAAACTTTCCGTTCATACCTTTATTATGTAAAACTATAACAAAATATAACATTTAAATAAATAGTATTTAACTCAAAAATTAAATTGCTCTTTTGAAAGAGACAATTCAAAAACTAGATACGAATTTTATGAGTAGGCATATACGAGATTACAAGGCCAAAACAAATTAAACGCTAAATTGCAAGAAAATTAAGTATTTAGGCTAGACGCATAAACACCTTGTATCATCATTCATATAAAAATCAATTATTAATAATTTCTTATTATAACTAATTCGTATAAAAATCAGTTATGAGCACTTGTGGAACAAAAGAAGAAAGTGAAAGGCGGCGCAACTTCAAAAAGTGTGGAAGAAGGTGGACGCAGAAAGTGGATGAGGGTAGCTGAAAATCTAAAGAAGAAGAGTAATGAAACCCTATTGGACTGCTGGGCTGCCAAACAAAATTTAAAAAAAAAATATAACTAGTTACCGGGTCGGGTCGACGGGTTCAAATTGTTAAACTCATTACCCGAACCAAATATAAGCGGGTTTCAACGGGTTGGACCCGAAAGTGACTGGGTACAGGTAAAAATCGGGTTGGGTTGGGTGATCGGGTTGACGGGTCGACCCGCACCCATGTACACCCCTAGGTATATGTGAAAATATGAAACAAAAAATTGATACCAATGGTCAGTAAGAGGGTCGTTTTAATGTTTTTGAAGATCACGTTCGAATTTAAAAAATTGGATCCTTAAACTCACACAACCTTAATTAAGTTCTGAGGGAAGATAGAGATAAAATAGTCGTTATTTAAAATGAGTATTAATTTTGGGCATAAAGTGCAAATATAAAATTTTATACTGTGTATATCAATGTAATTTTTCAAAGGTCAGCGTATAGTAAACAAAATTTGGGGCTCTATCTAATTGGGACACCTATATCAATGTTTTAGTTGCACAAGTTGATTGCGGACCTTGGTTATTACGGATGACAATGGGTAGAGTTTGGGTAGGGTACTATAGTACCCGTCCTCATACCCGCGATTTAAAAAAATACACATATATGTGCCCATACCCGTACCCTTATCCTTTGGGTATCTAAGTGTCCGTATCCAGACCCATTACTCACGCTTTAACTAAAATATATCGATAAATAAATGATATGGTTGTGATAAAATTTAAAAGTTATACTAATATCTTTAATTCAATCATAGAGTATTATAAACATTAAAATATTACAATACTTTCAAATGAACACATGTTACAATACACATTAAAATATCTATAATAGGAAGCTGCATGTATAATTATAAAGTCACGATTAATAAGACATAACTCTTAGTTATAAAGTCATAGTTATTTAGCTATTAATCATAATCAAATTCTTAAAAAGTTTGCAATCGTTTATCCTTCGATTATAAATATTGTAGTGGTCCAATGATATCAATATATGTTAAAACATAAAAGAAAACAATTAACTAAACTAAATAATAATTTAATATAATAAATAAATAAATAAAATATTTCTATAACTGCGGGTGCGGGATGAGTACTATAGTACCCGTACCCGCACCCATACACGCTTAATTATACGGGTAATTATTCCTCCCCGTACCCATACCCATTGTGAGTTTTTCTGGGAGTACCCACTGAGTCTGGATCTAATTGTCATCCCTACTGGTTGTTAGAAAATTCTATGTGGTTTTTAGAGGTTATAAACCTAAAATATACTCATCTTAACCTTGTGCTCATATCCAAGTAAATGAGTTCAAGGTACAATGACATGAGATCAAGACCTATGAAGAAGTTGGGGTTGCATGGATTAATTATTGCATAAAACAAGTTTTTTATAACACATATGCTTACTGGAATGTCTCATTACAACAATTCAGGGTCTTCAATGGGATCAATGATAACTCTTAGAAAGAAGAGTTATTAGCTACTAATTAACTTGAATGTGTGAATCTTTAAGTATAAGTTAAAATAGTAATAGGTTGAATTTGAAGCAATTTTTAGTTTATTAAGTATGTTAGTGGTTAATTTAGTATGTTGTTGTTTTTAGAAGAATTTATGTTGGTTGTGTGGTTTGTGTGTTGGTACTTAAGGTTTTGAGAAAGATGTGAAGCAGAAATGTCAATTTACAAGGAAAGGGAGTTGGAATTGTAAATTCACTCTTTTAAAATTTTCTGTTAAAATTTAAATATTTTAACTCAAGATTGATCTTGGTTGTGAAAACAGAAAATAGAGAACCTTCTAGATTATGAAAATAGAAAACGGAGAACATTCTTGGTTAGTAAGAAACATACAATTTAACTTATCTATTTAATTCAATAATCAAAAGACTGTAAATAAATATAGATAAGAGGAGAGAAATCACGCAGATATTTATCCTGGTTCACGCAATCCGGGTTACGTCCAATCCTCACAGTTTGTGAGATTTTTCACTAAGTGTTCAAACGGAGAACGTTCTTGGTTTTTACACCACCAGTTCAGATCAACCTTGATATGTTACACAACTCTTCCTTTCTACCCAAAAAGGATTTCAACAGTCTACCTTTTAACCTTTGAGAGGATTTTTACACTTTACCTTTTACACATAAAAGGATTTGATACACACTACTCAAACTATCTTCAATACAATAGTCTTGAGTTTACACGATTATGATTTAAAGTATTTTGTCAGAATCTAAGAAAGCTCAACACTTGTTTGAGTTTTGATTCTTTTGACAGAGAAATACAATAGAATGATTCTAGGAATCAAATGAGAAAAATCAGAACTAATTCTATGTAAGTATATGAGAGATTTTCGAGTATGATTGTACATAAGTGATGATTTGTTTTGCACTTGAAACTCTGATTTTTCCTTAAGCTTGGAGTTCCTTTTATAGGCTTCAATGAGGCTTATGACAGCTCATATGACCATTGGAAAGGGTCCAACTGTCATGTGTCAGCTTATGGATAAGATCATACTTGAAACAAGAATGTTCTTGACTGAACATTATTCGTTTTACTGTTTATGAAGAAGCTGATCTGTAGCCTTCGTATTATGCATCATTGACAGTATTTCAAGGCCTTTTATCATTTGTGCATATATCTCAAATATACAGTTGAAGCATACACTTCAAGAACGTTCTTCGTTCTTGCCAATTAAGGTGGAGAATGATCAGTCTTGAATATCGAGAATGGACTTGCTTGATTCATCATGAATCATAGCTTTTATGCCTTACAACTTGGAGCGATTCTTTGCTGATATGAAGCCTGTATATTCCTTGGAAAATACTGATAACATGATTGTGAAATCCAGGATCAATTCCTTCTTCAACAGAGGAGATCTTTTGTTCTTGAAATTTCAGAATTGTGAAGAATGTTCTTCATTTTTCAGACTTCTGTCAAGAACTTTCTCCGTTCTATCTTTGTATTTTTGCTTCCTTTTCAATGTGATTTTGCTTGTAATGTTTGGCACCTATCTTTGATTACTACACTATAAAACACATGTTAAATTAACATATCATTTAGAATCATAATTAACATTCTTAATTAACCTTTGTTTGTTTACATCAAAACACTAATTGAGATTTTGTCTTAACAAGATGCACTAGCAAAACTGCAACAACTCCCTGCAGACCAGACAACTACCCAATTAGGTGGGATCCTTGTCTGCATTAAGAGGATCATTCTTGAAGAGATGAATACCTCAATATGGATATGACATCATTATGGAATATTCATCTAGGGTTATATCATTGGAACATTGGGTCTTGCACTCTTAGGAGTTGGAAGACAAAATTGGCCGAAAAAGCAAAAAAAGGAGATATTTTTACCTATTTGCCACTTATTGATGGAATAAACTGAGATAGATGGTGTGCATCAATGAATTCATTGCTTGGAGCTCAAGAAGTGTATGAAGTGGTACGAGATGGGTATGATCAGCTTGGTCAAAATCCAACACATGTGCAGCTAACAACATTCAAGAATTCAAAGAAAAAGAACTGCAAGGCTCTATTTTACATTCAACAAAGTGTTGATACCAATACCTTTGAAAGAATCTCAAAGGTCTCCATATCAAAGAAATCTTGGGATATCTTGGGGAAATATTATACTGGTGGTGAGAAGATAAAGAAAGTGGAGCTTCAAGTCTTGAGGAGACTGTATAAGCTGCTGCAAAACGAAGAAGATGAGAGTGTGGCAAACTACTTCAATCGTGTGCAAACAATTACAAATCAGATGAAGACCAATGGTGAAGTGATGAATAATTTGGTAATTATTGAAAATATCTTGTGAACTCTAACGCAGAGATTTGATCACATAGTAGTGGCCATAGAGGAACCAAAGGATCATGAGACATTGAAGATGGAAGACTTGCAAGGTTCATTAAAAGCTCATGATTTGAGGGTGAAAAAAAGAAGTGCAGCAAACACACCTGTACAAGCTCAGGTCATTAAGAAAGCCAACCAAGATGAAGGGAAATACAAAAAAGTAAAAGTAAAATCCAAGTGGCACAAGAAGCAAGATATGATGAAGGTGCTGAAAATTCAAAGAATCAAAACAATGGTGACAATTATAGCAAAAAATAAATGGCAATAAAGGAGGTAACCAAAAATTCAATAAGAACGTGATTCGATGCTATAATTATTAAGGCAAAATCCCAAATAAAGCGTTGATGATAATTAAACAAAGTTAATTAAATTGTTAATTATGATTCTTAATTGTGGTGCTATTTAACTTGTGCTTTGAGTGTATTATTTGAAGATAGGTATTAATACATCAACTCAAGATCATTTTGAAAGAAACAAGATCATTATGAAAAAAGTAAGATCATTTTGGTTAATACAAAAGCAATCTAGAAAGAAAAAACCAAAAATGTTCTGGTTTTTGACAACATTTAGTCTAGTCAAACCAAGATCATTCTAGTTTGCGAAAAGTACAAGCCTTATTCTAACAACATCATTCTGGTTTGCGAAAGTACCAGCTATATTCACACAAGATCATTCTGGACAATTTTTTCCCATCTCTACATATTTTTTCCCATAACAAGATATGAAACACTAATCATGCATCTCTACATATTGATGATCTATTAAATGTTAAAATTGGATAGCTATATATCTAACGGCTACAAGAAATGTCATTAACCTTCATCATGCCTACAAAAAGAAACCTCAAGTTCAAGGTAACAGGAAGAGTTTCAAGTGCAAGCAATCAATCACTTAACCTCTTCAATCAAACAAAAGCTCATGTTCTTTTTCACTAGATTAAAGGATCTCTTTTGAGTATTTTTGCTGAATACCTAAACTCAAACAAGTGTTGAGCATAATTTGATCCATCAATCCTCTTTCAATATTTCATTTGAAACTCAAGACT
Organism: Cicer yamashitae; assembly: GCA_037974755.1. Taxonomy (NCBI): domain Eukaryota; kingdom Viridiplantae; phylum Streptophyta; class Magnoliopsida; order Fabales; family Fabaceae; genus Cicer; species Cicer yamashitae. The sequence continues at coordinate 3,651,262 of JBBPBQ010000001.1, read as the reverse complement.
ATATTCTTAAAAATAGTTTGAGTGTATTGTAAAAATCCTTTTGTGATTAAAAGGTGACTTGTAAAAACCCTTTATGGACTGAAAGGTAACTGTAGGAAGTCCTTTCAAGATCGAAAGGTGAAACATTTTTACTGATCAAGAAAGTTTGTGTGAAAAACAAGAACGTTCTTGTTTGAGCACCTTAGTGAAAAAACTAAAAAATTGTGAGGATTGGACGTAGTCCACCTTGGGTGAACCAGGATACATTACTGTCTGATTCACTTTTCCTTATCTTTTGTTTATTTCTTACTTACTAAGCACAAATCACATAGAGTTAATTTCTTTTTATTTTAACTAACCAAGAACATTATGCATCTGTTGTTTTTTTAAAACCAAGATTTATCTTGAGTTAGATTAACTTAAAACATGAATTAATTTTAAAAAGGGAAATCACAATTCAAACCCTCATTCCTTGTGATTGATGTTGTTAATTCAATTGGTATAAGAGCCAGTCTCTAACCATTAACACTCAAAAAGTGTTAAAGGAAAGATTCAGGAAGCAATTTCAAAAGCTAAGTACATCGCTAAAGGAGGATCATCAAACAGACCACCTTATCTTGATGGTATAGACTACTATTTTTGGAAAAGTAAGATGCAACTATTCCAAAAATCACAAGACACATGGATGTGCCACATCATAACAGATGGAGACTTTATACCAAGAATTGATCAGAATGATGTAACATCTGTTGAAAAGAAAGAAGCATATTGGACAACAGAAGACAAAGCTAAGGTACTTCTAAACTCTAAAGCTCAATTATTTTTGTCTTGTGCCTTAAGTAGAGAAGAAAGTGAAAGAGTTGATGAATAAGATACGGCAAAAAAGGTATGGGATACATTACAAATCCCTCATGAAGGAACAAGCCATGTCAAAGAAACAAGAATTGATGTTGGCATACAAAAGTTTGAACTATTTGAAATGAATGAAGGAGAAACCAATGATCAAATGTATTCAAGGTTTACAACCATAGTAAATGAAACGCGTTCTCTTGGCAAGACATACTCAGTACAAGACATAGTAAGAAAAATCATGAGATGTCTTTCAATCATATGGAGACCAATGATTACACCTATAAGTCAAGCTAAAAACCTTGAGATACTCAAATTAGAAGAACTCATTGAAACCTTACGAGCACATGAAGTGCTACTACAAGAAGACAAACTAGCAAAGAAAGACAAAATAATAGCCTTAAAAGGTTCTCAAAATCCACAAGAAAGCGCATCCTTACAACCAGATGAAAGAGATGACTCAAAAGAAATTGGTCAAGAAGAAGATGATGGGGAAATAGTTCTTCTTACAAGAAAAAGGAAAACTCTAAAACATAAGTAGATAAAAGTCAGATTACATGCTTTGGGTGCAACAAACTAGGACATTACAAATTGAATGTCCTTTAAACAAAAGGGAACCAAAAAGATTCTCATTCAAGAAAAAATCCATGATGGTTACCTAGGATGATTCTGATGAATCAGAAACAGAAGAAAATGAAGAAGCCAACATGTGTTTACTAGAAAACTCATAAGACAATGAGGTAATAAGTTTTGAATTATGTCCTTTATGTGAACAAATGGAAAAACATTTTTATAACTTATTAAACGACTCAAATTTTCTTGCTAAAAATGTAGCTCTTTAAAAGAACAAGTTTATAAAGAAAAAAGAGAAAGCTCAAGCTACGAATGATGAACTAAAAAAAATCATTCAAAGCATGCATGAATCTCACTTTAAAACAGCTGAAGAATCTGAAAGTCAAGAACGTTCTACGACCAAAACAGAGAACATTCTTCTTAAGACATAAATTGATACCTTAAGAATGATGTGTCAAATTTTATTAAATGTACTAAAACTTTTCAAAGAATTATCAGATCTCAGGTAGGAACATTTGATAAAGCTGTACTTGGTTTTGACAAAACCCAAAAGCAAAAACTTTATGAAAATATTTTTGTTCCTGAAATAAAGGAAGACAAATGCAAAACAAAATGTTCCTACTGCAGTAAAATTGGACATCTTGAGTATGCATGCTATTTCAAAAAACAAGATGAAAAATCAAAATCAAAAAGACCTTTCAAAATGGAAGAACATTTTGGAATGTTCTTATTGTTCAAAAATTGGTCACAGTGAATAAAACTATTATTTCAAGAAAAAATCAAGTATTAAAGAAAAAACTAACTCTCAAGGACTCAAGACCAAATGGGTACCTTAAAGTCTTGTAACATCAAATGCATATCGGTTCTCAAAATGTCAAGAAAAAGCCATTTTACTTGGACAGTGGTTGCTCAAGATATATGATTGGAGATAAACTATGTTTCCTTTCCTTTGTCAAAAAGGATTGACGATCTGTAACTTTTGGGAATAATGATCAAGCTAAAATCAAAGGTAAAGCTACTATAGGTAAGGAAAATTCTGCAAAAATTATTGATGTTCAATACGTTGAAGGTCTAAAACATAACTTTTTAAGCATTAGCCAACTATGTGACAATGGTTTTGAGGTTATATTTAAACCAAACATATATATATATATATATATATATATATATATATAGTTTAAACTTCTAGTGAAATTCTTTTCTGGATCTAGAAAGAAAAATCTATATGTATTGTATTTTGAAGAACTACTTATTGAATCATGTTTTATGTCTATCAACAAAGATAAGTGGACATGGCATAAACGAACTGAGTATGTTAGCATGAAAACAATTTCAAAATTATACAAACTAGATCTTGTTAAAGGTTTGCCAAAAATAAACTTTGATAAAGATAAAATATATGAATCTTGTGCAAAAGGAAAACAAGTCAAGAGTAGTTTTCATTCAAAAGAATTTATTTCAACAAAAAAAAACCTCTTGAACTACTTTAAATTGATCTTTTTGGTCATATCAAAACAACAAGCTTAGGAGGAATGAGATATGGCTTTGTTATTGTTGATGATTTTTCACATTACACATAGGTACTCTTTCTAAAACAAAAAGGTGATTTGTTTGATGCTTTTAAAATCTTTTGCAAAAAAGTTCAAAATAAAAACCTTTGATGACCTTGATATTTCACATAACTTCTCTTGCGCAATAACTCCTCAACAAAATGGAGTTGTTGAACATTACAAGAAACTGTAAGAACAATCTCGGAAGAATCAAACGTTGAAAAATACTTTTGGGTTAAAGCTATCAATACTTCCTGCTATATTTTAAATCATATATCCATTAGGAACATCATCAACCAAACACCCTATGAAATATGGAAAAATAGAAGTCAAATATCTCATATTTTTATATTTTTGGCTGTTACTGCTACATTTTAAATAACAAAGAAAATCTAGGAAAGTTTGATGCAAAATTAGACAAAGCCATTTTCTTAGGATACTCAACCGACTCCATAGGATATCGCATATTTAATCTTCAAACAAAAACTCTTGAGGTAAGTATGCATGTATTATTTGATGATCTTGATATACATAAGATAGATGATGAAGAAGAAGAACAATCCAGACAACAACAACAAATTGTTCCTCAGAAAAACGAGATCGATAAACAATCTCCATTTTAAACTCCTCCAAGAAGCTGGAAAACCATAGAAGACCATCCACTAAATCAAATTATAGGTAATACATATGATGGAATTAGAACAAGAATGTCTTTTAAGGATGACATCAACAACAACATGACAATGATATCTCAAATGGAGGCAAAATCAATCAAAGAAGCCATAGTTGATGAATTATGGGTTGAAGCAATGCTAGAGGAATTTCTTCAATTTGAAAAGAATCAAGTCTGGACTCTTGTCCCAAATCCAAAAAACCGAACAATTATTGGGACAAGATGGGTATTAAAAAATAAACTGAATGAAAAGGTAAAGTTATAAGGAATAAAGCAAGGCTAGTGGCTCAAACGTATAATCAACAAGAAGGTATTGATTATGATGAGACTTTTGCTTCAGTTAAAGATTGGAAGCTATAAGAATCCTTCTTGCATATGCATCTCATAAAAGATTTCTTTGGACTCACTTATTTTATTTTATGTTTATTTTAATTAATAATCATAACAAGTAATTTTTTTAAGAAAAGAAAATGAGTTGGCAATTTATAAAAACAATTTAAAAAAATGAGCAAGGAATTTTAATTTTTTTAAAAAATGGAGTTGGTATTCTTAAAAAAAAATAAATACACATATCATTAAAAAAAAATGGTATCAATGTTGACCGAGTCAAAACTAAGAGGTCAACCTTTTAACAAAAAAAAAAGCTAAAATTAAAAGATTAAAATTGTAATTTTAAAATTAAAGAGGTCAAAATCGCCATATTTTAAAACTTGAAAGACCGAAAGTAGATTTTGACCAAAGTTACTTTTTATATTGTTTAGAAATATATTTCCAAACAAATACATAGTTTTTTTTAACCTTCTAGACAAAGTGTGTATTTTAAGAAAACAAGGTGAGATAGAAGAGTGTTGTTTTTGCCTTAAATGTACTTTTTGTCCTCTATTTTCTCAAAAATAAATTTTTAATCTCAATATTTCTAAAAACAATTTTGTGGCGCCCTATAACTAATTCTTTGACTTTTTTAGTCCTCACTTTTTTTTATTATATAGCACAATCATTAATATCGTAACACATAAGTGACATTTGTGACTTAGATAAAATAATTTTCATGTCATTATTATTGTAATTAATTTTATTATTTTATTTATATATTAAAAATAAATAAAATTTAAATATTTTATCTATATATTTTAAAATTTTAAATTATTGTAGGGTAATATTTTAAATTTGAATAATTTATTGAAATATTTTAAATTTTAAATTTTAGTTTTAATTTTAAATTAATTTACTTTTGAATATTTAAATTTATAAATAAAATAAATAAATGTATTTCATTTTTAATATTTTAGTTTATAATAAAATAAATATTAAATACTACTAAAATTGTAATAAATTTAAATATTACAAATAAAATAAAGGCAAAATACTTTTTTGTGGTCATTTAACTTAATTGCAAGTAACAATTTGGTTATTATTTTTTTAATTGATCATTTTTTTAATTTTAAGTAACGGTTTGATCATTTATGTCTTAAAATATCAATAATTTTATTATTACTTACATAAATTCCGAAAATTCATCATCTTCAAACAAAACCCAAAATATTAATTATCATTTATAACAAAATCCAAATTTTAATCAAATTCATAACTCAAATCTTCAAATAAATTCATGTTTTCATCTCCAACAACATCAAATTATCAAATAATGAATGCAAATGTTAAGATTTAGGTTATGGATTTGAACTCGAATTTGAACTCGTCCCCAACATATCAAATATTCATGCAGCTTAATTGTATTTACAACACAAAATAGTTAGTTTTTAAAATGATATTTTTAATGAGGCTATTTTGCAGAATTTTTTCATGTATATCCTTTTTATTAAAAAAAAATAATCAATATATCCCACATTGATGCGACCATCTATTACCTTTTAATTTTTTTTTTTATTTTTACAAAGAAATAAATGTTAATTTACTAAATAAAAATAATAAAAATATTTAAAAAAAACAAAATTATATTAATAAAATCAAATAAAGTACATGAGGAAGTTGTTATTATTTTATTTAATAGATTATTATTTAATAAATCAAATAATATTATTATTTTTTATTTAATAGATTCGGAGAAAAATTGAGGGAGTTGTTAACAAAATAGAATTAAGTTGTTATTTTATCGGCAAATTATGAGGAAGTTTTTAAAATAATATAGATTTATCTGCAAAATAGAAAGTAGTTGTTAAAATAATACAGCAAGTTGTAACGCCTAGTTATGTGGGTATAACAATTGCTGTAATATAATAAATAATGAAATTTCCAAAAGAAAGAATATTGTAAAATTCTTAAAAGAAAACCTTTCACCTGAAAATTGCTTATTAATTAAAATATTCAAAACTAGACATCTAATAACTAATCCCCAAGATAAAGTACAATGTAGACACTTATTTATTCTTGATCTACTAATTTAATCTAAGGAAATTACTATTCTCAAAGTAGGTAGGACTTCTCAACTCTCGACGTCCCTAACGGTCTCAATCTATGAAAACAACACTTTAATGATATACTAAATTCTAGTGAATAGTGCACACAATTTTAAAACAAGTATTGTTCTCAGCCGGCGCGGTAACCGGAAAAATCGATCATGACACCTGCGTCCTTTCAAAAATATTCTTTAGAAATATACATAATATAACTAAGATTTTTGTATAATAACCAATTACATCCAATAATTAATAAAAACTCATTCAATTAAATAAGCGATAATTCACATCTATAATAATCAAATAAATCTAATACACATTTATTCTGCAGAAAATAAATCAATCAATTCAATGATGTCTCATCGTTATATGGAGATATACTACTTCCGTGAAGTGAGTATTATCTCATCATGTGGAGCACCAACTCATCTAGTGTGGGGTACAAGACTCATCCATATGGAGTTTAAAATTCATCTATATGTGGGGTACAAGACTCATTCATGTGGAGTTCAAAACTCATTTCATGTGGAGTTTAAAACTCATCTAGATGTGGAGTACAAGACTCATCCGTGTGTAGTTTAAAACTCATCTCATGTAGAGTTTAAAATTCATATATACGTGAGGTACTAGACTCATCCGTGTGGAGTTTAAAACTCATCTCATGTGGAGTTTAAAACTCATTTGTATGTGGGGTACAAGACCCATCCATGTGGAGTTTAAAACTCATTTATACGTGGAGTATAAGACTCATCCGTGTGGAGTTTAGAACTCATCTCATGTTGAGTTTAAAACTCATATATACGTGGGGTACAAGACTCATTCGTGTGGAATTTAAAACTCATCTCATGTGGAATTTAAAACTCATCTATATGTGGGATACAAGACTCATCCGTGTGAAGTTTAAAACTCATATCACGTGGAGTTTAAAACTCATCTATATATGGGGTACAAGATTCATCCGTGTGGAGTTTAAAACTCATCTCATCTTAAGTATGAAATTCATTTATATGTGGGGTACAATGGAGCACATAGTGCATCCGAGTAAATAACTGTGGGGTACGAGATTCATCTATATGGAGCATAAGCTCATCTCAAACACATACAATCAAAATAATTCATTTTTTTTACAATCATCTTCATAAAATTATATTTACAATATAATATTTCATTTGAATATATAATAACAACCATCATTTAAGAAAATATAATAAAACAATCTTTTAAAGAATATATATTCAAACAATCATAAAAAAAAAACGGTAATTCAACAAAAAAATATAGTAAATAAATCAATTCATAATCTATTATTGCAGTTCATAAAATCCCAATTTTAATAGTTATGTTTTCGACAAAATATATTTTTATAAGAAAATTCTCAAAACTCTTTTTAATATATTTTTATAAGAAAACTCTTTTTCCATCTCAAATTCTCAAAATAAACGTATTAACGGCTACTGCAACCGTATTTTTGCTCTTCTTTATTTTGACATGATAACAATTAGAGTACTAATAATAATAATAATAATAATAATAATAATAATAATAATAATAATAATAATAATATCATAATCTATAAATTAGAATAAAAGATATATTTTATTTGATTTTAATAATATAATTTTATTTTATTAAATATTTTTATTATTTTTTATTTATTAAATTAACAATTATTTGCTAACTACTACATAAAAAATTCGTTTTAAGTGGTTAGTTTTTTTATTAAAAAAAAAAGATATATACGAATGTATATCAACTTTTTTTTTTAATACTCTCTTATAATTTATTTATTCATGTTCAATACAAATATAAATATATGATTGTTAGGGATTGAAGTGCTACCATAATTGAAATATCTTCCTATGTAGTGATGCATCTGCTTCGCATCATCAGTCTTTTAATATAAATTAATTGTTGAAGTACTCTTTGATATTTGTCACCATGCCAAATCTATATATCTATATAACTACTAAAACATAACACAACACCAAAAGAGTTTTAAACAGAGTCTAGGATTCGAACCCTAGAAACTAACATAACATCTACACTATCATTTGCTTGCACAAATCACACAGGTGAGCAGAGGTCTGAACACTTAAAGTTGTAGGCAAAACCAGAAACATGCAGAATAAACTCCAGTATAACAAAAATGGGTATGTAGTTGTAATTGGTAACATCCCTGTACTTCTATTCGTTCATTGCTCAAACACCAAAAAAATTTGCAAAAGAAAACCATGAAAGGTCCAACCAAGATTGGTGACTTGGTTAAATTCAATCATCTATTCATCAGTTGCTGTAGACGAGTGGTGAGGGAAAGTAGACCACACGTCTTCCCATGTCCTCTGGCCTTCAGATACCTCCCTAATAACAGTTGCAGCTTTTTCCACATCAACACGCACTTGATCCTTGCTGTCCCTCTCCCGAATAGTCACTGACGTTGTTGAATCCACAGTGACAGCAAAAGGCACACCAAGTTCATCTGTTCTTGCATACCGTTTTCCTATTGACGTACCTGTTAACATTTTAACAACAAAAAAATGTAAGGTTTATCCTAGCTAATAGCAAAATCGGCATAAATTCATTCCTAAAACAAAATTATGGGTGCAAGATGTTGACAACTTCAGAACAGGTTTCAGGCATTTAATATTATATCGTAAAGAAAAAACACTTGTATATGAGGGTTGAATGACCAAACTCGCACTTCGCCAAAAACATAGAAAAATACTCTACATGAACACAACATATGCCACATTTAACAGACTTGAAAGGAATTTGCCACATTTACTCCATTGGTGCTTTCTCTTTTTCTTTGTTGTTTTATTCTTCCTGTGTCAGTATGAAGAATCTCCTATCCTCCAAATGCCACAAACTTTCCTTCTTTTGATCTTAAGAACATTCATTCATGCAATCATCCAGCATAAACCCTCTAAAGTTTTATTTAACATAACCTACAGGTATATTTTACATGTTAATGAGAATGAGAACTTCAACTTTAACAACATACCTGTAATGTCAATCTTATGGGAAATTCCAGCAGCAGTCAAAGACTTGGAAATTAATTTGGCAACCTCTTCATACTTCTGGTTTTGAACCAGAGGGAAAACTGTGCACTTAATAGGAGCCACAAGTGAAGGAAAGCGAAATACATTTAACTGTTCATCCCCAGCTTTACTCGCCCTCGTATAGAAAGTGTGCTCAAATAGGCAATATATTATCCGTCCAATCCCAAAGGATGGTTCAATCACAGACGGTGTAAAAACACGCTGATGCTCTTTCTTTGTCTCCTTGTGAATAGTCACCATGCTCTTCTTAATAGTTACAGTTTTCCCAAGCGTACACACTTCAAACTCAACCTCACCTTTTGATTCCAGTGCAGCCTTCATATCCAAAGCTTCTTTCTCGTGCATTGCCTGCCAGAGAAGATTTCATCTCTCAATAGTAATGCAAGCAACTATTTGAAGAGATGACGGTACTAAATACCAAAATAGTTACACCACAAATTACCTCAAGTGCTTCAACCACCATCTTCTGATTACCTTTGAATGCTAAGCCCAATTCTTTCTTTATGGGAGTTATAACCAATTTCTGAAATAATTCATATACCAAGTCAATTAATGATGAAAAAGGACTTCTTATTTATAGCTGTGATGAAGTTGCCAATAAAAAATCAACACCATCAGCATTAGGCATTACCTCCACTTCCTTAGGTTCTGAAAATTTTTCATGAGCCACCAGCGGAACACCGCTTTTCTCCTGCAGTATTGAATACAAAAGCATTATGCGAATGTAGTACACCACACATTAAAAGATGAGAATTTAAGTTTAGTCATTCCTCAACTTACTCCCCTGAAGTTTTTCTATTATTACTTAATGACAGTCTAATTCGGCTTTAATTGGACTTTTTTAGTTAAACAAATTGCAAGTTAAGCTGCGAAGAATGAACTTCAAGCAGGTTAAATGGTAAATAATAAACAAAACCAGGGAGAGTTAAGTGATAAATAAAATCTTAATTAGTAATGGCAAGATCACTTATTACACGCATGCCCTATTTTTTGTTTGATTTAGCTTAAAAATAACATTTAAAATCAAAACTAAATATCAAGGGACAACTGTCTTAATGGAGGTAAATGTATTTTATCTTATTTAAATATAAACACTGTCAACCTAATTAAATTATACTTACCGAAAAATGTAACCAATAGAATCATGTTATCTTGGTATATTAAAGTTTATCACAAAGTATTCAGTTAATCAGAGCAATTACCGAGTGAGCACGCAAATCATATGCAGATCTATCGGCAATGCCAACACACTCGATCCAACCATAGGAACACTCAATCTCAGCATCCCAACAGTCAGCAGCATAATGGGCCATCTCATTGGCAAGATGCTGCCTAAATCTCAAGCGGTCTTTGTCAATACCGAGACGCGTCAAGAAGAGATATACTCTCCCAATGAAATAACCAAGAGTCTCATTATTGACAACACCCTGATCAAAAATCAAAATAATCTTAACATGTAGTTTAGTAAAGAATATACAACAATTCTGGAGTGAAAAGGGCATTGACTACACCATTATTGAAACTGACCTTTGAAACAGCTTCACCGAGACGGATTTTCTTTGCAGACTGACCAGACACCTGTTCTTCCCTTGGGAACATGAGAAACTCCAAGTCAGCAACTTCGGCATACTTAGGATGAGACTTATCTTCGGGATCAACAAAGTGCTCAATTTCTGCCAAGGTGAATTCACGGACTCTGAGAAGGCCTTGACGGGGAGATATCTGCAGAAAGATACAGAAACCAAACTAAATCCCAATTCCACAAAGACACCAATACCAAAAGCAAGTTCAAACAAAAAACCAACAAACCTCATTTCTAAATGCCTGTCCAATTTGTGCAGCAGCAAAGGGTAACTTGTTTCCATTGTAATAGTACAAGTCCTTGAAATTAACAAATATGCCCTGTGCAGTTTCTGGACGCATAAACCTGTTTCAGTTGAAACAGAAGTTAAATACTTACCATCATAATCAAATTTTTAATACACCAGGAGAAATTGCCATGGACTAGAGGACATGAGATGAAGAATTGATTGCTCCAGGTAAAAATCACATGACAAAAACACAGATATAACTTTCACGTCTATCATGGCAAAGGCTACTAATGATTGTGGTCTACATTACAATCATCAGCAGTGTGTGCAAAGATAAACATGTCATTGATGACCATGAATTATTTTTATCAAATGATTATTAAGAGGATGGACCTGGGGTTGGTTGTGTTTATAAAGAATTGTTCTTTTGTTTTGGGTTTTGAATAATCAATCATAATAAACAAAAAGAACAAAAAGAAAAGAAAAAAAAAGAAGGGAATTTGATGTAACGAACCCAGGTGCTAAGCCTGAGGGACCAATAGAAGTTTGAAACATCAAATTGAAAGGGTAAGGATCTGATAGAGGATTCTTGGTTTCAGGAGCAGTGATACCATACTCCTTAATCTTAGCACCAAGTTCTTGAGATGAGAAATCATCCAGCATAGCAAGCACGTGTTTGATCTCTGCAGCTTTATCGGATGACAATGTGAGATCCTTCTGAAGCTTCTCATTGCAATAGTCCTTGAGCAAATGATCAGCACGGTAACACGTGCCGGTTTTCTCGTCCTTCACCATGAGATCGGTGAATTTATCCACGTGGCCAGAAGCCTTCAGAACAACCTCCGGTGTCACACAGGGACAATCAACCTCAAGCATGTTTTCCTCCAAAACAAAATGCTACATGCAACACAACAACAACAACAAAATTAAGATTTGATTTATTAGAATTTAATTTTTATATATTGTTAGTATAGAATTTTGATCGAATGCACGTTCAAAAAAATACCAAGTCAAGTCACTACATATAAATTAGGATTTAACTTATTTACATTGTCAATGTAAAGGTTTATTATACTATCAATCTAGGTAGTTAATCCCAGCATTTCCTGGCGAGATCCCGCTGTCCCGGTGTGGTACAGTGCCTGACCGCGACAGCGTGGTCCGCGCCAGTGAGAAACAAGATCCCGACGAGATCTGGGCGAGATCCCGCTATCCCGACGTAGTTAATCCCAATGTTTTCCAGCGAGATCCCACTATTATTTCTTCCTTTGTTTTATTGTTTCTACTTTCACCTAAGAAGTAGAATATGCTATTGAAGATGATGCTTATCTTTGATTCCTATGCAGAACATGCATTTGAGTTTTAATATTTAGTTATTTTATTACTGTGTTAAAGACTTCAGTATGCATCATCTTTATTTCCTTGACTTTTGTTGGTATTTCAATGTATGTTTTGACTAAGAGTAAGACTTGTAGATTCTTATTACTAATTATGAATGTTTCAGAGTTTGAGTCATTTGTTAATTTTGCATTAAATATAGGTTTATATAATATTATTCATGTAATTTGTTCAAAAAAATAGCAATTATCCCGCCTATCCCCGAGCGCCCTATCCCACTTTTGGGGTTGGCCGTGACGCACTGCTATCTGGGATTAACTACCTAGCTATCAATCAATCATAATCCTTGGATCATTATAAACATTTGACTTCAACTATGGATCCATTTGTTACAGCTTTTTCTGTTAAAAAATTATTCACTTCTGAAAGTTTTCATACATTTGTTTCATCTTTCTAAAGAAAATGAAAATCTGAAAAATAATCCAAAATGCACTTCAAATGAGAAGAAGCTGTTTTTAGTAGCTTCTCAAAAAAACATTTTTTATAACTGATTTTCAAAAAAAAAAATGTTTTTCACTACTATAGACAAACACAAAACAGATTATGATTTTCTAAAAATCCCTAAAAAATAATCACTAAATTATTAAATATCAAAATCACATTTTTTAGAATATGTAACAAATTGACCCTATAATTACTTCTAAAGTAACACAGATATAAACCTCACCTGACGCCAAAAAGAGAGGACATTAGATTTAACGGCGCAACCAGGAGGACCATAGTCATAAAGACCGGCAACACCACGATAAATTTTGAATGAAGGAATGTAAAATAAACGGCGTTCCAGCGTGTTAACAACGGATTGACGGAACGCTTCACGGGAATCAGAACCAGTACCCGAGAGAAGGGATTGAAGCGATTTCTCGATGTCAGATTTCTGGAGTTTAAGCGCGTTTAGAGCTTGAACAGCAGCATCGATATCAGGTTTAAGAGCTGATTTTGCTTTGAGTTCTCGAACGATGTTGGCTTGGTTTTCGACGGCGGAGAGTTTACATTCCAAGGCTTTACGGAGAGTTTCTTCGGTGGGAGCCATGATAGAAGAAATGAAGCCTTTGTGTGGTGGAAATGAAGATATTGTTGATGAAGCTTTGGTGGCTATAGTTCTCAGTGTTAAGAAATGAAAAAGCATAAGATTTCAGTTTGTAATGCCAAAAACCCTTTGCTGCCGATGAAAAAACTACTGTTGGACTGGTTGGAATCAACGCGTTTATTTTTTATTGGGTTTGGGTTAATTTTCTCGGGTCGGCCCAAATTTGGTTTTATACTGATAATTTATTATAATATCGTTTTTAAATAACCAAAATGTTATATTACGAAGAAAAAATATATTAAAATATCTCATTTAACAAAATAAAATTGATAAAATAGGAGGTCACATCTGAAAGATGCGATCATATACACGTTCTTAATAAAAAAAAATAAGAAAATAAAATAAGAAAAAATTATTAAAAAATTAAATAGACTTAAATAAGTCTATTTAATTTGCAATTTATTTCTTACCAAATATAAAAATTTCATCAACGTGATTTTAAAAATTGAGTACACTATAAATAATTTCCAACATGTATGTTATTTCATTTTCATTCACGTTACAAACATGTTTGTTATAATTTTGTTATTTTCAATGGAAATGAGAATATACAATTTAACATTTTTACAAATAATAATCTTATATAACGACATAGAGATTTTAAAGTTTTTCAGGTTGTGTTAACCTATTAAAATAATAAGGATTAATGAAATTTAGCGTATCTTCTAAATAAAATAAAATAAATTAAAATAATAAACCTTGTGTTAGTGTATTCAAAGAGTAATGCTATATATTCAGTCCATTCATTCTCTTTTTTGCATTATTGTGTTAGTATTTGTTTACACATTTTTTATTTGCTAGCTTAACTGTTTTTTTTATAAACTGGCTTGTGTTTTTTTTGTGACGCAATAGACTGAATATAATAATAATTATATATTTATATATATATATATATATATATATAACATCTTTTAACTATTCATATTTATTAAAAATATTTTATCATT
>JBBPBQ010000001.1:3561734-3636357 GCA_037974755.1 Cicer yamashitae | reverse complement strand
CACCATAGTTATATGAATTAATTATGTTAGTATTTATTATCTCTTCTATAACAAACTTTTTTTTTTCTTTTGATTTTCATATAAAAACCATTAAAGTAAAATTCCATTATACATGCACAACCAAATTGGTTACGATAATTCATTATTTTTAAACAATATGATACAAACATAAATATTTACCTACATCTAATCTTTTGGTATAACCCTCTAGTTCTTAGGATAATAGAGCTTTATTAATTCAGACTTGGAATTGTTTAATCTTTTGGTATAACCCTCTAGTTCTTAGGATAATAGAGCTTTATTAATTCAGATTTGGAATTGGTTAATCATGATTCGAACTTATAATTGTTTAATCATGTTTCAAACTTGAAATCTCCTAAACCATTTATTTTTAGTTAAAACATATTATCTATGTTTAATCTAATAACAAAACGCCTCAATCTTATGTAAAATATATTAAAAAGATACTTGAATCATTCTTTCAAAAGAAATGGTTGAATAATTTTTTTTAGATTTCAATTGTTTATTTTTAACAACAATTTCATTTGTTTTCAAATTTTTTATTTCCAAAACAACCATTAAAGATTAGTCAACAATTGATTTTTTTTTTCCTCTAAATACATTTTTCAACATTGCAAAGAGATGTTTTCCCAATTTCAGGCCAAGTTTGTAACAAGTAAGACATGTACATGATTTTGGAATAATATATTGTTGTTTCTGACTTTTAGAAAACTGTTTAAAAATAACAATTTATGCCACCAAAGATGTTACTGGGTTGAGTCGCGGACTAGGTCGCTCTCTTTAAGACGTTTCGCGGCACTGCCCAAATTGTGCAAGGCAGACTATCAACCATGAAGTCCTCAAGATAAAACAGCTCAGATTCACTGTATCAGAGTTCCACTGCACCGTAAAAAATCGTTCTAGAATTACACCTTCAATATGGCGATTAAAGTCACTCTTAATATGACATTTAAAGTCACTCGTAATATGGTACTATGACCACTCATAAATCAAATGGACTACGACAAAAACCGTTCTAAAAGATTACGACACACAAAACCGCTACAAAAGACTACGACAAAAACCGTTCTAAAAGATTACGACACACAAAACCGCTACAAAAGACTACGGCACAAAACTCGTTCATAGTGGTATTAGGACCACTAAAAATCGACGGGACTACGTCATAAAAACCGCTCTAAAAGGATAGTGGTATTAGGACCACTGAAAAATCGACGGGACTACGGCATAACAACCGCTCGAAAAAACGAAGGGACTACGCCATAACAACCGCTCTAAAAACGATGGGACTACGGCTTAACAACCGCTCTAAAATATCGAAGGGACAGAAAGAAAGGGGAGAAGTGGCTCGGAAATCAGTTGAGCAGAATAGAAAAGAGAGAAAAGAGAAAGTTGGGAAATGCATCCAACTTTGGTGTACTTTTCACAATAGTTTGAAACTCATTATATAGTGATGGAAGCAAACTCACATGTGATTTCTAACCAATGTGGGACTTTAAAATATTAAGAGTTGAAAACTACTCAAAATATGAGAGTTTTCCAATGTGGGACTTCAAAAAAATTTCTTTCCAATGTGGGACTTGAATTTTAAAAAACATGTTTCTTTCCACTATAATTTACAAAAACAAATTCTTCCCAATATGGGACTTCAACAAAAATTTTAAATTCACACAATAACATACTCTATGTTTCAACAATCCCCCACTTGAATTTAAAAAATGTTTCTGAAATAGCGTCAAATGCTTCTATAAGATCGTGTATAAACAAAGGTGTCTCTTGATTTGAACCTTTGCATAGTAAGTAAGATTCATATTCAACAAGAGTGACTCGTAGTCTTGAAATCTATCTCTGACATCAAACCCACACACAACCTTTTCATAGGGCACCACAAGAAATCTATCTCTGACATCAAACCCAGTATAGTGAACGCTCTAGGAATTCTGCCTCAAAATTCCATAGGAAGCGGCCCCACTTCCACATTCACATAGGTGAGTCTATCAAGAGTACTCTTGTAGCTAGGTACTCCAGTCCATATAGAGTATAGATCTCATTAAGAGTTTCTATTACCTCATCATATTATCGCTTCAGGAATCATGTTTCTCTAATTTATAATAGTATGTTCATCTCATATCACTTCACAACTTGTTATTACCCATTGAACCTAATTCTTGGGATATCCAGTCTTTTAGGTCGGGTTACCATCATGAGTGACTCTATAGGCATTAGTCCCATCCTTTTGGATGTATTTATGACTTTCTCTCTAGCTAATCCTTTCGTCAAAGGATCTGTCAAATTTTCATCAGTGCGTACATGATCCACTATAACAACTCCTATAGAAAGCAACTCTCTAACAGCGTTGTGCTTACGACGAATTTGTCGACTCTTATCGTTGTAATAACGATTCTCAATCTTCGCAATAGCTGTGGTACTATCGCAGTGGATCAACACATATGTCATAGATTTTTCGCATAAAGGGATCTCAACTAGCAAACATCTCAACCAGCTCGTCTCTTCACTAGTAGTAGCTAGTGCTATCATTTCAGACTCGATAGTGGACTGAGTCAATATCGTCTGTTCTTCGATTTCCAAGATACAACACCACCGACTATACTAAAAATATAGCCACTTGTTGCTTTGGGGTCATCTGACAAGGAGTTCCAATCAGCATCACTATATCCTTCAAGGACGGCCGGAAATCTTCGATAATGTAATCCGAGACTTATGGTCCTTTTTAGGTATCTCATGACTCTTTCGATAGCGTGTCAATGCTCCATACTAGGTCTACTGGTAAACCTGCACAACAGTCCCACAACGTAGACAATGTCGGGTCTAGTACAGTCAGTGGCATACCTGAAGCTGCCAATGATGCTCGCATATTCAGTTTGTCTAACACCTTCACTAGTGTTCTTGAAAAGTTTCACACTTGAATCAAATGGTGTGTAAGTAGGTTTACAGTCAAAGTATTTATATTTCTTTAGGATTTTTCAACATAGTGAGACTGATCCAAAGAAATTCCAATTTTTGACCTAGTAATCTTGATTTCAAGGATTACATTCTCTTCTCCGAGGTCTTTCATATCAAAGTTGTTACACAACAATGATTTCACAATATTTACAGCATGAATGTTTGAATCAAATATGAGTAAGTCGTCTACATAGAGATATATGATAGTGCAAATGCCATTTTTAGATTTGTAGTAAATACATTTGTCACTTTCATTCACTTTAAACTCATTCGATATAATCAAGTTATCAAACTTTTCATGCCATTTCTTAGGAGCTTATTTACGACCATACAAAGATTTATCTAACTTACAGACGTTGTCTTCTTGTCCTTGCATTACAAAACCTTCAAGTTGTTCCATATAGATTTCTTCTTCGAGGTCACCATTTAAAAAAGTTATTTTAACATCCATCTGTTGTATCACCCGGTTATGAATAGCCGCAAGTGATATGAGCACCCTAATGGATGTTATTCTAGTGACTGGTGAAAAAGTGTCAAAGAAATCTATATTTTCTCTTTGTCTAAAATCTTTGGCTACAAGGCGTGCCTTGTATTTATCAACAGTTCCATCGGATTTTAGTTTATTTTTCAAGATCCATTTACAACCTATTGGTTTGCAACCAGGAGGCAAGTCTACTAAATGCCATGTCTTGTTAGACTCTAGAGAATCCATTTCATTGTTTATAGCTTCTTGCCATAAATCTGCATCCAATGATGACAAAACTTCCTTAAGATTTGCAGGACCCTCTTCTAAATTATAGGCCATATATTTGAGTCCATAATCTTTAGCAACTCTTACTCCTTCGAGTTTCTGTTTCGTCTTGTTTGTTGCTTTTAGTGCTTCTTGTCACAGGAACTTGACTAGGTTCGCTGCCCCACTATTTCTCGATTTGAAAGGGAATTTATTTTCATAGAAGTCAACATCATTTGATTTTATGATCACTTTCGCATTTAGGTCATAAAACCTATATGCTTTACTGTTTACTGCATACCCAATGAATACACATTCATAGGCTCTACTAGCAGGTTTAATTAGCTTAGGATCGGGGATTTTGACATAAGCCAAATAGCCCCATGTTCAAAGATAAGACAAGTTGAGTTGTCTTTTCTTCAATATTTCATAAGGAGATATTTTATTTTTAGATTTAGGAACTCTATTCAAAACATAGCAAATAAACAATATATTTTTCGTACACCAATAAGATGCACCACTATAGTTAAGCATACTAGCAACAACTAGTTCAATAAGAGTTCTTTTTCAACTTTACCATTCACTTCAAGCCATTATGGTGCAGCTGTTCCATTTAAAATTCCAAGCAATTTATAAAACTTATTAAACAAACTAGAATCATACTTTGAACCTTTTAATATTTCTACTAAATTGATTTTCAATTTCAATTACTAAGATCCTTAACATAACATGTTAAGCGTTTCACTTTAATTTTTCATTAGATATACAAAAGTATAGTCAGAGCAATCGTAAAAAAAAAGTGATGAAATAACGTTTTCCATTTCTGATTAACGTCCCATCAAGTTCACATATATCAGAGTGTAATAAATCTAAAGACTCAGATTCTCTAACTACAGATTTATGTGAACTCTTTGTTATTTTAGCTTGACTACAAAAATCACATTTTTCAAAATCATTTAAAAAAACTTTGGAACTAAATCTAAGTTACTTAAGTTTGAAATCATATGTGTTCACATCACATAGTCTGACATATCAAAAATTAAAATCATACAATATGTAAGCAGAAGGAGACATTTTATTGATTTCAATATTCAACCAGAATGAGACATATTAAATTTCAACATTTAATTTAAAATACGTCATCAGTGACGTACCATAATAGATGATCTCATGAGTTATCTTCAGCCTCCCCAGATCTGTCATCGGTCATCTGATACTCTATGTAGCAGCTCACAACATACTTATTTAGAGTATCTCAAACATCTCTAGCAGTGTTGCTAGAACTGTAGTAGTTATACAGATCATCAGAAAAGTCCATTAAGAATATAATTCTTATCATTATTCTCTCATGGGTTAATTCTCTAGCTTTCTTATCCTTTTCTGTTTGCCTCAAACAAAAACAGTTTATTAAAATCAGAGGCAATAGAACCAAATCCAGTAATCTCTTCGGTTGACATGGCACAAAGAAACGTCTTAAAATTGTTGTTTTTGAGTTTCAGAAAACTGTTTAAAAATCACAATTTATGCCACCGAAGATATTATTGGGTTGAGTCGCGGACTAGGTCGCTCTCTTTAAGACGTTTTGCAGCACTGTCCAAATTGTGCAAGGCAGACTATCAACCACGAAGTCCCCAGATAAAACAGCCCAGATTCACTGTATCGGAGTTCCACTGCACCGTAGAAACCGTTCTAGAATTACACCCTCAATATGGCTATTAAAACCACTCTTAATATGACATTTAAAGTCACTCGTAATATGGTACTATGACCACTCATAAATCAAATGGACTACGACAAAAATCGCTCTAAAAGATTACGACACACAAAACTTCTACAAAAGACTACGGCACAAAACCCGTTCATAATGGTATTAGGACCACTAAAAATCGACGGGGCTACGTCATAAAAACCGCTTTAAAAGGATAGTGGTATTAGAACCACTAAAAAATCGACGGGACTACGGCATAACAATTGCTTGAAAAAACGAAGGGACTGCGGCATAACAACCGTTCTAAACACGAAGGGACTACGGCATAAAAACCGCTCTAAAAATCGAAGGGACTACGGCTTAACAACCGCTTTAAAATATCGAAGGGACAGAAAGAAAGGGGAGAAGTGGCTCAGAAATCAGTCGAGCAGAATAGAAAACAGAGAAAAGAGAAAGTTGGGAAATGCATCCAACTTTGGTGTACTTTTCACAATAGTTTGAAACTCATAATATAGTTATGGAAGCAAACTCACATGATTTCTAACCAATGTGGGACTTTAGCATATTAAGAAATAAACATTAAACAATTATCACATTTTGTCAACTAAAAATCTTTATATATAATACTTTAAAATGAATCAATAATATTTGAAATAAAAATATGGGTTTTTTTTCCAATAACTCATTTTCCAAAAAAAATTACTAATTTACTCCATTTTCAAAACTATATACGAATATATAATTTTTTTTTCTCTCTTACAAGTCGCATTTGCAAATGGCGACTATCTTAAGAAAATCCGCGTTTGCAAAAGCGACTTCCTTAAGCCATTTTTCAAAAAAAGAAAATTTCAATTTTTTTTTTCAAATTAAAAATAATATATATATATAATTAATATAATTCATAAAAATACATAAACACAAATTTTAAATTACATAGATTGACAAGAGTTGTCTGTAACATTTGAACAATATTTTTGAGTATGACCAATTAACCGACATAGTTCGCATTTTCTTAACACATTTTCAATTAATTTCATTTTTTCATATTATAAAATAATATGAAATTTAGCTATGCACCTCGTTATCATACCGCTGGATATCGATTAAAAATTGATCACATGACCGTTAACGATGTAATATATTAAAACGTTAATTTATTTTAATTATTTTATTTCTTCTTATGCATATATTACTAACAAACCTGTTATCCAGCGGTATGAAAAAGTGATAACGATGTGTATCGCCAAAAAAATTGAAAAAGTGCCAAGAAAATGTGGACTATGTCGGTTAACTGGTCATACTCGAAAACATTGTCCAAATGTTATAGGCAACTTTAGTCAATCTATGTAATTTAAAATTTGTGTTTATGTATTTTTATGAATTATATTAGTTATATATATATATATATATATATATATATATATATATATATATATATAATATTTTTTTGATTTGAAAAAAAATTGATTTTTTTTTTTTAAAATAGCTTAAGGAAGTTGTCTTTGCAAACGCATGCTTCCTTAAGGAAGTCGCCATTTGCAAAGGCGACTTGTAAGAGAGAAAAAAAAAAGAATATATTAGCATATAGTTTTGAAAATGGAGTAGATTAGTAATTTTTTTTTTTAAAATGGGGTATTTGAAAAAAAAAACCCTAAAAATATTTATGGGTATTGCACGGAAACACACATTAGTATAATACATAATAAATTTGCATACACATTTATCAATATCACGCACACATGTTCAAATATTTTGAAGTTTTTTATTTTTATTCTATTTTAAAATATTAATATTTATTCTTAAATTATATCTATAAAAATAACAAGTTTCTTCTCTTTACATGTTATTTCTCTGTCGTTTTTATAATCTCCTTCAATCGTTTTTCATTGTCTATCTCTTATGTCTACATTGTCTATTTTTGTCGTTAGTTTATTAAGAATTAAAGACGAATATGAAAACGATAGTGCGACGATGACAGTGCGTTATCGATGGCACTAAGATGACATCCATGCAAACACACAAATTAGAGGAGGGATCTTATCACGACGGTGGAAGGACACGGAGGAGAGCGATTTTATTTGTGTGGAGCGGTTTCACGAGAGGAAAGGAAGAAGTTCTGAACTTCTGAGTTGATAATAATTTAATTTTTAATTAAAATTAAAAACACTTAGAATTTTTTTATTAAATTTAAGGGAATTAAATTAAAAAGATTAATATATCGATACAAATTATTTGATCAACTTAATATATAATATATAGATGCTACTTAATATATATAATATATACATGCTGATGTGAAAAAAAAATATTTATAGATTAAACAAATACACTATTCTTTTTTAAAAGTATCATAGAAATTATCTTCGAAAATAAATGCAATTTTCAAATGTTCAATAGATGCAAATGATCATTGTGAAATCAACGTGGATTCGCCCCCAATTATATCATTATAATTTAATTTAATATTAATTGCTATATATTTTTCTTATCATATATGTTATTATTGAAGTAGCAATGTCAATCACAAGAAAGGAGGGGTTTGAATTGTGATTTCACTTTTTTAAAATTTCCTGTTAAAACTTAAAGAATTTAACTCAAGATTAATCTTGGTTATGAAAATAGAAAACGGAGAACGTTCTTGGTTAGTGAAAAACACACAATTTAACTTATCTATTTAATTTGATAATCAAAAGACTAGAAATAAATAGAGATAAGGGAAGAGATATCACACAGAGATATATCCTGGTTCACTCAACCCGGGTTACGTCCAGTCCTCACAACCGTGAGATTTTTCACTAAGCGTTCAATACGGAGAACGTTCTTGGTTTTTACACCACCAGTCAAGATCAACCTTGATCTGTTACAATCTGCACCTTTCAACATAGAAATGATTTTTACAATCACCTTTCAGCCTTGAAAGGATTTTTACAAACACACTCAATCTAACATAAAAGATAGACTTGAGTTACAAATAATGTGTATGATACAGAGCCTAAAAATCTCCCCCTTTTTGATGATGACAAACATGTTAATTTAGATTTTAATTTTGATTCTAATTTTAATCATAGAGAGCTTAAAAATCTCCCCCTCAGAATATGCTTCAGATTTTTGAACCAACTTAAAGGTTGGGGAATACAAAGGAAATGTATACTATACATAGAAAACAATGAGTAGACTCCAGTTTTAAGAAAAATAACATTTTCTAAAAACTCCCCCTGAATATTATAGAATTAATATCCTTTATAAAAAAAAATTAGAATACAAGGAAAAAGCCACTTTGCTCTTTGTCCTCTTTCACAAGAGACAATATTTTAATTTTGAACATGATAATAAGCGGATTCATGGAAGCGAAATAAGATGATACATGTACCTTTGATTTGTTAATTTTTGTAATGAGAGGAGGCACCATACTTTTCCATTCGTGTGTATTGAGCATGCCTTGTCCATGTATCAATGTTCTTTCTTGATTGTTGGATGATGTTCCTACATCATAAGTTAGTAATGATTTTGGTACCCATATTTGTTTGGGTCCTTTATGGTTAGTATATCTTCTTCTAGAAGATTTTTTCTTATGATAACAATTTGATTCAACATGACCACTCTTTGAACAATAAGAACACTTCTTTTTTATTCTTGGAGAAAGTTCTGATATGAGACAAGAAAGTTCTTCATAAGAGTGAAAAAACGAAGAACGTTCTTCATTTTTTGGAAATCGTTTTGCTTTGAATTTTTTATCCCTTTTTTTGGAAAAACATATGGAATCAAGCTGTTCAATTTTGTTACAATAAGAACGTCATCTTTCTGGTCTTGCTTACGGGATTCCTCCTCAATTCTAAGGCGAGTAATCAGACTTTCTAGAGAGAATTCTTTAGTTTTATGCCTGAGAGAATTTTTAAAATCTTTCCAAGCAAGGGGCAGTTTGTCAATAATAACAGCAATTTAAAACTGTTCATTTAGGGACATACCTTTAGAGATGATCTCGTGAGCAATTTTATGGATTTCATGAGACTGAGCTTCCACTGATCTGTCATATGATATTTAAGGTTACGGCTAACAGCATACTCTTTGGCTCCAGCTTCCTCAGTATCATATTTCTTCTTTAGAGCATCTCAAACCTATTTAGCAATATTGCTGTCGGAACTGTAGTAATCATACAGATCATCAGCAAGTCCATTAAGAATATAATTCTTACATAAGTAATCATTATGTTCCCATTGGGTTAATTCAGCAGCTTTCTTATCCTTTTCTGTTTGTTAATTTGTTTTTGAAACAACAGAAATGTCATCCTTCAGAACGTTGGCAACCTTTTTCGTGGTTAGAAAAAATAACATCTTTTGTTGCCATCGTTTGAAGTGACTTCCCTCAAACCGAAACATTTTGTTGTAGTCAGAAGCAGAAGAACTTGTCCCAATGATTTCGTCGGTAGACATGGCAGTATGAAACGTCTTAAAATTGTTATTTTTGGGTTTCGAAAAACTTTTAAAAATCAATTTATGCCACCGAAAATATTAGTAAGTTGAGTAGTGGACTAGATCGCTCTCTTTAAGACGTTTCGCGGCACTGCCCAAATTGTGCAACGCAGACTATCAACCACGAAGTCCCTGGGATAAAACAGCTCATATACACTGTATCGGAGTTCTACTGTACCGTAGAAAACCATTCTAGAATTACACCCTCAATATGGCAGTCGGATGGTTGTCACTCGTATAATGGTACTAAGACCACTCGAAAGAAAAAGAATTACACCCAGCTTTTGGTGTACTTTTCCAACTAAGGAAAACCCTCTATTTATAGAGGAAATTTGCAACTGGATCAAAGAAAACCAAGGATCCATCAGAACGTGCGCTCCAAGTTGTTGACCTCAGAAACGTGCACTCCAAAATGTTTGACCACAAAAATGTGCGCTCCAAACTTAGGGTTTTGACCTAGGTTTTTGACCAGGCAGTAACAGATGCGTGAGACCAAAGATTAGGGTTTTGACCGGGCACACAGATGCACGAAATCGGAAAGGAAGACTGGATCAGATGTTGAATGTTGACTCAGTAGAGGACAATTACGTAATTAACATATCAATAAAAGATAAAAACGCAATCATTCATTTAATATTAAATAAATAAATAATTTATTAATTTTTCATGACATAAAAAATAATATACCACTTAGCCTAAGCCGGCCAGACGACAGCGACAGCGTGCGTGCGGGTGTGGTGGTCAATTTTGCATGCGTTATTCCTCCTTTGCAAAATTGGGGTACCCCTTGGGACACACCCCAAGTTCCATACCTCCACCTTATAAACACTACTAGTGTGTGATATCCCTCCTATGTGCGACTTCCTTATTTTTCAATTCACAACAACACTAGCTCTCATTAATGTCATCATTATTTTCAACAATCTTCCATTAATATCATCATCATTTTCAACAAAAAGCGATTCTCCACCATTCACTCTAGCTATAGGAAAATGATCATTGATGACATGTCAATATAGCATAAGGATGAAACATATACTTTAATCTATTAATCTATTTTTGTTAAGAAAAATTTAATTTATATATATTGTCAGTATGAAGAGTTTTTACACTGACAGTGAATTTTACCATTCGATATTAAAAAATGTTTGACTTGTAAGCAAGATCGTCTTAATGTTTTTGGAGGTCCTATTCGAATCTAAAAATTGGGTCCCTAAAATCACAAAACCCTAACATCAAGATTTTCAAGACTCTATCATTTGACGGTGGATCGCGGTACCTGGTAAACTGCAGCCACTATCACAGACTTAGTGGTGGACAGTTGTCTATTTATTCTAGACATAAGGTGTAAATATAAAATTTTAAAGTGTTCAATGTGCAAAATTAAAGATATCAATGTAAATGTTATGGTATATTATGTAAAAAAAATTGAGACCCTCCCTAATTTGGGATCCTGTGTCAATGTTCTGGTTGCACGCATTAATCGACGTATCTGCTTGTATGGTAACCAACTTTAAAATAATAGATATGAGTGATTGTGAAGTACTAACGGTGTAAAATATTTTACACAGTTAATACATGCAAATTAAACTCTTACAACAATAGAAAATACCTCGATGGCTTCCATGATGGAAAGCAAATAGCTCTTGTTCCGTCCTCCACGATGCCCCCATATCAAAAAATGTTAAGACTCACTGGACCATTTCTTAATCACCTCCTCCATATCAAAAATGAAAAATTAGAAAAGAATAATGCACACTTACAAAAAAAAAAATTAAATAATTCAACAACACATATAATTCAATAATACATTATACGGAACACAACAACACATAATACAAAAATTATATAACGTGGAAAACACTATGACCAACCATATAATGTATTATTGAAACTAACACAACCATCATCCCGCTTAAGCAAAAACACTTATGACCAATAAAACTAACACAACAAATGGGGATCACGTTCACTCTCATTTATAAGTGAGTTTTGGGTATGATGTGATGCATGGCGGTAGTTTTTCAATCGATTATTCTTATAAAATTGAATATTTATAAATATTGAAACTTTTTTAAGTTAAATTGATATATTGAAGAATCATAAATATTAGTTTAAACTTTTTAAAAAATTCACATTCAAATATAATTTTTAAAATCATACTCATACAATTATATTCAAGTCTAACTTATTTGAGAAAATTTTGTTAGAAAATGATAAAAGAATACTTATGATGTATATATTTTTAATTTTTAAAGTATCATATAAAGAAAATGGAGAATTTATCTAAACCCACAGACACCCTCTTCTAAATTCCAAAACATTTTTTAAATTCCCCCAAATAAAGGGCAAACAAAGGAGATTTTGTGTTACCCTCTTCTAAATTCCAATACATTTTTTAAATTGCCCCAAATAAAGGGGATTTTGTGTTACCAAGAAAAGTACACTCTTCAAAGCCTTTCCCCCCACCCCCAAATTTCTTCCTTTCCTTCCATTTTCTCATACTTTCACAAAACTCTCTACTCTCCTCTCAAACATAACCTAACTGAATTGCACCACAAGAAATGAGTCAAAGAACTGAGTTGTTGCCACTCTCACTTATTTTCCAAACTTTTCGCTCATACCTGCATTTCGCATTCAAACATTGTTTACTGACAAGAACCCTAAATAAGAAATCTCTAGTATGCAGAGTGTCACGGTCAAGACCACATAGATGAGGAAGGTATACTCTTTTTTTTTCCACAACTTTATCAATGGTACTGAATAGAGATACTGGTTGGAGTTTCAAGAAGGAAGCTTAAGAAATTTCGTGTGACTGTGCAATTGCAGTCTCATCTCTGCCAGTAAAACATCCAAACCATGTCACCATAAATTAGTAAGTGTAATTAATCCTCAAATAAAATATTTTTATTGATAAAAGAAATAAGTGACGTGTTTGATATATTAACAAATTTTTTTATGGAGATTTTCTATTAAAAGTTTGTCACTTGTTGTATATTGATTACAATTCTTTGAAGGTCCTAACAGGAGCTTCTTCGAAAGTGCTAACAATTCTCTAACAGCTCAATTCAGTTTGTTACTTTAATCTCATAAACTGTTCAGTTCAAAAATATAAGAACTTGGTGAAGCAAACCAATAGAACAGTTTGGTTCAATCACACATAAAACACAGTTTAGTTTGGTTCATGCTCCAAATTTTGGGTTAGACCTAACTCAATCATACAAAAGCACATTGTAGGGTGTTGAGTACCACCACTAATCCCATCCAATGTAAAACTTGTAGGGTGTTGACTACCACCACTAATCCCATCCAATGTGAAACTCTAAACATACGCATATTGTTTATCCACCAGTTCAATTTGGTTCAGTTTTCCTTTTGAACCAAACTATGAACAGTCCTAAGTAATCACAAACATTAAAAAACTTTCAATGAAATTCTTAATCAATTTGAAATTATGATTTGGTAGTTTGCAAACAGACAGCTTAAATGGGAGGCGGAAAAAATAAGGCCAGTGTCTAAAATCAATAGAACCACACCTGATACGAGCAAGAGATAGTTTCTTATACATAATTTTATTAACCAGTATCCACTAAAATAGTTTTCTTTTGGGGGAGAGGGGTTGTTGTCTTACATATGGTTTTCATCGCTATAAATACCACAGTTTTAATGCAATTGTCTTAAAAGAAATACAAAACAGCCAGATAGCATTTTGCTCAAGAAATCTACAAAATGTTACAACATGTATGGCAGAAAGCCACAAAAGAAACGAAATCTAACCCCAATATTACAACAAGACTGCTGCTCTGACTGAGTATCATTGAAAGAAACAGAAATGCTGCCAACCCAATCTCAATGAGCTGAGCCAACCCGGTGAAACCTACAAGCTCCGATAGTCTATGACAGTAACTTCTTCTTCTGGGGCATCCAAATCTTGATAACTGCCATTACCAATGGGAAAATTAGTAGATATTCCACTAACAGTCAATACCAGACAACAAACAACTCAATATTTGATTCCACAAACAGTCAATCACAGACAACAAACAACTAAAGGTACACGAACAGCTTGTTTGTTTCCACGGATGATTATTTCCACGACACGGTACTTTTAACACTCCAAAAGGGAGCTTCATTCCTAACATCCAGTCACACAGCAGAAATCCAGAATACCAAACACAAGCAAAATTGATTTTCTTAAAATTGATTTTCTTTTATGAATTGGTTTTGCAAAATTGATTTTTGGTTAAAAGTGACTTAAATATAAAGTGGTTTATGTTTGGATAGATTCACCTAAAAGTGAGTTCAAAATAAATTTAAGTGTACATATTTTTAGGAAAAAGCAAGAAATCTCATCTCCAAGTTAGCGTAATTCTAAAACTAAAACAATTCTACTGAAGAACATGCAAAAATGTCTTTTATGGATCTGGAATGACTTTTTCCTCTTACAAAAGTGATTGTGAATCCCATCAAGCAACCATTGACTAAGCCTTCTTAGGCTGGGTAATAAAAGACATAAAATGTTGCAGTGCAGATTAAGGTCTAAAAATTACATGAGCAGGGAAAAAAGAGCATGACTGAAAGATACCAAAAGGGAACATATAAACATGGATCCTTCAGAATAATTACCTTCGCATCCGTCGAGGGTCGGATCTAAAGGCTGGAGGAACAGCAATTATAGAGGCCTGTCCCCCCATGTGAGGACCCGCACGCATCATCATTCCTGATGGATCAAATGAAGATGATCCTTGATCCCTAAACATCTGCATGGCAACTTCTGGTGGAGCAGGAACAAAGGGTCCCAAAGGCCTGAACAAGTGTAAATTATGTAAGCACCAACAACTCTCAATAAAGCAATTATTGGAAAGATTAGATAAAAGTGAAAGGGCAACCAACCCAGCACCAGGTACAGGCATCAAAACTGGAGGAGGGGGCATATCTGAGTTGAATGGAGGTAAAGCAGGCCCTCCATATGTATCATACATTGTTTCATCACGGTTTCCCAACTGCTTTTCACGGGATGGGGAACTGTCAGGCCTATCTCCATTTGTTCTGTCACTCCTATCCTGGTCTCGCCGATTCCCCCGGTCATCTTTCAACCGGCCATCCAATAATCTTCTCTTTAAAGAGGTGTCCTTCTGTATACAGGGAAGGAATAAAATGGACAATGGGTATTTGATGATCAAACCATAATCAAGAGTTATCATTTGCAATATTTTTCTTCAAGAGATAAAATTGTATGGTAAATAAAACTGCCATTCTACCTGAGGTTGCTGCATGACAGGCATTGAACCAGGAGCAACAGGATCACTACAATGAAGGTGAAGTCAACATTAGTGATATTTCCACAAGCACGTGCCAGACAAACAACTAAAAAAAACAAAAAAGCTTAGTTAATACGTACTTCATGTAATTTTGAAAATAAAGATCTTCACGCAATTTGGATGTTAGTTCCAACACAAGCTCTGTGTGTTTTAGCTTGAGATGTTTGTACACAAACTCAACCGCATGAAAAAGCTTTGTGCAACCCTTGGCTCCACAACCATACTTCCATCCATACTTTTCATCCCTAATTTTTCTAACATGTGGATCCAACACATCAGCTGCTGCAGCATCTATCTTCTCCTTTGCAGTCATTACTTCCAATGGATCCTGGCCATCCAACCTTTTCTGCCAAAATGAATCAAGGTTTGCCTCCCATTCTGACCCCAATTTACCTGTTTCTTCATGCCTTGCTCCTTCTGGTCTCACATGCCTAAAACCCATGGCCTCGTTAGTCTCAAGCATTCCATAATAATCTACACCATGAATCCGCCAAAGGTATGTTATAAGTGTATCCAGTAGCTCAACACCCTCTAAGCCCTTGATAGATGTTAGGCCACGGATAATTATTACAGGGCCCACAGATCCACTGTGAGCCTTATCACCATTTTTGTTGTGATCACTGGTACATAAAATATTATCTTCAATCCCTTTTTCCTTGTCAAGTTTACGAACAACAGCCTGAACCTGTTGAATATCGGCTTGTATCCTTCTAGGTTCAGAACTGACAGGGTGAGCTTTTGGAGCAGCTGAGAAATCACTATCCTTATTAGATCCCCTACCATATCTTCTTCGTTTACCACCGGCATCTGTTTCCTCCTCTGAATTTGGCTCACTGGCTTGCTCGGATCTAATAGATGCAGTGGAGTTTAAACCTGGATTTCTGAATAAATCATAATTCAAGTACTCTCATTATTCAATCTATTTTAATAAGCATGAAGAGGAAGAGAAGGCAGAAACACACACAGAATGAGATAGGACAAAAGCATACAGGTCTAGTGTTCCACTTTGCAAATCAAGCAAAAAATCCTTTGCCAGGCGTCTAGCATTTTCATTCCTCCTAAAAGATGATGTGCCAGATAGGATTGACTACAATTAGATATCTTTAATCAAAATATTAATCTGCCTGACTATCTACAAACCATCTAAGTTTAAATACTATTATCTCGCACATCAACATGTAGAGGAGGCTGTGTTCAGCTCTCCAATAAACTACAAAATCTGATAAACTCACCTTTCAATTACTGTAAGTAAGTTTGTTGGATGATATTTATCTTTCAACCTACATCAAAATTTAAATCAAATAAAGGAATGAACACAAAATTGCTTCTACGTGAAACAAGATATGGTTTATACTTAAGAAAAAAAGATAATTTCAAGAATCAAATGAAATTTCAGCAGCGGGGAAAAACACATACCATTCCTCACCCTTGTGAGCATTGAAATAAGCTCGTTTTTGTGTAGAAATATACTCTGATTTGTACTCTTGGTATCTAGAAATAATGAATAATCCACAAATTCTTTAATACCAAGAACTTAAGAAAAACGCAAAATGATGTTAATTTTTCTAAACATACCTACGCTCAGCTTCAGAGGGCAGTATATCATCTTCAAGCTCCTGAATGAATTGCTTATAGGACATCAACCCCTCTCTGAAATAATTCACAAGCTCTTCAAGTGAACAGACTTTCCCCAAAGGATTACATTGTCGAGTTCAATAGATTAAAATAAAAGCAGCCAACATCCTATGAATCAGCAATAACATAATCAACATTGAAATGAAACCTCCATAACTACCTTTCATGGGGATAAAAGGATTGTAACTGTAAGATGATTTTAATTCAGGATTATGAATTCCACAGGCTAGTAAGCACTGAAGACATGCATCAGGACTTTGCTCAAGTAGAAATCCTTCCTCAAGGTTCAAGCAAAGGACAAAATGAAAACCTTTCAAACAAATGAATTTCCTCAATGACGAAATGCGGCAGAACATTTCTCTAGTGGAAATTTTTCCTCAAAGTTCGAGCAAAGAAGAAAATCCCAATATTGTCAAACAACCTAATCTCCTCCAAAGAGTGAGATGATCACCATGAGTCCAACTGAAGCATTTTCATATTAAGTGGGGTGGACTACATGAATCAAATGATGCCATCTACAAGTGCACCATTTCATTCTAGATATTTCTAAATGGTTAGGACAATAAATTTATTTGGCCTCCCACTATCTCTAACCATTTGACTACCATCCATCCAGTTTAACTCTTACTGATGCTTTTACAGGTATACACCATACATGTCAAAATCACTTGAAGACAAGCCTCCGACATTTTTTCTATAATAGGATAGGAACTACCTGGAATTTCTTTCAATTGCTTTTACAGGTCTATCGCCCAGGCACTTTAACAAGGCTAAAGATAAAATAATAAATAAATATAAAGCAAACCTGAATGAAAATTCCAACAATGGGGCAAAAATGAATTACAACTACAAGCATAACTTTACTTCAAGACAAATTGAGAGAACAATTCGAGATGGTTTAGGCATATCATATTTAGAGTACATGCCCTAAATACATAGTAGAATTAATAAGAGAGAACAGGGACTAAAACCAAAAGTAATCATAACGAAGTTAGGAAAATGAATATGGTTGCAAAAACCTACATGAAACTTGTTGGATAGGAACGAAATGCAAGAAATAGAAAAAGAAAGCAAGCAAGCAAGAGAGAAACAGACAGATAGAATAATAGTGTAAAATTTTGTTTTAACTTTTGTCAAGAAATTTGCCACAAACCTTTATTGTTAAATCTCAGCATAGAAGGAGAACCAGATATGGTCATATGCATCAGTGTTATAAAGGTAATCTAAAAGTGAACTTACCACTAGAATATCCTTTCAAGATTCAATAAATGGAGGTTCAATATACATGAAGAAAACCAACACTAGGAGAAAATATAATCAATGAAGATAATTTAGTCATTTTAAAACCTTTCTCATGTACAGAAGATTTGTTCATGAATGCATTATGTTTTCTTATGGCTACTTTTTTTGACATTTTCACTCACAATTTATTTTTTCATACGTATCTTCCATAGCCTGATTGCTTATATCCAAATATGGTTTTGTTTATAAGTTCAAAGCTCATTGGAAAAAGTAAGAGCAATCTCCTGCTTAAAGCCTGAAACAAATCTTTCCTCAAAGTATACAGAATGCGATAAATCCCCAGCCACCAAAGAAGACTCGGGGACTGTTTGAAAAAAGTGGCAAATTAACAAAATGGGGAGTCTTTCCCCTCTTTACCACTTCTCTCAAACAGGCCCTTAGTGTTCTTAGACAACAACTGCCTTCTGATACTTTCCAGTACTTAGTTCCTCACAGAGAGTGCATTCGTTTGGATCCATTTGGATCTGAGTTCCATATGCCCTTTATGACCAAAGGAGAATTAGGGTATCGACATCACACTCACGCACATAAACATCAAATTCCTCCAAGAACATGCATAATGTCACCTACATGTGGCTCAACAAATAGTAGCATGTAACAGAGAACTGGTATAAGCCTTGTACAATCACTATAACAAGTTGTATGTTCAAATGAAGACACCCACTCAAGATATTGGAACATTTCCATCCAAGATTATTGAAAATTGCTTAACAGCATAAACCTCTAGATCCGAAGTTTTTGATCCTGCACTGTGCAATCTTAATATATTGGCATGCTTTCCATATTTCCTTTGTCAACTAACTACCTTCCCACCCACCCACCCCCGGACCCCCAATTGATGAGATTCGTTGCCTTTGATTCCCAAGAAACACATGATACATGCAGGTTATATTAGTTATTCATAGTTTATGGTAAGTAGTAAACTGACCTTCGTGCACCCCCACTTGGCAAATCTCCATAGCCACGGTTGGCATCCAGATCTGCAAAAATGAACCCATAACATAAAGAGCATATTAACAATAAATTCACACTTCACCCGGAAAGAAAAGTTAGACATACTTGATAGCTCGTAAAAGTTATTCTATAAAAACCTTACTCAATTAATTGATAATGAGATTTTGAAAGAGAGAACGGTAAACTTCAAACATAAATACCAAACACCAGCCAGGGAGACAACCCCCCTCCACCAAGAGGTGAGGACAGAAGGAAAAAGACTCTATTGGTTTAAGAATGCAGGGGAAGTGAGGGAAAGAATACCCTCTTAGATCAACAAAAAGCAAAACAACTTTTTACATCCAAGGTTTATTTTCTTTTTTTATGACTGCTGAAAAGCCACATGCTTGTCATTGAATGTCACAAAATTATTGTGCAAAAAACTGATTCGATGCTCAGTTTTGAATGACAAGATTGGAAAGAATTTGACTGCATAAGGTGAAAAATTAAAGGAATACGAATTCAATAAAGGAAAAAGAAAAGAAATTAAGTAATTTATAATGAAGCGTCTGAACAAGTAACCTTTCAATATACAAGTTTTTTATTAAACACGATGCATAAAATAAAAATCAAATGACTTTGGAGCATAGTTATCAAATGGCAACCCCAAGAGGCCAACCTCAAAATCACTGAATAGACTAAAGAACAGCCTTGAATATTATAGGATTATGATACATATCTATGATAATGAAATCTTTTAAACAGTATGTTTGACACGTCTGGACTAACCATGTCAATTCACTTACTACTAATACTGAATGAGCAGTCAAAAACAACTATCAAATTGATTGTTACTACAGTGAGCAGCAACTCATATTAGAGTAATAGCAATATCAGCGGAGACCCACTTACAATAGCAGTACTTTTAATTGAGAATTTCTACGAAACATGAGTCAATTCGACATGTACCAGTACATTTGGTCTTTAAATTAATAATTAAATGAGTTTTTTTTTTTAAAAAAATATTTCCCATCATTTGTATATAATTATAATAACTTAATATTATTTACCAAAAGTGTCAGCAAAATAACATTTTAAATTTTTATTCACTATTATTACTCATAATAATGAATATTGAATATTTTTACGATAAAATGTAAAAATTTAGAACAATGATTATAAATAACGAAGTTATGTTTTTAGAATGCAATGATCGTTCGTAAAATACAAAATTCAAAAAATAGCTTTTTAGTTCAGAAAAATGATCGTTAAACCTTTAATTTGTGAATGTACTAGAGGCTCCCCTTTTTAATTAGGTTTTATGTGTTGTTCAAAGCAGTAGACAAGTACCACATTTAATGCCTTCACTGCACATAATTATCCTCCTTAACATAGAATGTACAGCTAGCTTAGGGTGTGAGAGCAAATCTTCCTTGTAAATGGAATAATGCCCCTAAATTTGCTGTACAGTTTCAAAATATTTGAAATAAAATAAAAAATAATAAAATAAAAAAAATAAAAATAAAAAAAATAAAAAAACAGATCATTCAAGCAAGCATCCAAGTACATGAATAACTAACAGTGAAACCATGGCATAAAATTAAGGAAAAAAACTAATTTATTATGTATTAGTAATTAAAAATGGGATTTGAAGAGTTTAACTCAGTTCAGTCAAAATAAAAGACTGAAATTAAAGCTAAAAATAAATTGCATATAATATGTTTTAAGAAAAACCATATTTGCTAATTAGTTGCAACTATACCAGAAATTCCATTTCGATATCCGGCCCTTCCAGGTCGATGTGCAAACCTGCCAGCAGGTTTCTCATCTGCATAACCAGGCCTTCCACCCACTCCACGTTCATAGCCACCAAAGTGATCATAACCAAATCTGTTTTACTCATGGAATAAAGCAATTAAGGGGGGAAATATTAGCATAATGTCTGATGCAGTACCTAGGGTGATATGAACGGAAAGAAACAAACAATACAGAAAAGTAGTGCATATCCTCTACTATAAATAGATTTTTACGTTACAACAAACAAGAACAAAATCCTTCGAATGAATCCCATGATCACAGGAAAAATGAAAAAAGTATTACATGACTCTCCCAACATACAACTGTTCCTCATCAAGTAACTACAAATGGTGTAATTTGAAAGACATCAGAAAAGTTCATAGGCACACAATTTCATTTAAACATGCCGTTGAATATAACTGTAGAAGATAAACAAATTTGACATTGCAACTTCAATGGCATGATTTGAAGCATAACAAAAAATACAACTCTAATAAATCCAACATTCTTCAACATGACTTCTCATGATTCTAAATAAGATTTATTATTGAAGACAACAAATTTTGTAGGACATTGCAATTTGTTTGAAAGTTGAAGTAGGTAGAAAGGTCACAATTCAGGTAAGATTGTCATAGAGTCTAGGGACACCACATCAGAAAAGAAATGGAGCAAAATAGAGCAAAAAACAGAAAGGGATGACAAAATAGGATAACACCTATCATCAATGGAAAGAAGGAAAAATATAGAAAACACAGCAAGCAATGCAATGGTCTTCCTCTGGGACCCTAATAAGTAACCAGTACAAGTGACTGATTGCCAGTCATATAAGCAGTAGAAAACAGTAGTTTATATTTTTTCCTGTTTATAGTAATCCACAACTATAATTAAAACACGTGCTCATTCAAAATAATTGTCCATGAAGATTTCTAAAATCTATGATGACAAAACACTTTGACATCAATGACGACATCTAAAATCATCATGTCATAATTTTAATAAAAATAAATTCATACGTCCAAGTGAAAAAAAAGTTTACACAAAAGGGAGAGCAAGGAACCCTCCTAAAACAAGAAATGAACACAAAACAACAAAGGAAGAAAATATCCAATGGAACAAAGCTTCTCAATCCATAAACATGCGCCAAATGCCCAAGCATATCCCAAATCAAATGCTGTGTCAAAGAAGTCTCCATATAAATTAAGAGTTCCACTCCAACCAAATGCTACGTGATACAGTACATACTATCCAGCTAAGAAGATTTCAAAGAACATAACTGTAATGACGACATATACTATCAATCCATGAGAATTTCAATGAACATAACCGCAGTGACAAACAAAATTTTCACCGCTACAAGAACATGTTCTCTTTTTCAATAAAATAATAATATCAGTCAAAACTGTCAAATTACCAAAGCAGTAATAATGAGAGAAGTTATTACTACAGAAGCACAAGATGGCACCCCAAAAAAAAGTAAAAGAAAAGAAAAACATACAATACAATGAACTACGAGCTAGACAAAGAGTCTTCCGAAAAACAAGAGTTTTGTAAACAATAGTTTTTGCATCTTCTATATTTCCCAAGCTTAAAATAATTGTTTTTAGAAATAAAGAACCATAAATTACTTAACACAAGTGAACAGCCAATGCAAGCCCAAAATTCAAAACCAAAACGAGTTGCCCTAATCTGCAGTTCATATAAATAATACCTAACCCTACATTAAATGCTTTCGATTACACAAAAATCCGCAATTACTAAACGATTTATGCACTTCTCATCATTCAATTCAAACCAAATTTCCTAAACAAATTCAATTTAATTTAAATTTGCATCACCTGTCGTCAGGTCCATGAGGACTACCCCTTCTTGGTCGCTTATAAGGAGGAGGAGAACGTCGAGGCGGAGGAGGAGAATATCTACGGTCACGGTGGTTAGGGCTAGGACTACGACGGCGCTTGACATCTCTATCACGATTGTAGTAACCACCTCGTCCGCCACCTCGGCCGCCACGGTGAGGACGGCGGTCGAAATCCCTGTCGTCACGATGGTCTCTACGACGAGGGAGAGGTGGAGGTGGGAGATCGTCGTCGGGAGGAGGAGGAGCGGCGGTAGTTGGAGATCGGTCGTGAGATTCGGGAGGTAAGTTAATTACCTCCGCCATTAAAGAGGGGAGAATGAAACCCTAGAAATGGAGAGAGGGAATGGGAAGAAGAGGGTGAAGAAATGGGTTGCGTTTGGGTTTTATGCGGTTTTGGTGAGGAATGAGATGAGATTGGGATTTGGGAGTGTGGTTTTTAGTTCTTTCCGTGATGGTATATATCTCCGTGTAGACCATCGTATCTGCGGGAATGGGAGTCAATTAACCACTGTCACAAATTAACTAAAATATAATTTTAACTTTTCATCTTTTATTAAATATTATTTATTTTTAGCGTGATATTCATTTTAATCTTTATTAAAATATAAATTCGTATAATTTTATAAAAAAAAATGATTAAAAAATTATTAAATAAAATATTAAAAAAATAAAAGACTTAAAAGAATATTAAATAAAAAATAAAATATTAAAATTATATTTTAAGTTAAATTTTTTTAGATAAAATAGTAAATTTTAGAAATTCTTACACACAATGGTAGGATATTGAATTGAAACTTGGATGTATAACTTACTATTATCGGTATGGCATTTGCGAGTTGAAATGCGACAAAAATCCTATTTTTATACTTTTAAAATAATTGTTAATTGCATCAAAAAATAAATAGTTTTCTTAAAAGAGAATAAATAGTTAATCAAATCTAAAACCCAAACAAAATAGTTAATCACATCTAATTTGTCCAAAATATTATATAAAAAAAAAAATTGTATTAGTGTGAGATTTGTTATGTACGAAAAAATATTTATTGATAAAGTAGGTATAAGATATTTATTTTAATAAAATTATGCACAAAAATTTGTGTGAAAAAATATATACTACAAAGTATATTTATGTTAATTTATTTTTAAATTATTGTTTATTATTTATGAAATATTATAAATAATTATAATAACTTAAATTTCTTTTGGAAATTATATAAATAGTTAGGATGAAATGTCTTTTCTGTAAAATTTCATTCATTTGCAATGTGAGTATTTACTTATTTATATAAATAGTAATGGATTTTAGTTAAAAATAAATCGTTGAGAGAATTTGAGTTCAAATATTAATTGAAACAATAATCGATAAGATATTGTTGAACTTTTATTCAAACTCTAAATTATTAGTTTTTTACCTTGAATACAATTTTTATGATAGTAATTGTGCAGCAAAATATATATAAAAATAAGTAAAAAATTATAATGACTACTAAAATATTAATAATTGTTGTAATTGAATCAAAAATTATTTCAAAACATAAAAAATTAGCTTGTAATGAGATTTAGATTATAGTAAATTGCATTTAAATAATCGAAAGCTTTTTTTTTCTTTCCGCAAATGTTTGGTGAGAATTATAATATTTAATACGGATAGTTTTAGTTTTGTGTTGATTAGAGTATCAAACTATGATATAATGAGCGCGTTTGTTTGAGTTTAAATAAAAATAATTTTTAGTTAAAAAGATTTAGAGATTTGTTTAAAAATGATTTTTTTTAAATGATTTTTAATATATTTGTGTACAATTTTATAAATGTAATTTTTTAAACTACAAAATTACTATAAAATATATGACTTTTTTAATTATCATTTCTTAGACACATTTGAAAATTGATTAATGTACCTTAAGTACTCATCAAAAAGCAATAAAAGATAAAAAATTCTTATAAACATATGAAAAATGTAAAAATACTATGTGGAAAAATTGAAAAGGAGAAGAAAATTTATTTGATGAAAACCTATATCAAAGTCTCATGGGAGAAGAAAAACAGTCACAACTGAATGCGTGAAACTAATGCAATATAGAGAAAACCCTAGTAAAAATTATGGATGACAATTTTGGATTTTCCAAAAAGGGTAAGAGTAATTACATTTTCTCTCTCATATATGGCAAAGAACGAATGATCATCTGTTGCAAGTAACTAATGTGATAAACTACTATTTTTAGTTTTTCATTTTTAGCCAAAAAATAATTTTTTTTAACAAACTGATTTTTCAAAAATATGAAACAAACACCATTCAAACATTAAAAATGATTTTTGGTTTACAAAAATAGATTTTTTTCATAAAAAATATGAGACAAAGGCACCCAATAATACAAATAAATATTGTTGAAAATATATTTATAAATATAGAATAACTTACTAAAACAATTTTTTTAAATTAAAGCATGTGTTCATATGATATCTTGGTAAAAATGTCTATGAAAAAATGTCAAATTGGTGTTAAAAGTTTGACTTTGTAATCTCAAAAACTTGGATCGCTTTGAGAATAATTATAAATTAACCATTAATAATATCTTAATTAATAAATATTGATTAAAAGAATTATTCCT
This sequence comes from Cicer yamashitae, assembly GCA_037974755.1. NCBI lineage: Eukaryota > Viridiplantae > Streptophyta > Magnoliopsida > Fabales > Fabaceae > Cicer > Cicer yamashitae. Next base: position 3,611,010 of record JBBPBQ010000001.1, on the reverse strand, counting down.
TTTTAATGAAATGATATCTTGATAAATTAACATTTTAGACTTAAAAGGAAATAATATATCTGAATAAAAAGCAACAAACTAAATCATATATTTTTTAAATAGTAAATTTCTTGTTCATAATAGGTATTTAAATAGTGAGTTTCTTGTTCATAATAGGTATTTAAATAGTAAGTTTCTTGTTCATAATAGGTAGTTTAGTTGATGAGTTTTAAGTAGGAGATCCAATTTCAAACAAAGACATCGAACCTTTTTTATTATTCATTGAGCCTACTTTTTGTTGTTGACCTTATTTTTGTTTATGAACTTTCTTATTTTATGTATGTATTACAGAAGGAAAATCATTCTTTTTTTGACAAGAACATAAAGAAAATCACTGGTTGTTATTTTTATACGTGAATTATACTATTATAAAGTAATTTTTTTGGACAAATTATTAAACTATATCTTTTTTTTGTCAAAACTAAACGAGTTCTAGTATTATTTCAAAAAAAGAATTAGATGATTTAAATATGATACAATGAATATGTTTTTATTAACACATGGATAAATTTATATTAGATGGTTTTCAATTGGCTTAATATTCTTTAATGATTTTGAAATTACAGTATTTATGACTATTTAAGAATGTAAAAGTATATTTTTTGTTGTTTATCTTTTAGACCACAAAGAGTAACGTGTAAGGACGTTTGTTATAGATTAAAATCAAAATAAAAGTCATTTTGAAATAAATAATTTAGAGATTTTTTAAAACACTTATTTAAAAAAATAGAGCATAAAAAAATAATTTTTTATCTATTTAAAAAGTGGTTTTTTAGTCAAATAATCTTAAATGAACGCATTCTAACTATTGAATATTAAGTTCACAAAAATCCTTAAAATAAATAGTATTGGTAAAAATGGTTCTGCAATTTTACTTTTGATAATTAATTAATAATAGTAGTATTTGACAGTGGTACAAACCTAAGTGACTTGGGCAAGTTCAGAGTACTTTACTAGTATTATATAGTGCATCGATCAAAATAATTCATTTGTTAATTTATTTTTACGATAGTTCATGTGGTAACACGTGTTTTTAAAAGGTTATACCATAGTATGCAAAATGAACGTATATCATTTCATATAATGTAACATTAATGTCACATATTGGCGACTAAAATGCATATGAAATTATTACTTAAAAATTATTCAATGTGTTTGCCTTTCAAAGTAAAAGCTCTAGTGTTGTCATAAAAAACATAAATTTAATGAATCACATATATTTTGCATGATATAAGTGAAATACACTTTAAAAGTTATATGTTCATTTGATATATCATATCATAACTTTTTCTTGAAATTAATGAATAAATCAATATAACTAATGTATGTATAGTTATCAATTCACCAAATTCATAGATTTTTTAATTAATATTCACAAATGCGAGTACCCTTAATTCCTTTATTCACTCTTCCAATGACAATGGCATTTCTTTCAACTCTTATGCCTAAGCATTAAGCTTATAACAAATGCTACTGGTATATTAGTTTTTGAGTTTAATTTGTATATACTAACACTCTGAAAATAGTTTTACATACAAATATATAATATAATTTTAATTTATAAAATGATTTTTTTGTCAGAAGTGTGTAACTTAGAAGGTTATGTAATTGAAATCTATCTGAAATTATGTTTTGATGAATGTGAAGTGAGTATGATCAATGGTTCCAAGTAGAGGTATTTAAGTAAAAAGACTCTTTATCACTCTACATTTGTAACATTTGTACGACATTGCTCACTTTCCTTAACAAGAGGAAAGTCATATGAGACGTTCATGAATCGAGGGTACTTCGAGGGACTTTCTGTTATACCGAAGCAACCAAAAATATATAATATATAAACAATAGTATACCTTAATATATTGTCAACTTTACGGTGCAACGTATTAATAGACTTCTTTAATTAATTAAAATATAAAATATAATAATAAATTATTCTATTATTTTAATATGGGTTGAGTCGTTCCTTTTAATTAACTCGTTGAGAGGTCTCTTTCTATGTTGAAGTATAAATATTATGTCATTCCATTAGGTCAAAATACTCAGTTGTTTTACTGTTTGGGTTGGATTGGAAATGATTCATGATGGGTTTAGTCATTCCTTTTAGTTAGTATGTTGAAAAGTCTATTTCTTTGTTGAAATATAAATATTATGGCATTCCATTAGGTCAGAACACTTAATTGTTTTACGTACATCTAAAAGACGACAATAACTTTTACATCCTTATTGTTCATCATTCAAGCAAGGCTATGGATCATACTATCATGACATATAGGGGTGGACAACGGGCGGGGTAAGGCGGATCCGGCCCCAAAAATCATAACAAGCTCAAATCGCAGGTGACATACTCATACCTAATTTCGCCCATTTGATTATATGAGTTCATTGGTTTATGGGTGATAGAACAAAGTTTAAGATGAAGAATTGTGGTGCTAAAGTTTTTTAACAATAATTGCTACGGTTTTAAATAATGTAAATGTAATAGTATGATTTTTTTAATTTTATTTTAAAATCCTTATTTCAGGAAACATTTCATTTTTTTCTTAACAAAACTTTTCACTTTCCAACTCTATATTATTAGTATATTATTATTCTATATTATTATTATAGAGAATGTAAGGTCTATATATGCATTAATTATTTTAAATTAATTATTCTATTGAAAAAGTGCACTAGCGCAATGCTTACTATGAATTCTGAAAAGGTATAGCATGCCTCTGAATTTAGAAATGGTGGATGGATATTAATTATCGGTATGCATTCATTTTCAAGCGGATATGGCTACCATAGGGTTTAGCATTCTGATAAGCACCCGCCTATTTCAATCCTTGTGCAAGTGATTTTGGCACCGGTTTACCTTTTGTGGGTTTCTCGGTTTTCGATCGAGTCATGGATTCTATCCACCCTTAATAAAAAATACGATTTATATTGTTTATTATTATTATTATTATTATTATTATTATTATTATTATTATTATTATTATTATATGTTATATTTTTATATGTGATTTAAGTTTATTTTGAATATCTAACAAAAAAAACCGTTACTAACTAAGATGTATATTTCGACTCTTGGAAATGTCATTCATTTATTTTATTTTTTAAAATTGTGAGAGAAAAAAATAATATCGTAGAGAAGTCGATCTCGTATCATTTGCAAAACCATCATTTACCACCGCATCACTGACATTATATTGTCAAACAAAAGATATAGTAGAATATTTGAGAGAGCCATCTGTCGTAATGATTTTTTACTATTGCGCAACACATTATATTTTGTTTGAAATAGTCAAGGTAATAAATTATATGCTAATTTTGTTATAGAGAAAAACTGAACTCATGACATCCTTGTCACTTCAACTCCTCTTAACAACTCCTCATAACCATGTTATAACTCCCACACCACTTTATTGTTGATGATTGTTTTTCTTTTTTATATGAATGATAAGAAGAAAGCTGGTTGAAAGAGATTTTGCCTACTTATGAGAAGATTTTAGGACAGGCTATTAAATTGCCAAAGTTTGAAATATTTCAACTATAAAAACACTATTCAAATTAACATAGATATACCTTACCATATTAATAATAGCCAAAATACTTATAATACTTAGAATATGTGAACCACCAAATTATGCACACAAAAATTCTACAATATTTCTTTATTTTTCTCTCTCTTTTCCATTATTCTTATATGACCATTTTCAATTTTTGCTATTTTTTATTGGTCAACACAAAATCAAGAGATGATAAATCATGTGAATTTTTTATTTTGCACAAAAATAAAATTAATTATGAATTTAATTATATGGAATATAATTATTCACTATTTGGAATTTCTAGATATATTGAAAATCAATATCACCATACTAGTTTGGTGGTCAAGAATCAATATATTTTTTAAACTTCTCTAACCTTTTTTGAATCAAATGATAGATATCACCATCGTACATAAGTAGATTGCTGATTTTAAATTCAGTTTGTCAAATCTTGTTCAAATTTATACGGTGTTATATAAAGGCAAAAAAAACTAAAGCCTAATAGTAAATATATTTTTCTCAAAGTTTTAATAAGCATAGATATCACAATAAAAACAAAATGTGTATATAAATAATCACAATAATATATAATTTTTAAAAAGGTAAATATGAACTTTTGGCCCCCAAGTTTCACAATATTGCAATATTGACCCCTATTTCGTTTTGTAAGTTTTTAAAACATTGAGCTGATAATTTTATTTAAAAAATGAGTCAATATAAACATTAAAAAAGAATCCACATCATCGTTGACCGGGAGAGTTAAGGGGGTCATACTTATGCAAAGGAGTTAAAATTGATATTTTCAAACTAAGGGCTAAAATCGTCATATTTTAAAATTTTGGGGCTAAAGGTGCATTTTAGCCTAAACAAAAATGGAACTAAATCTTCAATTTCACATGACCCCATATTGGATTCTAATAATTCCAAAATAAATAACCAAAGTCAACCAACATAGAGACACATCATAAACGACTAAAACTATGTAATACATTTACGACATATTGATTACTCTTCAACTATTTATCAATTTCATCTTCTTTTCACAACTCATTATCTATCCGCGCAAACGATGTGCGAGCTACCACAAGGGAAGCAAACAAATGCGAGTCATAATTTCTTTAAGTCTAAAAACAACAATACAAGTTTAAGAGAAACATCTCAAATTCATACCAATTCATTAATAAGCATAACATTTACTCATATAAACAACACTTATCAACATCATCAAAAACTAAAATAATCATATATCGTCAATTATCTGACACATTGTAAGATCTTGTCTCAATTTCACAATTAACTTAGTTCACTGTCTTCACTCCACAATAATAACTAACACATATAACATTTGTGATGCAAGATGTAGAGATCATGAGACATTAATATTTAAATTAACAACTCTAACTATCATTATATTAAAGAGTCAAACTCATTTAGTACCTTAAACTACAAAAACATGAAATAAAATAATTGTTCGAAATAAAGGATACTCCTTGTTGTCCAAAAACCTCAAGAATTCAATAGCAAAGGTTAACAAAAAAGGTTGTTATTTCGCATAATAGAATAACATAATGAAATTACGAATTTACCAAATAGAGTTTAAATTTGATTAGTGATAGTTGATTATTGGGTGATTCTCCGTTTCTTTGTGGTTTTACAACAACAAACAAAATCGAGAACTATCAAAAAATGAAAAAGTTGAGTATTCTAATGTTTAGGTTTGATTTCTCAAAGAATGACAAATTTAAATGGTACAGGGTGACGTTTTGTTTCATAAAAGATGTATTTATCATTTAGGGTTCAAATATGAAGATAAACTTCGGTTTAAAATTCAAATTCATGCCCAAAATAGTGGAAAAATGGTTTTACTTCTTGATTTGGTTTAATTTAATCAATTAGATTAGCAAAAGAAAATCAGGATAACTATTCATGGGCACACCCGATAATAGATTAGCAGAAACATCTAATCAATCAACCATAGATTTAATCGGTTAACAACAAAGTTTAATCGTTTAACTATTGTAAAACATTAATTAAACGATTTCTAACTATTATATATTGATGTCTAAGTATCCAAATATCTATCAAGTAGCAAGTAAGACAAATAAATAAATAAACAAAAAATGAGGTTTTGCATAACTTGTTTTAGATTGGTTTGATCCATTGTTAGCTCTACTCCTAATCGTTAATTGAATTGGAAGTTGTATTATGCAATATTGTTCTCCTCATATTTCCAATTTTTCAAATAACTTTCTTTACTACACTACTTACTCAAAGTTGTTGAGGTTGCTTTTAGATCGTCTTACGAATTTCTATTGAGTCTAAATTAATCTATATGGAATAAAAAATGAATGAACGAGAAATTCGTGACACTACAAAGATTTATTTGTACGAGGGAAAATTTAGAAATGAGATGTGAGGTAGAGCTTGACCCCTTTGTTTTTGTTCTTATTTTTTAATTTCAGGTGCCCTTGTATTTTTGATGGTCAAGTAAGTTTATGTTTTAGAGTGAAAGGTTTTTAGGGTAAGAAAATTGTGTACCTTTATCTGGGTCAGATGTCTTTTATAGGACTATTTCTAGGATTTCTAGAAGAAGTCTATCAGGGTTATGAGTTGTATGATATGTGATTCACATATCATTGTTTGACTCTGAATGTGTGTCTATGTTGATGGATGAAACCCGTTGCCATCAAGTGGCCTTAGAAAGAGGCTCAAGTGACTTCTGATGATAAATCACCTCATATCCCTTTTTTTTTACTAAAAAGATATTCACCCATTCATATTGATAGAAATTACATCGATTGAGAACATTACAATTCAATATTATTACAACCGAAAAGAATGAATATGCAAACAAACTCACAACATTTAGGTTAATAGCGTAAAACGGAAAAATGTCTACAAATGTGACAAAGCCAACAAAAATAATAAAAATGAGGTGTTTGAAGTACCCATGCCTCCGAAGCTGTAACGTTGATGACGACGTCAAAATCATTGATTGGATTTGAACTTGAATGAAGTTGATCTGTCAATCTGAACCAAAGACAACACAACTAGATAGGAAAACGAAACGTTGCACCAAGACGAAGAACAAACACAGCGCCGCCAAAGACAACGAAACCAAAAAAACAAAAGAAAGCTAAATATGTGTGAAAATAAATTATTGAAATTAAAAAAAAAAAAAGAAACAATTAATAATATATTGTTATGTTGGATTAGGTTATGTTGTTATGTGTTAACTCAAGAATATGTCATGTTCACATATGAGTTGGATTAGGTTAGGCCTGAGTCCAACCTAGAACACAAGCCAGCCCACCCACATTATCGGTTCAATGTTTTTAGGGCCAACCCACCAATAAAATATTAAGAATACGTACTATTACAAATATTATATACATATTTTTTAGAAGTTTAAATATGTTTTTTGCCTTTGTAAAAATACATTTTTTTTTTTACATTTACTCCTTTTAAAAATACTTTTTTGATTTTAATCCTTGCAAATATATCAATATTTATTTTTGATATTTCGTATTTTGTTTTATAATCCTTGCAAAATTTATTCATATTAAACGGTCCTTAAAATTTTCATTTTAATTCTTATTTTGAGGAATTATGATGACCAAAATTCAATGTGAATAAATTTGCATGGACTAAATTAAAACATCAAAAACAAGAAACAAAGTAAAAAATAAAAATAATATATTTACAAGGATTAAAAAGAAAAAAAATGATATATTTGCAAAATCAAAAAATATTTAAACATTTTTTTTACTCTAAAATGTGTTAAAGGCAATGTTTAAAAATGATATAAACTCTAAAACAACACCAAAACAATGTTTTAAAGTGAGAAATAAATATAAGTAAATAAATCAAGATTAAAAGGTCTACAAGATAGCAATAAAGCCTACAAATAAAGTATATTTGACCGGCAAGTTAAATGGTCTGAACTTAACCAAGATATCTCTACACGACAACAGAGACTAATGTCTCGAGATACTGAAATTTATTTAAAGAATTGATTGCTCTCAATTTTATGTTTTTTCATATGCACCTTATATCATCCACTCATTTCCCACTATATTTGTAAATATGATCCATTTCGAACAAAAGCAAACGAACAACAATACGAAAAGGTCCACCTCAAGCCACAGAGTATCATGCTTATAAGGTGTTTAAATGTGGAGGCAAATTATATTTAGGCTTGGTTTTCATTTCACAAATGACATCATTTTTAAAATAACAAAAGGGGAGGATGCAAAGAACATGAATGCTCTTACTCGTTTTTCATAAAAACAAAGTCGAGTCAGCCAAAAAAATTAAAAAGTCCAAATCAGAGTACTAATCCAAATAACCATCCATTTGCATCAAGTAACAAAGTTTAAAAACACATTTAAATAAATTTTCTTGACCATTTAAAAATATACTGCATGTGTCAAAACAAAATTCATGAACTGCATTTTAGGGTGCCTATGTACACATTTCACTGGTTGTAGACACATGCCAATATTTGTTAGCACTAAGCATTTTAGTAATGAATCAGCAAAATATCACTCTGCTTCAAGTGCTGCAATCTCATATCTGACTTCTTCTAGATGTTCATTGATGGCCATGATAGCACCCTGGACACTTCTAATAGCTTCATTGAGGGCGTTATCATACTCGGCATCTGCTTCTGCTTCTTCAGTCCCTGATGCTTCGGTGATCTCCTTAACATGAACACACTCATGCTCTGTTGGCTTTGTAAATTTGCAATTTTCATGGCTCACCAGTCGTTCAGATGGCCGACCGGCTTTCTTTAGCAGCTGAATGGTAGCTGTCTTTAAAGTGAAGTGATTGTCAGAAAAATAATCCCAAACATTTGAATGGAGGTAAGTGCAGTGCAAAAGCATAAAGAGTTCATAATCATGAAGGCAATTAAGAGCAAGCAGAATGACTAACTGGTATCTGAAATCATGTGATCTGTGCAAATTTTTCAAGGTCAACCAACGGCAAGCAACACCAGTACACCACTTGAGAAAAGGATGGCTAAGTAAATATAAAGCCCGATTTACCCTCTTAAAATATTTTCAGATTAATTTTCTAAAATTTATGTTCATTTTAAATTACTAATAAAGAGATGTAAGACTCATGTAGTAAATCATTGTGATAGAGAAAGGATGGAAGACAGGTTAGAAATAATATATTTTTAGAAACGATGAAAACAATATTTTGACATTTTCAAAGTTATTGAAAATGTTTCAATCTGTTTACAAAAATTGTGAAAGAAAATAGTGAGAAAAATATTTGATATGTATTCTTTTATGTTTATTAGTTGAAGTGAAAAATAAAAACAGGAGCAAGTCAAGTGAAGTGATAGAGAAAGGATGGAAGACAGGTTAGAAATAATATATTTTTAGAAACAATGAAAACAATAGTTTGACATTTTCAAAGTTATTGAAAATGTTTCAATCTGTTTACAAAAATCGTGAAAGAAAATAGTGAGAAAAATATTTGATATGTATTCTTTTATGTTTATTAGTTGAAGTGAAAAATAAAAACAGGAGCAATTCAAGTGAAGTGATTCAACAAAATCATGGATTGAGATCTCTAAACTCCGAAGTGAGCAATTCACTTAAGAGAATAAAGTGAGTAATATCAACCGTTTATAAACAAGTCAATAGATTATATGCACATAGACAGTTACAATCTTAACCCTTAAGTTGCTCACTTTACTAACTTATCACTTTAGAGAAGCCTAATCCCAAAATCATTATTGTTTTTACCTCTTAGTGTGATTGGAAATGTATCTGTGTAGAAGTGACGTGTAAAATCAAATCAGTCCTGCATACAATGCTTACTAAATGAAACTGGAGTACAAGAAACCTGGGAAACATATCAAAAGATGTCTAAGTATTAACCAGCCCTTTGAGGATTTTTGCTTAGGGTAAAATTACAAGGGTTTATACATACATGTATGTAGTATGTTCTTGGTGGTTAGTGGCCACCTTAACATAGGATAAAGGAAGTGTTGTCTGATTTTGCATCATGACTGAAGTTTTAGCATTAATAAAGAAAGAGAAATTAACCTAATCCAACCACAGGTATATTTGCATAAAAAATTGTACTGCAAACAGGGGATTTGAGGTATGCAAGTCCTAAAAAAAGAAGAAAGAAAAAGAAGCCTTAATTTGGGTATAGACCAGGATGAACTTTCGTAACCATGTTATTTACCTAAAAATGGAAAAAGAAAAACAAGGGAATAAACCAAAAATGGTCATTGGCTTTGTGAGGCACTCTCAATTTGGGTCTGGGAATATGGATATCCCAAATTAATCCATAACTTTGTAAGATGTTTCTCTTATTCATCCTTCCGTGAACGAATGTAACTAAACAGTGTTACTTGATGTCAGTTAAGTGTACTGTTAGAAGTCTCAGTTCACCAAGATGACCTGATATTTTAACCTAATGAAGAGAGCCCTAACATGTTGAACAACCAAAGGCACATCCTCGGTGGTATGAGACTTCGATACACCGACTCAGCATCCCAACAGGATCAATTTACAATGTTACTAATACTAATTATTGTAGTTGATTCAATTAAACATGTTTTTGAGCCTACCACTTTATTAACGAAACACTTCAATGCTTCAATGCGTTTTAACAATAGAAGAACTGCTGAAGAGCCAATTGTCAAAGAGTTCCCACTCGATATTCCAATAATACAATAGAACATCATAAACATACAAGGTAGCATGTTTAAGTTTAAACATAAAAATTACACAAAGAGAAGATATAAAAAGAACACAGTACAAGAAAGAAAACTCAAACTAAGTGATCATAGCTTCATGCATCAATACCAACAGGTGAAGTTTGTTTTTAGTAGAAGATAGGGGCATACCAGATGCAGTTTCTGCTTTTCCTGGTCTTGAACAGCTCTAAGGATTTGTGCTAGATCAACACGGCTATAGTCAGGGCTCTGAAAAAGTGACTCCATTTCAAGGACCTATGCTAAATCAGAAAAGATAAGAAAAAAAATGTTAAAGAAATGCAGTAAAATTAAACAAAATCTTTCTATATTGAAAGAAAGAAGATAATGTTAGGATCATGTGTCAAACTTTTTTTGAGCAAACATTGAACTCTATTGTGATTTCACTGCAAAGCTTCTGGTAAGCCAATTCCCCTCCAGAAGTCATGTAGTCAGAAAATCCACTGCCAAGTTAGACATTCAACCAAGAGTCAAATTTCAATTTCATTAGAAAATATTGGGCAAGTAACATTAATACACTTTCAGGGATCCAATGACACCACTGCTACACTATGGTTTGAATTTTCATAATACAAAAAGGTGCAAACTAGCATTATCCCTAAGATTGAAATTAACCTACAAGTACAAAAATAATTTAAAAAAATGTTTTAAAATATGACTAACTTAAATGTAGCAATTTTAGTTATATTTTTGAACTTTAATTTCATAATATGAAAAGGGTTGTCTATACAGCACTATAGCAGCGTAACAGAGTAGAGCAGCCCTTGACCACTATAGAGCAGCCAATAGCATAGCAATTTAGTTTAGTGGCCGATGTAGCAACCAAAAAGTAGCTGCTGCTGCAACCACGATGATACCCCAGCTCAGAATGAGGTCAAAATTTGATAAAGAAACCCTCAAAATTTAAACATTAGGGCTTTTTGGTAGGGGTGTTTCAGAAATTTTGCAATTAAAATACACCAGAACAACATTAGGGCTTCTCCTCTCTCGTTCTATCTTATTCATGCTATCATTTTTCACCGGTAGTCGCAGCTAGTTATTGAGTTTTTATGAATATAGTATAAATTATATAAACTGTACAAAATTTTCATAATAACGTTCATCTCGTTAATATTTGTGAACACACTATCATATTTTTGTTCTGGCTCCTGTCCTAGGCACTAGTATCCAGGATAGAAAAATGACTACACTGTCTGAAACCCTTTTCGATCACAATAAGCAAAAAATAAAAACAAAATCTTCACCCATATTTTCATATAAGAGTTTTCAATTTCATTTACACAATTTTGTTGCTGTTTTTTAGCCTCCTTTTTAAACACAAACAAACCAACCAAATAATTGAGCTCAAGTGATTAAAGAACTCTAGTTAACTATGTAGCACCGACACTTATGATCAAAGGTGTGTTCGACACGTGTTAGTGTCTGACCCTAACACGACGCCGGCACATTGATTGCATCCAATTTAATTTAATTTAATTTTTCAAATTATTACCAATGTCGACTGTCAGCTTTAGTGTGTGTATGTGTCTGTATTCATACTTCATAGCTAGTTATAGATAAACTGTTCACTAGAACCCAAGTTTCAATCATGTCTGGAACAATTTTTGCCAAACTTTACTTAACTCTCAGTCGAACTCCATATGATCAGGGCCTCATTGATTCCCTTGAAACCGGAGGATTAAAAAAGATACGAACAAACCTCACTATGTTTGGATTGTTGGTATAAGGTGGAATGGAATAAAATAGTTTAGTTAGATTAAAATGAATATTATCACATTTCATTTCATTCTATACCAACAATCCAAACATAACCTAAGAATCACTACCACCAAAGTTGTTAGAGCCATAGGTTCCAGATCAAAGAAACTCGCAGAAAATAGATACTATAATTGTAAAGTAAAATTACAACAACAACTTCAATTTTTATGCAATTTCGCTGAATCCAAACAAAACCTTGCATTTGAACAAACTAACTAACCTTTTGAGTTTGGAATATGCTTGGGCTCTGCGTTGTTGAATTTCGAGAAAATCGCGAAGCAAAACAACGATTTTCTTTGAATCAATAACTTCTTCCATTGTATCGTTTATCGAAACCTTCTTCTCAAAATCCAAATCTTCTTCCATTGTTCCGATTTTTCAATTTTTTTTTCACTCGACTTGTATTTTTTTTTTCCTTTCCCAAAACGACGTTTCTATGAGACTCAATTAGTGTCGTTTGGGTGACGTAAACGACTTGGTTTGTATATCGTCTTGCACCGTTTTAGACTTATTTATAAATTAAGTGCGGTAACCTATGCGATGCACGGGACTTACAAACACAAATATAATTTATATTTTAGTATATAATAATAATTTTATCATAAGATTTGTAAACATATTATAAAGGATAATAATTTTTCCACATTAATCAATAGTTATAAACAATCAAGAGAAATATAGCTATACATTTTTTTCATAAGAAAATATTTTAAAAAAACTATATATTGACCGAAATGATTTAAAGAATAGATACAAATTGAAAAGTAAATTTAATAATTCGAGTATCTTAATATAGTCTCTTTTAAAAGAGTTTAAAGATGAACTCATTGCGGTTTATCATTACTATTTTTTTTAAATATGTGATCGTTTTTTATTAGTCTCTTCTTTCTCGTTTAGTTAATCCAATTCAATTTAATCCACACAAACATTGTTTTGTATAAAAGCCATTAACAAACATATGTTGATGCATTGTTAGATTAATCCTTTAGGGTTCGTTTGATTCGAGGTATTTTGAGAGAAGGTGAAGTGATATTTTTAAGCTTTTGTATTTGATTTATTTTTTTAAAACAGTAGAAGAGGAGTCAAAATTACTCATAGAGTTCATTTTATTCTACCTCTGTTTTGAGATAATTTGTAGGGGAGGGGAGAGAACTAACACAATTAAAAATCATTTAAAATATCTTCTCTCCTTTTAAATCAAACAGAAAAATATTAAAACTATTTTCCTCTTCTCCTCTATCCTCTTTTGAATCAAACATATTCTACTTCTCATTCATCTAATTTACTCCCGCGTTGAACCAAAGAGACATTAAAAATCATTTGCAATCATTTCCTCCAAGCAAAATAAATGGTTACAAAAATAAAATAGTTAATTCAAACTAAATATGATAATAAGTAGTTTGTCAAGCTGGGAAAAAAAGAAGAGAGAAAAGGGATTAATATCCTCTTTCGCTATTCCTGCCTCCCTTCTTCCTCTTTCTACTAATTTTTTAAATCTTTTCTTGTTTTCTCCATGAGTAGCGAGATAATAGCCTCTCCCATGTTATAGGAAGATTAAATATGTTAGAATATTGATCAATTTATAATCATAAAAATATCTTAAATTATCTCTCATTATTAGTCTCATTATTAGTATGATCTGATTTAGAATTGAATCTAAATAGAGATTAATATTAAATTTTTGTAATCAAGTTAGCATAAAGCTATTATCAAATAATATTCAAACTCTTGAACGGTCACACTACTATTCCGCCGCCGAGTTCCCAAAATTTGGGAATGTAGTCATAGTTTTTTTTTTTTTAATTCCAATGTTATCTCTTGGCAAGTTTTAATACTTTTCTAGAGTTGTTGCATCTCCGAGCCTCCTAAACAACCTTTTTTGTTTTTGTTGACCCTTTTCCGACACTTGTTTCAAATTTTCCTGTCCAAATTCACTGTTGCCACGACCATTGCTCTTGTTTTCGACGGTTTTTCACTGCGTCAATAAAAGGAACCAACTACTATGAGACAACCAGGAGAAATCCCAATTATAATGGTGATGTGATGTTAGTGATCTAGTAATGGTGATGCGATGATAAAGAAATGAGGAGATAACCCTAATCTCCAAAACTTATTTTTTATTTTGGATGAGGGACTAAAACATAACACCTTCAGTTTTCCTTCATTTCTTTTTCAATCAATTTAATTACTTAACTTCATTTTTTTAATTATTTAATTTATTCCTCTGCCACGTCACCCATTCATTTGCAACATAAGCGATTTTTAAACCGCAATTAACGACAAAGATGATTTTAAAACTAAATTGAAGTTATAGAGTTTTAATTGAAAAAAAAAACTTACAGGGACGAAAATAAGAAAGACGCGAACTTACAGGGACAAATCAAATATTTAAGCCTTAAAAGAATCTCAAAAATTTGGATGAATGTGAAACTTCTGAAATGCAATTTTTCTAAAAGTTTGGATACCAAATGATGTGGATACCAAGCTCTGATACCAAATGATATGGATTTGAGTGCTTCCACATGTGATGAAGGATCTACCAAGTGATTTCTTCAAATAAAGTGACAAAATAAACGAGAAAAGAAAGAAACAATGATGAAGAATGCACCACAATCAATGATGATTGATAAGCCAATGTGGAATCGCCACAATGGTAAGGAAACCACTCATAAGATTCAAGCAAATTATAATCCGATAACTCAAAGAGGAGATACATCTCACTCACTATTCTCATGAGAGAAATTCTAATTCATTTCAACTTATCCAAAATGAGATTCTTACAATATATTTAAAGAAGGACTTACCGTATTCTTAACATGGGCCAAAAGACAATTCTTTAGACCCATATTAGGTTTACACCACTTAACTAAAATTATTACAATTCAAATTAAACTAAAAACTATTATGAAGTCTCGACTTGAAATATTCTTTGTTTTTCTTCCTAATTAGCTCATTTTAGGTCTTCATCACTTGAGAACTTACTTCTTTGCCTCCCAATAAAATGGTGATTGGATGTAAGTGGATTTTTAAATTGAAATTTCATGCTAATGGTCATGTCAAACGACACAAGTTCCTCCTAGTTGCAAAAAAGTACAACCATACTGAAGGTCTTGATTATTTGGACACCTTCAGTCCAGTTGTGAAAACGACCACTGTTAGACTATTACTTTCTATTCCTGCCATTAAAAATTGGTTTTTTTTCAACTCAACATAAACACGACTTTTCTCCATTGGGATCTCATTTAGGATGTTTAAATGCAGGTCCTTCTTGGACTTAATTTTTCTAATAAAAATCTTGTTTGTAAACTCAAGAGATCTCTTTATGTATTAAAACAAGCAAGTCGACAGTGAAATACTAAATTATGTTCATTTTTAAAACATTTTGGTTTTTGTCAATCTAAATCCGATTATTTCGTGTTAACTCGCTCCACTTTTGCTGGTTTTACATTCATTCTTATTTATGTTAATGATCTTCTAATTGCTGGAAACAGTTTGAATGAAATTCAATCTATTAAATATTCTTTTCAATATGTTTTTAGCATTTTCTTGATTTTGAAATAGCTCGCAATACCAAAGGTATTTCCTAATGTCAAAGGAAGTACTCTTTGGATCTTCTTGAAGAACCTGGATTGCTTGGTTCAAAATCATGTTCTACACCAATGGATGCTAATTTGAAATTATCGATTTCAACTTGCCATCCTCTTTCTAATGCCACTATTTTTAGAAACGTGATTGGACAACTTTTGTATCTTACAAATACTCGTCATGATATCTCTTTTTCCGTTTGTAGGTTGAGCCAATTTATGTCAACACCTATAAACTTGCATCTCTAGACTTCCTTCCGTATCATTCGGTTCATCAAGAACAATCTTGGTAAATGACTCTTTTTTCCAACAAATTCCTCACTTCACATCAAAGGCTTATGCGATTCTTATTAAGGTGCGTGTGAAGACACAAGATGTTCCATTACAGTTTTTTGCTTCTTCCTTGGTGATAAGTTAGGCAAATTCGTCCTCAAAATTGAAAGCGTTGGTCAAATTAGTCATTGAATTTTGCAAATTGACAATTACATCCCTGAAATTGTTAAATATAAGTCAAAATAATTCATATGTAAATTTTATCACTAGAGATTATATTTTGGCACACTAATTGAATAAGTGGTTTATCCACATTGATTTCACATCAATGTTAGCTCCATGGAGATAAATTCACCTATGAAATTTAGGTTTTTCACTAACAAATTTATCAATAATTAGTTCTTGTACAATTACAAGACAAATTTGTCTTTGAAATGACAAACTTTTAGAGGCAAATTAGTAATGTTGTGATGCCATTAATATGTGATAAAGTGGAGAGGTCATATATTCAATTAACATATCACATCACAGTCTCTAATGATAAAAGCTAATTGAATGATTTTTTTTATCTAACACTGTATAATTTTAAAAATGTTTGCCAATTCAAAAAATCTAGGAACTAATTTCACTTATGCTTACAATTTATAATACTAATTTACATATTCACTCATTTTTTAAAGCACAAACTTGACTTAATTACCAAAATTGGTTAGCAACAAAGCCTTTAACAATAAGCAACCCTATAAGTTTTTCCAGGTGAACATTGCACGGCTAGCTTTGAAAGTGTACAGCAAAAACAAAGAATAATTATTTTGCTTAATTCTTGCAAAAGAAGTTATACCTCAACTCACCAAGCTAGGGAATGCAAAAATCCATCCCAAATACATCAACAAACCAAAATACACAAAAAGGAATAGTCTCTTCACCAAGAAAACTATGCATGCTTCTATGTATATATAATATTAACTACATTCAAACCAAAAAATTATCAAATATATATAGGATCTTATATCCAAAATTTGTTCATACAAAACTTAAGAGAACAAAACAAGAATTAATAAATAAAGGCTATGGCTACGAGGTTAAGAACACCTACCTCTAGAACAAAACCTTCTACTGATCCTGCGTATGAAACTTTCCAGCCCAAGTTAGAATTTAAGGAAAATGAGGAAGCATATTTTCTTCATATTTACCTTCATTTCTCCATATTGGGCTTACATCATATTTTTCTAAAATAAACTAAATATAAAGCAAAATACTTTCACTTACACAATATTAATTAAATCTAAATTAAAACTATTAGAATTTCAAATTAAAGCAAACTAAGAACTATTACATACCAAATTAAAATAAATAAAGTTCATTCTAATTTATTAAAATATGGATTATCTTCATGCTCTTGAGGTCCTTATCATTCCTTTCTTATTGAAGAAATTCGCCCACAAATTTAAGCTTCATTATACCGTACATGATGAAAGAATCCAAATAAACCACAAGTTCATCATATCTACCAGAATCAAATGAAAATTTCGAAAAGTCACAAATTGTGATAAGTGGGTGAAACACATTTTCATCTTGAACAATTACCATCTTATCACATTTATGGTCAAGGTAAGAAATTCTAAAGATGGGGACAAAGTTATACCTTTTGAAGTTGATATTCAAGACCAAATTTATCTTCTTTGAATTAAAATTGGTGACAAACAATAAGTTACTTTGTATTTGTAAAGGCTTCAAAGTAAGTTGAGTCCCATTTGATTAGGAATATTTGAAATTTTTTTAATGATTGAAATTTGATTAAAAAATCCGTTTGAAATATTTTGATTTTATATATATATATATATATATATATATATATATTGTAACATCTTAAAATTAAAAAGTAAAAATAATTAGAATTTCCAAATTTAAAATAGTCTACTTTATAGATTATTATTATTATTATAATATAAATTATGACTCAATAACAATATCATAACTCATAAGATACTACTATGTTTATTAGTTGATTGTGCATGATATAACAAACGATCCAATTTGAAAGTAAAAACAAAATAAAAATAAGTTAATTAGATAATGATAGTCATGAGACATAAGCCTAATAGTGAGGATCCTATGAAAAACTAAAATTCTGATTAGTATGAACTCTGCAGATTACATGTTTTGATAAGAAATAAACAAATTTCTCGTTTTATGTGGAACAACCCACGAGTTAGTTGACTAAACGTAGGAGTCATTGGAAAATTATGGTATCAGCATAAATATAAATATATTAAATAGACTTATTTAATAAAACAAATTTTCCTAGAAAATAAAGCTTCTTACTAATAGAACTAGATAATTATGAGAGAATTTTGTTGGCATTATTGATAAAATGTATGAATTATAGAGAGCTCTGTTCATATATATAGAGCTGGACTAATTACGGCTGCCACTAACTAACTACAGCTGTCACTAGCCGAAACTGTTACAAGACACTAAAACTTTAAACCAGTAATAGCTTGCAGTGCAAGATTCTAAAGCAGTAACTTCCAGAGGAACTTCTAGAAACACAAACTCAATTAAACTAACTCTAATACTTCCCCGCAGGTTATTGTGGGTGAGTGGCATGTAAAGGAGAAGGATGACACACACTGACCTTGGATCTCATGGCTTCAGTGCATAGCAGAAAGGACTTTGGTGAGAATGTTAGCATACTGATCAGCTGCAGGCACATGAACCACTTGTATTTGTTTGCTAAGCACATTTTCTCTGAAAAAAACAGATCAAGCTCCATATGCTAGATCCTAGCATGAACAATAGGATTATGAGCTAGAGGAGACTGTGCTCATGTTGTGACAATAGATGATGGGAGAAGTATGTTCTACAACCAACTCAGTTAAAAGAGACTATCCAATAAACTTGTTCTGCAGTAAACATTTGAGGACTATGTCATCCACATATTTTAACAATATTGTTAAATGATCATTAGCAGACATAACAAAGAATAATCGGGAATGGATTGAGTATAGCCTAACTTAAAGAAGGGCAATGATATGATAGTAGAAGACACAAGGCTAATCAAGAAGAAGCTAGTAGGCATTTGTGTGCTGAAGCTTCTCGACTATCCCAGATAAATGTCATATACGTTTGGATCCTGTCCAATAGGAGCATAATTATAACTTTCATTACCCTTGGCGTATCTATAATATCCACTGGCGTCCTCTGGTTTGGATCTGGCTGACCCTTAGAAACAAAGCATCCAAAGTCACTGAATTGGAAAGACATTAAAACTTAGTTAGCACAGAGTTTTAACAATAGCAACAACAGCTTTTTATGACCACTTGAGATAAGATACATATATCAAACAATACTAAAATAACTTTCTATGTATCGTGTCTAATGACCAACCATTTAAATCTAAATCTTTTTCAATAATTTAGCTTTGTGGCTTTTATTTTTCTCTTCCTCCACCTCTGACTATTTGGCTATCTTACATTTGTTCAACTCTGCATCCTAGAGTCTATATAGGTCTTTGTTGAAATATTGTCATTATTAAAACTATTCATTTTCTTTTAGTTTTTTTTATTTTCTTTATATCACTCCTAAATTTAAGGAGCTGAGTAATTGTACTTTCTCCTATAAAAGGAGCCCCTATTTGCCAGAATAATACACAACAATTATCAATAATATTTCACTATAGTCTTCTTCACATATGTCCATATCCCCTATGACAGGTTTCTACCATCTTATCTGCGATAGGTGCTACGTCTATCAACCTCAGTGAATACAATTACCTGTTTGTTTGAAGGACTGCAGACACATGAAAGTGGAACATCTTGTCCTCTCAGTAACATTCCATTTAAATTTCATAGTGCCTCTTCTGCACAGCAGGATGCATGAAAAATCAAGGATTGCCTAGACCAGAATGATTTCACACAGGTTAAATATCAACATTTAAAACATTTTTTTAACTTTCCTATAAATCGAAGAAACTCACATCATTTGTCCGCTGGAATCTTCACATATTCTGATTCTCCATATTGGCTGAAAACTTGACTCAGATCAGTTATTCATTTATGTCTTGCCCATTATTTTTGAAAGAGAAAAAAAAAATGCCACAAAATAAAAAAAGCAAGACATAAATGGAAAGCTGACCTAAGCAATTACCATTTCAGCTGAAATCGGTCATAGGCTTTGAGATGGGAGAACCTCTTGACAGTTGACACCCTGCTTTATGACAACAGGAATTCTGTAAGATTGAATGATTTATTACTATATATATTCATTAATCATTTTGGACCATATTTTTAAAGAACATTACAGGAAGAAATAGTTTAAACAACAAATGTTCAAGAGCATAACTAAGAAGAATCAAAACCTAGACAATAACATTTAGCATACTCCACAAAAGATGATTTGATACATAAGCCTTGTATACAATGTTGGTTAAAGATAGTAACTGACAAGAATCATAACTTAAAACCACAACATTTAGCAATCACATTACTTTAATGCTGATCCCTTCCTGACTCGGCTCAGATGAACTGGCTCTAATGTTCTTCTAGAAAGCCATGACAGTATTATCATCATAAATCATGTAGCAAATATCCTACTCCCAAATCATCAGTTGATAACTGAGTGTTGCTAATTTCGTATAGTATCTTGCAAATCATATGAGAAAGTGGATGAGAAAGGTCCCCTTGGTAGAATTTATGAGCTCTTCCTGCAGTATTTATCCAGCTACATCCAGGAGTTTTAATCAAACCTAAATCCCTCATCTTTGCTCTAACAGTTGAAAAGCCATGAGCCATACCACGAGACTGATAGATTCCACACAAAGCTACATAGTTGCTAGTATTATTTGGCTCTAATTGAAAAAGATGATGCGCTGCAACTTCTCCAATTTCGACATTCTTGTGCATGACACAACTGGCAAGAAGGGCACCCCACATGCTTCCTGTCACTGATGAAGACTTCATTCTTTTCAACAACTGAAGCGCTTCCTCAAGACACCCACAGCGGCCAAAAAGATCCACCATACAGGCATAATGCTCAGCAGTGGGTTCAAATCCATAATCTGAAATCATTGAGTTGAAAATCTTCTTGCCTTGATCCACCAAACCAGAGTGGCTACAACTAGCTAAAATAGCTGTGAGAGTAACAGCATTTGGTTTAAACCCCTCATGGATCATCTTCTCAAATAGAAAAACTGACTCCTCCCCCTTTCCATGCATCCCAAAACAAGATATCATAGTCGTCAATGTCACCAAATTTACACAGCTCATGGTCTTGAAGACATTTTCTGAATCCTTCAAGCAACCACATTTGCCATAATTATCAATCAATGCATTCCCAATGGGAACATCAACACCAAAACTAAAGTTCCTAACGATAAAGCCATGCACTTCCTTCACTTTCAACAAATCCCCTTCCTTCCCACAAGCACTCAAAATGCTAGGGAGTATCATGTAATCCAACTCAGTCCCACTTTTATGCTTCAACATCTCTCTGAAACAACAGATAGCATCAGAATACAAGCCAGCCTTTCCAAACCCAGAAATCATCAAATTCCATGTCACTGAATCCCTACAAAAATATTGGAAAACAAGTTATTCTATGTACTCAAAGAAAAATTGTACAAATATATGTGAAGAGAGAGACTAGGTAGGGTAGTCAAACAAGCTCATCCTGTCTGCCATATATTAACATTAGAGCAAGAGAAAAGTAAAATATTCTTTAAAAACAAAAATGTTAGGGTGACACGACCATGTACCACTCACCAATACATTAAGAATTTTAACCATTGGATTCACTATATGGTATGAATAGATTCTTATTACCCAGTGGTTATCTACATGTTTGGGCATGCAACAGGCGTGCATTGACACACATTAGACGCAACGCCGCATGTGGCATCACATTTAAAGTGAGCCCAGCACATTCGGTGTGTGCACAAATACAACCTATAGCTATTTGCGCATCAATGCACCACTAAAGAAGGCGTTTGGATATAGGAATTTGATTAAGCGCTTATTGAATAAGTACCCATGTACACGTTGTTTCTACAATCAAAGAGCTAATAAAAGCTTACAAAGTTACAACAACAAGCTATGTGGAGAAACTTATCAAAAATAAGTTGAAAACAACTCATGGACATGTATCGAAAACTATATAGCACCAACACCAGATTGAAGGTGTGCTCAGTATTCGACCCTGACACAACACCAACACATGTATGTAGTACATTCAATCACTTCCATTATCTTAAATTACTATCGGTGCATATGTATCAGTGCCGCGCTTGTGTATATGGCTGTGCTTCATAGATCGTAAGCTATTTTTAAAATCTCTTCCACATTGAACGTATGTAAATAAGTTTAAAACAACTAATCGGCATATATCATAATTCAGTTATTTTCATAAATTTTTCCAAACACTTTTGCAACTACTTATATCATAAGCCTACATAAGATGTATCTCACTATAACTTTGGTACATAAATGAAAAATTATTTTCGTACCAAGAACCATTATGATAGGAGAACACAGACAAAGCCTGAGACATGGTCCCACATTTGACATAAAACTCAAGGACAGAATTAGTTACAACAACAATTTCCACGTAACCAAGCTTTATGACCAAACCATGACACATCCATCCAAAGTAAGGTTCACCAATTCCCACAGAAATTTTAAACAATGGCGGCAAAGTGTAACGATCCGGCAATGACCCACATATTTTAAAGCCTTGAAAAACGGTTAAGGCATCGAAAAACATTGAGTTATGAGCATAAGAAGCAATCATGATGTTCCAAGAATGCATATTTCTTTGCGGCATTTTGTCGAACAGTTTGCGAGCGTGACCCATTAGGCCCAATTTTGAGTAAGCCAATAAAAGGTCGGTTTCAAGAATGACGTTTGGAAGTAAGGATTGGAGGATGGTTTGAGCGTGGCATTGTGAGGTAGTGGAATGGGTTGTGGAAGTTCGAAGTAGTGATGATAAGAATTTACGTGACATTGTTAGTTATTGATGGTGTGGTGGAATTGGTTAGGGAAAGGTGATACTCATGATTGATTGGTTTCAGTGTTGGGAATTTGTGGTTGAAAGATTTGTTATGTTGTTTTGTGAGAGAAAGAATCAATAATGCTTTGAATTTGAAAATTAGGAAAGAGGACAGAAATTGAAAATTTGAAATTATCAGTAAGAGATCAACTTTATTCTAAAAATTGAAGATATCTGTCATATTTATTAAAATATTTATATTTTTATATTTTAAAATTTGTGTTAATTTTATTCGTCAGTAAAAAGATAAGAGATTTTTAACGAGAACAATTACCTACATTTTAAAAAATAATAAAAATGTTTTAAAAAATTGTTTTCATTATTTTTGAAAATGCATTTTCATTGATTAATATTTTATTTTTTTAGTTTATAAGAGACAGTAAATATTATCATACAATCTAGAATATAACATTAACAATATCGATATTTGTTAGTTGAACTTGAACTTCAAATCACTTCATCTTATCTTTATAACAATAGTTCACTTCAAAAATCTTATTAATATAAAATATAAAATGAATATACATATATATATTAAGAGATAAAACCAATATTATTTCCATAAATTAAACTGTTACAAATTATCTTTCAATTTTGTGATCATTTGTTGCATGTAGGGGTGAGAATAGGTTGTACCGAACTAGACTTTGTTAGGTCTGAGCATCACCTATCAAAAAATTTAAGGTCTAAGTCTGACTAGTCATATGCTTACTTTTTAGGTCTGACCTTGATAGAAGTTTGGTATGAAATGTTAGCTTATTTAAAAGCCTATTTCATTTTAACATTTTTTAAATAAGTAATCAAACATATATTTAAATAGATTAACGAGTTAATATGTCAATAAAATTAAGTTCTATTTTGATATTTAACATTACATTTTGAAAAATATGACTTTATATACATCCGACTTAAATTATATTTTATAACAATACTTTTAAATATGTCAAAAACTAAATGATATTAATATACATAAATTACTAAAAGTTGAATATATAACAAACAAAAAAATCAAAATTTAATATAACAATTATAGTAGCAAAAAATATTACTTATATTTATTTAAATAGATCGGTCTAATAGGCCTAAAAGACTTATTATGTGGCATGTAACTTGACTTTTTTAACTAAATAAGTTTTTTTAGAAGCATTAAACTGATCTGTTTAAGAAAAAAGTTTGGCATGACATAGGCCTAACGGAGACTAGGCCGTAGGTCTCGGCCTGCCCTATTCCTATCCCTAGTCGTATGTTGTAACTTTTATAATGAAACTCATTTAAATGTTGTTCCACAAAAATTCCAAACACGCTCTAAATATCTCCATAAAAGTTTCATAAATATTTTTTATAATTTAGAATTTTTTTATAAAATGTCACAAATATAAAATATTTAAAAATATGTAAAATAAAATATTTAAAATTCATGAACATTTATTCACTCAATTTTTTTTTAAATATTTCAGACAAAAATTAATAATGTTTGCAAATAAATTAAAATTCTTTAATACACTCAATAAAATATATTTTGTCAATTTATAAATATGCATCTTTCTTCTCTCTTACTTTCAATGATCGAACAATAAAGATAATATTAATTGTTATTTTATTTCCTTTCTTCCTCTTTCCTTTACACCTAAGCAAACAACTAACAATCCTCTAACTTTCTTCCTTTCAATTTATTTATTTTTTCTTTTAAATATACTTTTGATCCTTTATCTTTTATTCAATATTCGTCTTGATCATTTTTTTAATTTATCTACATCATTTATCTTTTATAAATAATAAATATTAGTATTTTTCATCGTAATTTTTTCAAATAGTTGTATAATAACTGTTATTAACTGTTGTGTCATAAACTTAAATAAATTATAAAGTTAAATATGCAAACTTAACAAGAAGGAGATGAAAATACAAAAAACTTTAATAAATGTTATTCATTCCAAATAATTTATATCTATTTTGAAGCGTGTAAATAGAGTTTTTTCAAGTGCAAACCTATTATTTGATTAATTTAAAAAATATTATAATAGACACATATTAATACTAATAATTGTTAACAAAGATTCAAATGACCAAAAATTACTTAAAATTTTATAAGACAAAAAATTAATAATAAAAAATAAAAAACAAAAACAAATATTAAACAAAAGAAAATGAACCAAAATTATATTTAACACTTCTTTTTATCTACTTTCCCAACCAAACAAAGTGTATATTTATGCTTGCGCAAAAGTTGTTCACGTGATTTGCACGTGTGATATATAAAGCTTCTCTTTTCCATGAGATTCCATCACTCCAAAGCAAATTCAAAGGGTTCTCGAAACGAAGTTTCAGTTACATTTCTACAGTTTTGCTTGAACTCATCGCAATGGTTCGTTCCTCTTTCTATTTGTTTTCATTAACATCAATACACTGTTTCAAAACTGTTATTTGTTGGATGAATTTTGATTGATTCTCATGTCAAATTATAAGAATCGTTATTTACTATTTATAAGTCAAATTATTATTTTTCATTATTATTAACATGCTATAAATATTTCTCTGCATCAAGCATGGACATGTATGATTTGCTACATTTTAAACTATGTAATGTTATTTGAACAATAATTTGGAGCACTAAGTTCTGACAACTTTTTACCCTGTTAATAAAGTTCATACACGCTGGGTTAATGCAGTTCAATGAGTGGTTAATCGGTGTATCAAAATTGGATTACTCATTAATCATTAACTAAAACTTTATTAACAACTAATTTGAATGTTACTACCACAAATTTGAATGTTATTAACCACAATTTCATGTGTTTGAAATACACAAATACGCTTAGACTTGAACACTTGAAATTGTGGTTAATAAAATTCAGTAGATAATGAATGAGTTGTGACGCCTGATGTATTATCTATTAACTGAATATAACACTTAATTAAGCATGTGTGTGAACTCTGTAAACCATATAAAAAGTTGGCTAATTTTGGAATCCTAAATTGATGTTCAAATGTTTTCATTTTAAACAATTTTTCTATCCTATTATTATTATTATTAGGATGCTGCAAAGACGCATGGTTCTGTGTTGGCATGTACAGATGAAGCTGTTCTTCCAGTCAGTCAAGTGTATGATGCTGTTAGAGAACTTGGGAAAGAAGGGGTTGAGCAATTGGATCCTCTAGTTATTACATCTGCCACATCACTGAGTAATTATATTGATCGCATATTTAGTATTCTTTATACTTATATGATACGTGTGATGATTTTTTGTATGTAAAATTTGTTTTAAGGGTAATTTAGTTCTTAAATATACTAACCAGTAAATTATACTTTTTCATTGCTTACATTTTGCCCAAATTTGAATTTACCAAAAGAAAAGATTTTTATTACGGATGATGTTTGACAGTGTCCCGTTTTTAGGGATGCTTTTGCCACACAAATGTCCAAAATTTGCATTTAGTGAGTGTACAAGTTAGGCTTCTATACGTATTAGCTTCAATCAATGGTTTAAAACTTAGAGCTCAATTGCCTTTTTCCTAGATTCATGCCTGATGAAATAGTGTAAATTAAAATGCTATCAACACTTTAGATTGAAGGCATGTCCGATGCCCGACATGTATAGCTACATCCAATCATTTCTATTTTTAAAGTTATTATCAATGTTTACATGTCACTGTCATGTCTGGTGTCCATGTTAGTGCTTCATAGGATGAGCATGCTTAATGGCTTGTGAATTGTGATATGGATTTATAATGCTAGAAGTTGGTGGGGCGAGTTTGTGAGAAAACCGGAAAAATGGAGATAGTTCTTGTATTTTTCCCAATTCCTTTAAACATGTGTCAAACCACAGGTTGTTTGTTGGAAGAATTTAAATGAAAGCTTCTATTTCTCTTTCAAATACATGATTTTTCATTTTGTGCACACACACACACACACACACACACATATATATATCATACTGTAGCTAAAGAAACCAATTTTTTTTCACCACCTACCTATTTATTACAAACTTCAGGTAAGTTTCCGGTGGAATCTTCCTCTGTGGATTTTTTCATTTTGATCTGGCAGTCCCTTGATTTTCCTATGGACCAACTGATTCAAGAAGTTCTCAGAATGTTAAAAGCCGGTGGGACAACTCTTATTCGGAAGTCCTCCCAATCTGCTGTGGGTTCAGATGATAAGGTAATAACGGTTTAGAATTAGATTGTGCCTGAGTGAATTTATGTCGTTGCAAATGATCTGACATTTTCCCCATTGTCCATACAGATGATATCAAATTTTGAGAACAAGTTATTATTAGCAGGGTTTTCAGAAATACGTGCTTTACAATCAACTCTCCCATCAGGGGGCATATCTTTTGGGGTAAGTTTCATTCTCTTATATCTATCTCAGCCATCTCTATTCATCATTGATTTTTCTTAAATTAATTAATTTAATTGTTGTGCTATATAATATGATAGAAACATTTAATGAAGAATGAAACAGTTAAAGTTTTCTCATGTTTGGTTTGCTGTAAAACAGAATAGATATGTGTAACCTGAGTTGAATAATAGGCTGGCTTGTGTCTTCAAAATCAGACTACTAGTATTTGGCAACCATTGTTATAGTTAATGGTTTTTTATTTCGTGTAGAATCATTTTTTCAGCTAGTTTTTTTTTTGTCGTGGTACTTTTTATTGTCTCCGGCAAATTTATTTACCTATTGCCTGTCAAGCAGTGGTGTCAATGTTGTGCTATAGCCGTGTAGCAGAGCATCCCCCGGCTACTACAGGACACACAGTAGTGAAGCGGCCAAAATAGTGGCTGTTGTGGCTGGTACTGGCCGCAACTCAGAGTAAGATCAAGAAGTCCAAATAAGCTCTTAAATTTTAAATTTTAGGGATTTATGGTTGGGGTGTTTTAGGAAATTTGCAATCAAAAAGCACTTGAATAGTTTTTAGGCATATCCTCTCACTCCTATTGTCATTTTTCAACCTCTCGCCGATCAATCATGACTAGTTGAATTTTTATGTCTATGATATAGTTAACTTTTTAAATATTTCAAAACAGCAGCCTTCCCGCTATCCTCTATCTCTCGCTGTAACGTTTTTGGGGTTATCCGCTACACACTGCTATCCGGGATTGATAAGTGGAGTATAGGCCATAAGTCATCTAGAGTTAATGCTTTTTCTTTCCTAATTTACTTTGTTATGACCATCTTACAAATTATAATTTTAAACATGTTCTGTATTGCACATAGATCAAAGCTAAAAAGCCTTCATGGAAAATTGGTTCATCTTTTGCATTAAAGAAGGTGGTGAAGAGTTCACCTAAAGTACAAATTGATGTTGATTCAGATCTGATTGATGAAAATAGTCTTTTGACCGAAGAAGATTTAAAGAAACCCCAGCTGCCATCTGGTAACGAGTGCTTTTTAGAATTCTCTCGCTTTGTTCCTCAATTAGTATTCTGTGTGATATTTGGCTATGAGCTAACATGTTTATGCATCAGGTGATTGTGAAATTGGAATTACAAGAAAAGCCTGCAAAAATTGCAGTTGTGGGAGGGCAGAAGAAGAGGAAAAGGTGTTGAAGTTAGGATTGACAGCAGAACAGATTAATAATCCTCAATCAGCTTGTGGCAGTGTATGCTTTTCTTTCCTGATTCATTCAATTTGTTGGTTCCCCCCCTAGTGACATCCAATTTTTAATCATGTCCCTAAAGATTAAAAAGTTAAAAGTGGTTTTATCTTTAAAGTGTTCTGATTAAATACTTCAATTTATCGTTGACCTTCTGTTAAGTATTGTTCCTTCTTTTTTTGGTAAACCAAGGCATCACCCACACACAACTGTGCAGACTAATCCCATGAGGTAACATAGATCCATTTAAGGAGTTGAATTCTCCCAACATATGCTTTTTCATACGCACTGGTCAGGGATCGAAATCTCGACCAAATGATTGAGACTCAAGCATCTATCACTTGTGCCATACATGTTATTGTACCTTCTTTATTCCCATCTTTATTTCTTTTTCTTCACAAAACTTTGTTCTTAAGAACAACATTTGTTTTCAAAGCTCTAAATCCTCATTTTGTTGTTCCATGTTGTAACTTCCAATGTCATCTTTCTAGTCAAGGTACACTTTGTTTTTGATGTTATTCTATCATCCTATACACCTTTCCTATTACTTCATTATGCTTACATCAAATTACTTTTTTGGTTGTGGTTTGACTTCAATAAGCAGTTGAAGGCACAATTTTCATTTCCTTCAATCAAATTAAATGCAATAATCTTCCATTGTCACTTATGGTTAAGGCCTAAGGGTGATGCACACTTAAAGTCAATAAAAAGGGAAAAAGGACCCAAAGCTATATGTAGCCAGAAAAGAAAAACAAGAAAAATATATGCAAATTTTTATTGTTGATTTATCTTCAATTGAGTCACTCCCCTTTGACCTAAATACTGTTACCAAGTTCTTTACTCTAGTCAAGCATTTTGTGTAACTTCAGTTCTTATCTCAGTTTTTGTATTGTGTGGGATTCAAGTTGTTTAGAAGGCTTGGGATCCTATCTGCTGTGAGTTGATTCTGTTTTCCGATTCTGATGTCAAGACTATTTGGTTCTATTGTCAAGATATTCTAAAATATATTTTGATGGTAGCCATGACTTTATTCTATTTTGTTTTTCTAGTTGCCATTACTTTATTCTGTTTTCTAGTTTCAGGACTTCTAAAGTAACATATCTCTTCAACATAAACTTTTGATTAACAAATATCAAACTGATTTCATTAATAGCATGATTGTTTACATATTGCAAGGATATAGTTCATATCCATTCCAACTCAACATCTCACCTGACTTACATACAAGCTCTGGCTTAACTCCCACTCCTCAATGCCATGATTACCTATCAATCTCTACAACCCGACTAATTTCTGTGCAAAATATGCACACTTAAATGTTCTCTGCCTTCAGAACTTTCATATGTTCTTCCAATGTCAAAATTCAAGGACATTTGACATGACATTCTGTTAGCTTCATCCATTCTTGCTTCTGTCGCTGTTACTTTAGTTGGAGGAGCATGGATCTTGTTCAATTTTTTCCTTTTCACGTTTGGTAGATTCAAGCATCACTTCTTCAGCTGATTCTGCTGTCACTACTATCGGAACAGTTGAGATTTTGTTCAAAATCTTCCTTCTCACACATGTCCTCTTGCAAATTTGGTCATTGTTTGATTGAACAAGTTTTGGGCTAACTGGCTTTCGGTTCTTTTGGGTTGCTTTCTTTACAGCATGAAATTCCATTCTTGTCAGTCTCTTTGGGTTGGCTGAGACATTAATCACCTGATTTTGGTAAAGGTTGATTTGATAGGAGCAATGTTTTAAAAACTGGATCGAACTAGCCGGTTCGACTGGGAACCAGCCAGATTAGGGATTGGGTTAACTGATAGTGATTAGGGATTTAGTTATAAGGTTTTAAAATTTAAGGGCTTTTTTGAAAGGCTTTGAACTAAAGGGACTTGATTGCAAATTGGATGATACTATAGGGACCAACATATTAATTTAACCTTTTTTACTTCTTTTGCAGTATATAGTACGTTTGTGCTTTATTTTTCATGTTCAATATTAAGAACTCATTTTGTTACGTGTGCATTTTAAGATAAAAAAGTTCTAAATTGTAAAAAATGTTGATTTGTAGAATGTTTTGCCCGTAGCTCTTGCAAGCAGTTTAATTAGTTGACAGTTGTTTGATTAGATAGCTTTTTTTTCTCCCTTCAGTTTAGATGTTTTATTATTGAAAAGCAAAGGAGGTAAACTAAATTTCATAAAATGTAAGAGTTAGTGCTGACCATAAACCCTTTTCTTTTTTAGCTACATATAGCTCAGTGAAGTGAAATATAGAGGCTTATGCATGGAAGAATTGCTATTTTCTACCACTATCATTTATTTCAGTTTACATGTGGAAGCTTTGCTGCGTTTGGAATTTTTAAATAAGCAGAGTTTTCTCAAATCTAAATCCATTAACCAACTCCATTTAGAGTTTGTTTGCGAATTGGATTTTGGAGGGAAAGACTTTGGAGAGTTAAGTCTATCTTTTAATATATATTTGATATTTTAATAAAATTAAAAAAACATGATAGTAGTTGAAAAAGACTTGTTTTAAATTTAGCTTATGGGCTATAAACCCATCTAAATATGGTTGCGTTTGCGTTGAATATTAATTTTAATCTGACATTCAACATGGATTGATTGATTGAACAATGTTTTCTAAAATTGGTTTAGAGTTATAGTCTGCAAGCCTGAGTTGGACAGAAAATTTCTGGGTTCTCTTGCAAAGTTTGGAGTTTGCTCTCTGTGAATAGTTACTATCTACTGTCCATATCTTCTCTAATGCATTTGCATATTTTTTTATCGTTCTATAATTGACCTTGTTCTCAAAATTTGTCTTTGGTCTACAGTGTGGGTTAGGAGATGCTTTTAGGTGCAGTACCTGCCCTTACAAGGGGCTGCCTACCTTCAAAATGGGCGAGAAGGTACTCTTTTTTCTCCCTCTCTTGAGTTGTTTGCTGTCATTTCTTTGGTATTTTAACTATTTTCTATAGCATTTGTTGCATAAGTCGTTCGATCATTCATTCATCATTTTTTTATGAAGGTAACACTGTCCGGGAACTTCCTTGCTGCAGACATATAATGAATAATGTTGCAATGTTGTCATGGGAATGGTATAATACAATTTTTAGATAACATGGGATTGGTATCAGTTATGCTAAAACTAGCTAATCATTCCTTTGAGGTGTTTCATATCGTACAATTTAAAGTGTGCCTGAGATACACCAATTTTATTTTTCGGGTATTATATAGGCGTCATTCTCTCTCTCTGATGTGTTACTTTAACACATGACATACAAATTAAGATACCTAGTTCACTTTGTATGAAAAAGATAAATTATGACTTTACATACTTATATTTCACTAATGGTACGAGAAAGAGAAGTTAGAAAAATAAATAGAAAAAAAGATAATAGTAAATAGTAAGGGGTATAATAGGAAAATCAATATTACTACTTATTGAAATTATAAAACTGACAAATAAAATAAGATGATTTTTTTTTTAAATGACTTATATTATGGAACAAAGAGTAGTTATGTTTGTATTTTCTTCATTGGGATTTTAACCTCTGTATTTAACTCTAGTTAAAACCACTTGGAAAAAATGCACTTTATTTTAAAAAAATTGAAAAATATTAATGATAGTATATTCACTTCTAAATGATAAAAATATTTAATATATTTTTATAAATGTTTCTTTAAAAATTTAGAGTGTATTTTTTCAATAAAAAACTTAAAGAACGTTATGTGATACATATATATGTCACATGTCCTTACATATATTTTATAAATGTTTCCTTAAAAATTTAGAGTATATTTTTATAAAAAGAAAGTACAGTAGTTTTTTGTTATTTTTTGAAGAAACAAATTATGTACATGATATGAGTATTTTAATAACATCAAATAAAAATAAAATATCAAATAAACCAACAATTTGGCCCTGAGTTATTACTCTCTCGAGATTAGTTACTAAAGCAATACTAAATTCAACTATTTAGTGCCTCCATTAATTTTTAAGTTTGAATTTTGTCAATTTGACCATTTTTAATTATTTTGTCATAAAACCATGAAATATGAAAATACATCAATATAGCCCAGTCCCTCAGCTAACACCAATTATTCTTTCCTATTCATGCATGATTAAAGTTACTAGTAGTGAATAAACATAACCTAAACAAATAAACTAATTAAACTTTACTTAAATCACTAAACTAATATGAAAAACGAACAACCAATAAATTAACAAACATTATCGAGTAAGCAAGAAGAGTCATGAACTAGTAAATCAAAATTAATTATGCAAAAAGTGGGATGTGAAGAAGAATATTGACCTTAGTAAAAGAATAGTTGGTGTGTTGGTTTATTGGTTTATGTGTCACATTGTTCATTCGTTTAGTTGATAAATTAAATTGTTTTTTATAATACTTTATGGTATATATTGATTTTATTTTTATAGTTTAAGGCAAAGTTTTAAATTGCAAATCACGTCATGTGATACGATCATAATATTTTGGTTGCGGCGGTATACACATTGCAACAACCACAACGTCTGCAATCATAATGGTCTCATTTGTGACTGCAATTCAAAATCATGGTTTAAAGACTAAACAATCAAAAAAATAGTCAATTGATGGACATCCAAATGAGAAAATTGATGGAGGACCTAAAAATTGGATTAAGGAATAATTTAGGAACATTTTAGTAGATTTTAATAATTTATGGACCAATTTGGAGAGAGGGTAATAGTTCAGGGATCAAATTAATAGTTTATTCTAAAAGATAAGATGTCAAATATAATAAAAATAATAATATAATGGGTTAAATAAGTTTTTAGTCTTTATAAAATTTTGAAATTTTGTTTTTAGTACCTCTATAAAAAAAAATCATATTTTTTAGTTCCTACATATATTTTTGTATGATTTTTTTTCAATCATGTTTATAACATTATAAAAAGTTCTACTACACAAATTTAGAATTTTTTAACTTGAGAGGAATTAAAAATGAATTTGTTTAACACTATAAACTTTAATTAAAAGTAACGATAACATGGACCTAAAAATCGAATATTGAGCTCATATTTATGGAGAAACTTTTTATAATATTGTAAACATGACTGCAATAAAATCATTAAAAAATATTTGGTGACATTTAACAGAGATTAAATCTGTTTGCATAATAATTTTATAGAGACTAAAAAATGTGATTTTTGAGAAGTACTAAAACTAAAATTTTAAAATTTATAAGGGTTAAAAACTTATTTAACTCTAATGTTATTAATAAAATTAAAAAAAAAGTTATGATGTAAAATTTAAATAAGTGTTTCGTATCATAGATATATTATTACAATATTATCAAATAAATTAAAAAAAATCATTACATTTGTTAACGATGTTTATAAAATTTGTACGCAACAATTGTACTATGTACATAATTATAAAGTATGAATACACATACACATATATATAAAGAGATTTGAATATTTTGAAACACTTGTGGTGAGTGAATTGATTCTTGTTTTCAAACTATTGGTCTTCAAAGGTTCTAAGGTATGCTCTATTTATAGAGGGTTTTGAACTGTATATGATGAATATTATGAGATTTTGTTAATCATGGGCAACATTTGAATATACTTTTGCCTTTTGTCATTTAGTTGGAACCTTCTCATCCTCTTAAAATTCTATTCCTTACCAAAGTCAATTAGGATGACTTGTAAGCTTCCTATTTGATTTTCTTGAATCTGAATAGTGATGCCAAGTGCAAGAGACCACTTGTATAGATTTTATGATGATTATTTCTTTTATTATTGAGGAGAATATTCTTTTTGCATTAACCATCACATTCGATAAATGACTTGAATATACTTTAATCAAAGATATTCACATTATATTTGTCGGAGTCTAAAATTTCGAGTGTTTCTAGAATTTAATAGAGTCACCACCAAAATTTATTTTAGAATATGGAAAATATTGGAAAACCCTTAAAAAAAGGTTTTTGAAACCAAATTTTGAGTTCGGGAGTCGCAGGGAAGGTATTAGCACCCTACGACATCCGTTAAAATACAGTTACCTATAATTAATTGTGCAAGATTAATATTAACTTCAGTATATTTATTTCTCCTTATTATTAAATATGAATAACAATTATTTTTTTTAATATGATTTTGGAATAAATGCGTGCTTAAGAAATAAAGGACAAAAAAAAGAAATTTTGTTTAATGTGTTTAACAAGAATGTGATGTTGCTTCTAAGTATCTCTCGATGCGATGGAGAAATCAAAGCTACGTAGTTCTTGGGTAGAAAATGCGGATATGTTGATTGTTTTTAAAGAAAATTTGTTTTGTTGTTGATAAAAAGAAAAGTTGTTTGGACGAAGAGAAAAAAAAATGAGTTTGTTTGATTTGAATAATTATTTTGAAATAAAAGTTTCAAGACTATCAAGCTGTACAACTCGTATCTCAAAAAACTCAAAAATTAAAAAGATGTCTCATCTTGTCAACCCTTTTAAGAATATTTTATTATTTTTAATTTTTAAATTGAGTTTTTAAACCAACAAGTGGTATCACTTGTGTCTTAACAACTCAAAGATTAAAAAAAGATATCACATCTAATTTAATCAAATTTTAAAAATTGGTTTTGAATTAATTTGTTAAAAAAACAAATTTTAGAATTTATATGATTTATCAAATTATATTTATACATGACTTGAACCAGTTATTTTCTTTGATTTTTATGATTTAATTAAAATAAAAATGCAAGCAAACATGCAAGCTGTATCTAGCCTGACTTTGCGTAAAAAAGAAACCAACTAGTGTACTCTATTTGTGAAATGTGATAAAACTTACACATAGTTCCTTGCTTAATGTGATAAACTGACACCTAGTTGCCTAGCCTAATGTGATACCTATATTTATGTTGAGATAAGAAAGCACCAAGCAAGCTTCAATTTAATAACCTCTCAATTTTTTTTTTATTTTTAAAAAAGTATCACTCTTAATCATGAATTCATCAATTTTATCAAGCAACCAACAAGTAAATGACATCATTTTTAAAGGGTGAAATCAAAATTTCAGCAAACAAACAACAAAATGAAAGTGCCATATTAAAGAGATAAAGAACGAAACGAACGTGATAGACGTGGATCGGTGTATAGCAGCGAAGAGGAAGGCAATAATGGTGTAAACTGTAACGGTGGTCGGCGATAGTTACCGGTGGTCGTGAAAAAAAACTATACTCCTTGTTTTTTTTAGTTTTGAAATACGTGGTTTTGGGGATGAAATTTGATGATTGTTTCCTCTCTGTTCAACTTCATCTTTTTTTCCAGAATCTCCTCTTTTTGTTCCTCACTTTTTATCAAAGAAAAAAAATCTCTCTTTTTCTATTCTTCTCTGTTTTTATTTTTTATCCGAAAATCTACTTCATCCCCTCTTTTTTTTTTCTTTTAAAACCAAATGAAAATTTATTTATGGAGTTTTTTTTTCCAAATGTGTAGTACCCTAATTTTGTTCAACCTTTTTAAAATAAATCAAAAAAGGAAAATATATATAAAAAAGGAAATACAATAATTATAATGATATCTCATCAATTTACATAACCAAATTAAATTACATTAAAATGAAACCAAATCAGTTACATTAAAATTAAAACCAAAGCAATTTACAATCAAATTACAAGCTTATGCTGCCTTGTCCTATTCACTCCTATTCACTGCTGTCTTGCTCACTATTGCCTGGCTCATTGCTGCTGCTCACTGCTGCTGATGCATTGCCTTGCTGATGCACTAGGCTTACATCAAGGTTTTTGTCCTGGACACAAAACAAGCCCAAAAAATGATATGTTTTGAAATACCTAATAAAAAGTCAAACTCTTTTGCCTCAGCCTTTGTACACATGATATAGAACAAAAAGACAAACTGTTGAGTTTGAAGCAGAAACTAAGCTAAGACCCAAAGCTGCAAATATAAAAAAAGTTTTTTACCCAGCAAACCAACTCTATCTCCTCTACACACAAATAAAAGTCCAGCAAATAAGCATCAACAGATAAAAACAAACATAAGCTAAAATTGTGAATAGATCAGAGATGCAGAAAAAAATTCAGATAATGAGCAAAACAGATTAAACATCAAACATGAAATCATTGGAGAAGGACGAAAGCAAAAACAAGAAAGCAACTAAACAGATAAAAAACTCTATAAATACACCTTATCAAATTTCAAAAGAGGAGAATGAAACACAAACAGAAAAATACCCAAGTAGAAGAAGAGAAGAAGAAAGGATAATTTTTTAAGAGAGATTCTGAAACTCAACTCCATCTTTAAAATCATAATATATTTAGAAATTAAAAAATAGAAAGGGAGAGAAATAAGAATCACCGTCACTTCCATCGGTAACTGCCGCCAACCACCGTCAACCGTTACACCCCGCCGCTTTCCTCTTCGCTGCTGTACACGAATCTGTGTATTTCAAGTTTGTCTTTGTTCTTTATCTCTTTTTATATAGTGTTTCATTTGGTTGTTGAAGTTTTGGTTTCATGCTGAATGGTGCTTTTGATTTGTTTGTTGCCTTTCATTTAAAAATGAAGTTATTATTAAAAAAAATCAAATGATATGTTGGAACTTGTCATGAAAGGATGAAGCACGTAATATCCAAGTAGTCAGTACATAGCCAGCTTGCTTGCATTCACTTTTGTTCAGTTTGCGCAGAATGGATTAGACATGGCATGACTTGCTTTTACTTTGCCTTAAATCTTTAATTTCTTTTTTATTTATTTTTGCAAAATACTCTTGCCAAAATTAAAATAAGCAAAATACTGTTTCAAGTTATTATGACATAAATTACGATAACTTGATTCTTCTGAAACTCTTTTTATTTTAATACATGAACAATCATACAAAAATTAGATGTGACATCTTTTTAATTTTTTAAGACGCAAGTTATGACAATTTGATAGTTCTAGATCGTTTTTTTTTATATTAATCCAAAATAAATATCTTATTAAAGATTAATTAGATACGACATTTTTTTAATCTTTGAGTTGTTAGGACACAAGTGGTACACCTTGATAATTCGAAAACTCTATTTATTATTATTTTTTTAATAAATTAATCTAAAATCTACTTGTAAATTTGTGCAATTAGATGTGGTATTATTTTTTATCTTTGAATTGTTAAGACACATATGGTACAGTTTGGTGGTTTTTAAATTCATATCTAAACCGAAAATAATAAAATATTCTTAAAAGGATTAATTAGATGAGACATCTTTTTATTCTGAGTTTTTGAGACACAAGTTGTACAACTTGATAGTCATAAAGCTCACATTTCAACGTAAATATTCAATTTAAATAAGCTCATTTTCTTTTTCGTCAAAACCCTTTTTTTATATATATAACAAACGAATTTACTTTAAAAAACAATCAACGTATCCGCATTTTTTTTAACCCAA
This sequence comes from Cicer yamashitae, assembly GCA_037974755.1. Lineage (NCBI taxonomy): Eukaryota > Viridiplantae > Streptophyta > Magnoliopsida > Fabales > Fabaceae > Cicer > Cicer yamashitae. Next base: position 3,573,037 of record JBBPBQ010000001.1, on the reverse strand, counting down.
GAACTACGTAGCTTTGATTTCTCCATCGTACCGGGAGATACGTAGGAGCAAGATTACATTCTTGTCAAGCACATTAATAAAAAGTTCTTTTTTTTTTTCCTTTATTTCTTAAGCACATATTTATTCAAAAATCATATTAAAAAATTAATAATAATTGTTATTCATATTTAATAATAAAAAGAAATAAATATATTTAGTTAATATTAATTTTGCACAATTAATTATAGGTAACCGTTTTTTAACGGGATGTCGTAGGGTGCTAATACCTTCCCTTCCCATAATCGACTCCCGAGCTCAAAATTTGGTTTCAAAGACCATTTTTTATTTTTATTTTCTATTTTTAAGAGTTTCCCAAGATTTTCCCTATTTAAAAATAAATTTGGTGGTAACTCCATTGAATTCGAGAAACGCTCGAAAAATTAGGCCGCAACAAAATGCTTAGTTGCTTTCTTGCTCTGTCTTTGTACTTCCCCATTAATTTCCTTCTTTATGTTTTATTTCCTTTGTCCATAATTTGAGTTTTTCTGCCTATCTGATGCATTCACGTTTTTAAAAAATTTGTTTTTATCTGAGTGTGTTAATTCTCTATTTATGTTTGAGAAATAAAGCAGGTTTTGGATGAGCTAAAATTTTTCTCTATATGTGCCTCTGATTCTGTAGAATGTTGTCTTCATGGTTCTGCTTTAAACTCAAAGTCTTGTCTTCTTCTCTCTGCATCATAACAATCTGAGAGGATAATAGGAATTTTTTTTTTTTATTAATTAATTAAATATGTACCATTGTTTGTTATTTACTCTAATGTTATTATAATTGTGGTTTTAAGAGATAATGAAAAAAAAAAGAAAATGAGCATCATTTATTAATTTTAGCTGTATTATTTTTATTTCTTTTTTCATATATATATATTTAATTTTTTTGTATTAATGATTATGAAGGCAGAAATATATACATCTTTATTTATTTATTATTTTTTCTTAAATTTTTCACAGAGAAAAATAAAATAATGACAAATATAAAATTTGATATATTATAAAAAAATGGATATGATTACTTTTTGATTTATTTTTAGTTAGTTGGACAAAATTAGGTACTGCAATATTGAATATTAATGTTTTAGATTTGTCCTTTGATTTTTGGTCTAGTTTAGGCTTTAACTTATCACGTTCTCTCGTGAATATTCTAATGTCTGCGACAAACGTTCTAAAATGTTGTTTTAAGTCTGTTTTGCATATGTTCCTTATACTATTAAGTCAGATTACCCTTGTTAATCATTGTCTTAATTTTGATCCTCAAGAACACATATTAAATAAAAATATAGATAAAAATATTTAATCATTTAATTCATTCAGTTAACTATTTTTAAAACATAATTAGATATTTTATCTCAACAACTAATTGCGATATATATATGGAGAGACATATAGACATAATTGCTCTAGCGGTCTATTAACTTAATTTCAGGTAACACTTAAGTCCTTTATCTTTTTTCTTTCTTTCTCGATTTGGTATTTTTATTTAATTTTAAGTAACAATTTGATCATTTATATCTTAAAATGTCTACAATGTTATCATTTCTTTACAAAAATTCATCAAAATTGTCAAACAAAACCCATAAAATTAATTATCATCTTCAATATAATGCAAATTTCATCAAATTCATAACTCATATTTTCATTCTTTATTTGATGAATTTGATGTTATTGGAGATAGAAATATGAGTTTATTTAAAAATTTGAGTTATGCATTTGATTAATATATGAATTTTCTTGAAATTAGTAAGTTTCTGTAAAGAAAGAATAACATTGTTGATATTTTAAGATAAAAATGATCAAATTGTTACTTAAAAATTAAATAAAAGATCAAATCAAATAAATAAAAATACAAGACTGAAATTAAGTTAAGGTATCGCGAAATTTTATATATATATATATAACCAAGCAGAACTTGATGTTAATTCTTTCGAAGACAAGTTTGAGGGTGGGATATTGATGGACACTATGTAGCGGCATTATTTGTCGTGTATGGGATTCAATTCATGCTTTTTAGTATATGAGATTCAAATTATTACTTTCATGTCTTTCAAATTTTTACATGAATTTCTAATGTCATTTATTTATCATACAAAATCATTTTCAAAGAAAGATTATCTACATAAAAAAAACATATCATCACTGAGTAATTTGTATCTGTGCGACGCATCCGAATTACAAATTTGACTTATGTTTTAGGTGTGCAAGAGTTAAGGGAGAGGCTCTTCTTTATGCCTTACCAAAATATATTTTTTATATAGTTCATATACCCAACAAAAAATATATTGTAAGAACTCTCAGGCCCAACAACTATTGACAAAAAAAAATCTCTCAACAAATCTTTTGATTCCCAATTTTTCTTTTTTTATTTCACAAAATATTTCGTCAGGTTTTATTATTCTAACATTTATTTTTAATTTGGTTGAGTTTGGGTTGTTTTTATCTTTATAGATATTTTCTAAAACAAAAGAGCTTAAACATTTATTAAATCGCTAAAGAAAATATAGATAATTTTATTATAACAACTAAAACAAAGTAAAATTAAAAATATTGGTGAAGTGATATTTGAGAGATTTATTGATAGAAAAAGTTCCTCTTAAACTTATTGACGTAAATTTTCTTAAAATCTTCAGGCCACTTTACTTCATCACTCTATGTTAAAAGTTGTCGAATTGATAAACACGCGAAAGAAGATAGTTGGTTTATTCTCAAGTATAAACATTTTATTTTTGTTACAAATTATTTAATGCCCTTTATAATAAAAGTAATTTGATTGTTGCAAATTATTTAATGTTCTTCTTATTACAAGTAAATTGGCTAACATGAATTCTTGAAGTGGTACAACGTATCAATACAGTATTTTCTTCTTCAACTAAAAAATGAAAAATTATATATGAGTTCTTGATGTTGTTCTAGGTTTTATTTCATTTCTAAAAAAATATGAAAAAAATAAAAATGCTATAGTTTCTATAAATTTTTTTCTATATTTATTAAATAAAATATTAATAATTTATTAATTAACTTTGAAAAGATGATAATTTCTTTTTAAACCGCATAACATATTAGGTCCACTCTGATTATGTTATTCAAAATCAACTAATTTGTATTAGAAATTATTTTTATTCCTGCTGAATCTCTCTATTCTTTGGTGACAAATTTAAGAGTGAGATCCGGATACATGGCAGATGTACATTAAGATGATGGTGTGCACTTGCACCCTCTCAATTATCAAAAATCTTATTATAACTTTTTTGTTTTGCGGTCTCTCATTTTGTAGTGTTGCACATGTTGCCTAACAACTGCACCGTGTCTTTTAATTTTGACTTTTTTTTGAAGGACTATTAGTTTTCGTACCCCCCTTTTAATGTTGTATCCCCTCATTTTAAAAAAAATTGAGTGAAATTACCAAAATATCCCTAAAAAAAGAGTAAAATTCAGAAAAATTCCTCGTACCCATCATTCTGAAATTTCTGGAAAAAGTGAGTTTTGGTTTTTTCAATTTTTTCCCGGAAATTTCAAATTCATTGAAATTTCCGGTGAACAAAATACATACCGGAAATTTCGTTTTTGAAATTTCCGGGAATTGTTCCGGAAATTTGAAAAATCCGGTAGTTCATTTTCAATACCGGAAATTTCAAATTTCCGGGAACAACTCTTGGAAATTTTAAAAACGAAATTTCCGGTATGTATTTTGTTCACCGGAAATTTGAAATTTCTGGGAAGTTCACCGGAAATTTCAATTTCTCTGAAATTTCCGGTAGTTATGTTTTTAATTTTTTTTCTTTTCAAATTTTGTTATTTTTTATCTATTGTTTGATTAATTTTTTTCATTATATTGTTTACGGTGAGGACCAGAGGAGCTAAAACCAGTGGTGAGCATTCTAGAGTTTGGCCGCCTATGCAGTCGAATAGGAGAGCGGCATTTGAGAAACGTAGAAGGCGAAATGAAGAAATAGATGCTCATCAGCAGGAGGATCATCAGCAGGAGTATCAGCAGCAGCAGGATCATCATCAGCAGGATTATATTGATGATCAGCATCAGGATGATTACATTGATGATCAGCAGCAGGAGCAGCAGGATCAGGAGCAGGAGCTACCTGATGCTCCATTATTTCCTGGTGGTCCGTACGATTTATCTGTGCTGAAGAATTATGAGGACCACATAGCTGTAAAAATCTGGAATGGGGAGGTTAGTTAATAATATTTATTATTTTAATTATTTATTATTTTAATTATTTATTAATTTAATTATTTATTATTTTATTTATTTATTATTATAATTATTTGTTATTATAATTATTTGTTATTTTATTTATTTATTTATTTTAATATATTTGTAGTATAATTTGTTATATTTAAGTTTTATAATCATTATTTAAATTTTAATTTATTGTGTGTTTGTTATTTATTGTAATTAAACAGGATAGGCGCGCCCTTAAAGTGGTCTCAAATGGCAAGAAGCAGGCCAAATTTATTGACATCAGAGTTGTATTACCTGCTGAAATTGATCATTGGATTACTATATCTGGACTATGTCATCTGCAGCGATGTAGTCTCAGTATGATTGACGGTAATTTAATATCAGCTTTTGCCGAGAGATGGCATGCAGAGACCAGCTCATTTCACCTGCCATTTGGTGAGATGACTATCACTCTGGACGATGTCAGGGGTCTACTCAGCATTCCATGTTGTGGTGAGTTCTTCACCCCTCGAGCTAATTTCACTGAAGACCTGGCGATTACTGCTGCCGTTGAATTACTAGGAGTTACGGTTGAAGAAGCAGTGGCAGAGACCAGGATTAACAGAGGTCCATCCTACAGCTTTGAGTGGTTGAAGTCGGTATTTTATACACAGCTGCGTGATGGACGATACGATTGTGCAGCCAGGGCATACCTACTACATTTAGTAAGGTGTACGATATTAGCAGATAAAAGTTTTACACTAGTATCTGCTAAATATTTGTTCCTGTTTCACGATCTTGATACATGTGGCAGATGGGCTTGGGGACCAGCAGCACTTGTTGTGCTATATGACTATCTAAGAGATAGTACTCTACTGGCAACGAAGCAGATCGGTGGATATTTATCTCTGTTTCAGGTACTATTATATTATTTTCCATACTTATTATATTGTTATTTGATAATTTGGTTAATTAATTATTTGTATGTTTTTATTATTTACAGACCTGGATATATGAGCACTTCCCTCGTATATGTAAAAGGGAACTGCATGAGCCGTTTTCTTTCATGCCTCGGATGTATCGGTGGACTGCTAAACAAACATCCGGGAGCGTGTCTTACTACAGAGCAAAGTTGGATGCTTTGAGGGAGTCTGATGTTATATGGGCAGTAAATTACGACGAGGACTCTACCACACGGTTTCAGTCTGTTTCGTTGTTTACTGGACATATTCGTTGGTGTTCCACTATGGTACCTTATTTACCAGAGAGGTGCATCCGACAGTTCGGATATATTCAGCATATCCCTCCTACACCACCTGTGCTTGTAGTACGTGATGTGGATGTCGAATGGAGTATGTACCGGAACTCTGTTCGAGCCCTTCGTGCAGTTTTGCATCGGGCTACATATCCACACCAGACTGTTGAGGGGTACATCCAGTGGTACTATAGGATATCTCATCCTAGGATGACCCCTCACGTTGCTGCAGATACTGCTCCTAGTCATGCTGGAGGTGATACTGATGTTGCTGGTCCTAGTCATGCTGGAGATCATATTGATGCTGGAGGTCCTACTGACGCTGCCGGTCCTAGTGATGCTGCCGGTCCTAGTGATAGTCGTGGGGAGTGGTATACACGGTGTCAACACATCGGTGGTCTGATACAGGAGAGTTTAGATTTAGATAGACTACCGGGTGATGATGACATGCGTGCTTTATTAGAGAGGGCTTTATACATCTCTAAAGGAGGGAGTTATCAGTAGTATTTATGTTGTATTTGTAATATTTAGACTTATTTTTATTTAGTTAGTATTCAGACTTATTTGCTTACACTTATTGTAATATTTTGTTATTTTATTATTTATTTAGACTTAATTGTGTTATTTGCTTATACTTTATATATCTTGTGTTATTTTATTATTTATTTAGACTTAATTGTGTTATTTGCTTAGACTTTATTTATTTATCTTGTTCAATGGTGAATGTAAACTAACTAACTGAAAACAACATATAATATGTATTGAATAAAACTTGTTACAAAAGTGTCAATCATCTGCTAAAGACATATAATCTGATGTACCCTCTAAATCTAATGAACCCCAATGTTGTAGACGTCCTGCATACGCTACAGCCCATGATGTAGACTCATCGCTACGGTGCTCCTTCCATTGCCATGCTAGTGGAGGTAATGGACATGTTGCTTTCAATTTAACCTGAACCCAATGACTGTCATTAACAAAACCAATGCTGATAATACGATCACGTGATAGGTCTCCACTGTGTGCACCCGTCAATGGGAAAAAGTCAAACAAAAACTTTTTGCCAATGTCACAAGAACGAGATTATATTTTGTTGCTATCACGTAACCCATATCTGGAATACTCAGCCACTTTTCCATTGGTTGGTTTTCCAGTTCATATACAACTAATGAGTCAGTCACTTCTTGCAAACGTTCCTTGAATAACGCAAGATATAAATCACGTTTGGACTTAATCTCTAAATACAACTGTCGACGCACAATGCTCCATGATTCTTCACTATGGCCAAGTAAAGCAGCAATAGCACGATATCCACAATTTCCATCTGCTTTAACATTAACTACGTCTACAATATATGGATGAATTAGAGCAGGAAACTCGTCCAAATATTTTCTAACCTGAGGGACTTGTTTGGATGCTTGGGAGACTTGTTTGGATGCTTGGGAGACTTGTTTGGATGCTTGGGAGACATGTTTGGAGGCTTGCTGGGAGACTTGTTAGGATGCATCAACATGTTCAAAAAATGAAGGGTCGCGATATACATCAAATCCATTCGGCTTATTGCCTTTTTTCTTCTTCATACCACCTTTTGTTTTGATCTTAGATGGTGGGGCACACATTGAGGTTGTTTCTGGATATGCAACTTCACGCAACTTGCTCTTCAATGCCCTTCTTCCAACAACATTAAGAGTTTTCCATATTTTCCAAATAACATTCATCTCACATGTAATGTCCAACTCCGAATCCTTTTCCAACTGTTCTTCCTCTTTATCAGAATTCATGGTTAATTTCCTCCATTGTATATGAATAGCCTCCAATGGAATTGGAACACCTTTCAACTTGTACCGTGCCAACTCACATGCACACGGTAATCCATGAGTGTTTCTAAGTGTACAACCACATGCAGCTTTGTCGTTATCGACATACCTGACTCTCGTGTACTCATGATCAATATCAGCTAAAGCGTTCTTCGATACAACCCAATTCAAATTCTCAAAGAATGGATTGTTGTGTATATGCTCTCTGCGACCCTTACTTGTCTCAAATGAACCTTTGATCTTAATAATTTGGTACTTCAACATGTCATGCATACCAGACCATGCCTTACAGAAATCTCCTTTACTATGTTCCAAAAATTTCTTCAACGACCAATGAGCAGACTCAACCCTAATATTCAAACATAAACAAAATTTTATATAAGTATAAATATAACAAAAAATCATACATGTTTAATCATATATAAACAAAATTAATCATATATAAGTATAAATATAACAAATAAAATAAAGTTTTAATGACGTACCTATTAGTTGTAGTATTTCCTAGATGCAATACTCGATTGGTCCATGCTTGAACAAATCTTTCTTTGTGAGGATTCAACCATGTGTCTTTGACGTAGTCAAAGAAAATAATATTATCGACACATGTTTGCTCAAACATTTGCAACATTTCCTCATACTCCTTCTCTTCAGAACAATAAACAATTTTCTTCCACACCTCAAGAATGGGTTCCTGCATATCTTTCTTCAGTATATATTATTTGCATTTGACTCCAACATTTTTATTGATATGAAGTTGACAAAGTAAATTTGTTGAAGATGGAAATACAACTTCAATTGCATTCATCAAAGCAAGTTCTCTATCAGTGACAATCACCTGAGGAAATGGAGTGTTTGCAAGAAACAACTGTTTTAACTTCTCCAATGCCCAACAGAAATTTTCTTGACGCTCACTGTCCATATAAGCAAATGCAACATTGAATGTCAACCCAGTTGAAGTTACACCAACAATTTCAAACAATGGTAACCTATACTTGTTGGTTTTGTAGGTGTTATCCATGATCAATACAAAATGGAACATGTTCAACAAAGTTATGGAATGTGGATGCGTCCAAAACACGTCCCTCACAACGTTGGAGTCTCCATGAGTCCTAGTCCAACATGCATACTTCTCAGCTTCAAGTAACTTCAACAGATGTTGCATATCAGTTCTAGGTCCTTTCAAATTCTTTCTGTATGTGCTTCGACGGTTATAAATTTGAGAGATACTAGTCACATTCTCCTTATCTCGATCCCTCAAAGATGACAAGATATGCCTCGGTGCAACGTGATACTTTGTCAGCTCGTCAACATGATTTTTATCTTCATCGTTTAAGCGCCCCACAAATGCATTATTCTCAAAAGTAGCCACTAACTCATGGTTGTGAAGTCCACATACTAAACTAATAATCCATCCCTCAGCCTCAGCATTTTTCAATGGTCTCGATCGAATTTTAAACGGACAACCACACCTTTTTGTTGAAGTACCTGACTCACTTTTATTTGACTGATATTTTCCACCTCTATCACAACCAAGAATTAATTTAGATTTCCTTCCTCTCTGTCCTGTCTCTACGTCGGATCGAGTTATGATAACAGCTACTCGATTTTGACGGCCAACCTCTCTTGCCCATGATATGACAGCTTCCTGTGATTCAAAAATTTGATCGGTTGTGAATGCTTCAGTCAAATCTATACACACTGGTTGTCTTTTTTCCATACCTATGTCAACAAAAAAGAAAATAAAAAATTAACAACATATAACAAAAAAAAAAAATTAATATGACTACCGGATTTTTGAAATTTCCAGTGAAAACAACTACCGGAAATTTCAGATCCCCCAAATTTTCGGTAGTACAAATAATGTACCGGAAATTTGGGGACGAAATTTCCGGTAAAGGAAAATAACTACCGGAAATTTTACAATTTTTGAAATTTCCGGTAGTTACATTTTAACTACCGAAAATTTGGGCGAAAAAAATACGTACCGGAAATTTTGAGAGTGGATGAAATTTTGGGAGTAAATTTTTTTTACCTTTTACTGAATGGTGAATTGTGTGGGCAATTTTGGGTTTTTAAGAAATTGGGGGGTACAACCTCAATTGGGGGGTACGAAAACCAATTTTCTTTTTGAAGAAACCTCTAATTTCTTGTTGGACTTTGAACCGTTTCTCATACGTGGATTCTACTCTGTGAGTCCAAAAAAAAAAAAAAAAGAAATGGAGAGACCAATCAAGACATTTTTTAGAGAAAAATAATTGGAGGCCGATGGCAGATAATTTCAAAATAGACGAGTTCTAATGTACAATAAAAATAATATATATTAATATTATGAATTTTGTGACTAATAATTTTTTTTAATTTGTTCACGTGTTATTATAGTATAAATTAAAGTTGACTAAATTAAAAATTTTAATACATATGTGACATGTTATTTAATTATTAGTGATTTAATTTGATAATATCAAATCATGTTAAATGTTTAAGTAGAAGTCTGTTTCAAACTATTTTCCAATTAATATTTTGTTATCCACTTTCACTATTTTTTCTATAAAAGAAATATTTAGTCGGTGTGTACTTTATTTCAAACATGATTTATAGACTCAAACTAATTTGATTTTTTAAAATATAAATAATGAAATCAAATCCAAGTCATAAAATTAAACTTACCATTGAAAGAAGTCATAATATACATATATTATAAATTTACCAAGGTAAAATATAAAGATATTATAAAAAAAAAATGCTATTAATTTTATAAAAAAAATAAAAAGAATTAATGGTTTTCTTATTATTTCAACTAAATTGATAATCGGCCTAAATTTTATATTGAATTTTCACTGCTTACAACCATTCGATGTGTTGTTGTGTATTTAATACTAATTATATATAAAAGGCGTCACAGTAATAATGATACCGATAGAACTTATTAATTTTTGTTTGAAATATTGTAATCGTTGTATAGTTCTGCCAGCGGTATTAAGATTTAACGTTAGAGGAGTTTTTCGATAACCAACGGTTTTCATTTCATTCAATAATCGATATACAACAATTGAAATTTACTACTTTATACGCATGCAAAAAAAACATACGTAATCAATCTTAGTTATATTAATGGTTATTTTTTTAGAAATTAAAAAAAAAAATTTTAATTTCTATTTGTTTATAATTATAAAAATGATTTTTTTTAAAAAAATAATTTTTAAATTATTTATATATAATTTTGTAAAAGTGATTTTTAAACTACAAAATTATCATAAAGGATGTATAAAAACTCTTTTATAATCTCATGCTGATCTCATCTTACCCCAATATAAAATTTACTATAGCAGAACAAATAAAATATTTCAAACTCGCTACTTATCAAATTCTCGTACAATATAAAAATCAATAAATAAATATACAAAACAAAAATAAATTGGTATCAACACATGAATACCACTTTAACGATAAGACGATTCAAAGAAAAGGCATGAAAAAGATGACGTGAAAAATCGAAAAGGAGAAGTAAGTTTACTTAATGAAAATAGAGTCGACGGATAAAGAGACAACACAGTAAGGATAAATACATCGTTTTTACATCGTTCTATCTGATTAATGATTTAAGTCACGTGTTTTGTAAATTTGTGTCATTACTCTTTTTAGTTTTTTATTTTTAGTCCAAAAATAATTTTTTAAAAATGTGAAACAAATATCATTTAAATAATAAAAAATGATTTATAGATTAAAAAATTATATTTTTCCGTAGAAAAATAGAAACAAACGCATCCCATATCTATGTGTTCAATCTCTATATATATTACATTATATTTAGCAAATTATACATCTTTCAATTTTATCTAATTTGATTTAGTTTTATTTAATAAAATCTCGACCTTTTTACCTATATATCATAGTTTTTCAAAAAATGCACCAAAATACCCTACTTCCAAATAAAATACAGGATTGGCCTACTTTTTAGCTCCAATTGTTGATCGCAACCTGGGGATGCGACGAGGTGAAGACCTTTTTTTTTTTTTTTT
>JBBPBQ010000001.1:3482753-3548718 GCA_037974755.1 Cicer yamashitae | reverse complement strand
ATATGTTTTTTTTTTAGTGTTGTTTGCGGTTTTATTGATACTTATTAATGAAAAATAAAACCTTTCGCTCCTCTTTTCCTCTCAAACCCGCGAGCTTAACCAATAGAGGGAGGTGATTTTTTTTTTTTGTTATGATTTTTGTTTGTGTGCTTTGGGTAATATGAAATTGATGTTGTGTGTTACTTGAAAAACTAGAGAAATAAACTGTTGTCGGTGTAGAGTGCTTAGTGAAAAGATCTGCATTAATTAGGATGTGTGAAGTATGTCTGATGTGCTCCATGATTCTTTGGTGTATATAATATTATGATGCAATGCCTATTATAATATTGGTATAAGAGAATCAATTAGGATGACATGTCATACAGCTTGGCCCTTTTATTTCGTATGCAAATTATTGATCTTGGCAGAGGATTGGTTTAAATGGTGGAACAAAATAGGTGAAATGTGAATTGAATTTTAAAGGTTGACTAGATGCATTTCAGAAAGAAACAATGTAGAGAATTTTGTCTTAACAAATTGCTTTGTACTACAACCTAAGAATATTTAATATATTTTGAAATGAATTAAACTATTTCAAAGAGTTAGGACTTTGAAATTAGAAAAATATTTATTGATATTTTTGTGTGTGGTTATGAGGTAAATACTTCGATTGAACATTTAATATTTAAAAATGTAGTGGATCAAACATGTAGTTATAAAAAAAAAAATTGAGTTATGACAAATTTGAGAAAAAAAAACTGTGGTTGTGTGAAAATTTTTGAGAAAAATAATTTAAAACGTTACGAATAATTGTTAGTGAATTCTCGGAAAAATTGAAAAATGTTGATTTCTAAAAATATATTTTTATATGTTGAAAGTGTGTATTGTGAATAATAATACTATTAGTCTTTACTCGTTTTAAACTCTTTAGTAAATATACTCTAAGGGGATTAGGAGTAAGAAAGGGTTTGTAAGGTAGTTAAAGTCTCAAGGACTAATTTGACAAAGTCAAACACTATTTGATTGTTTGTGTCGGCACGAGCGAGAATTTTCATTGTGTTGGTTTGTGGTAGTGATAACGGTTGAAAAAGCTATAATTAAGGTAAGGGCTCCTTCCAAACTTTTAGTTTGCATTTAGGACCTTATATGTGAATTTGTGGAATTTAAGGTGTTTTATGTGGAGTTGAGGAAATTAAATTGTTATAAATATTTATGTTTATGTAGTTAGCTCCTTGAGTCTCGAAAAGGAATCGAGACTGTTGGCACCGAGTTAGCGGTGGGGAGAACTCTGATATATTAATGTTGTTGTGGTGATTTAAGTTTGGTGTGGTTTATGTGTTCATAATTAATATTATGAATTTTTTTTAGATGTGATTTATGTGTGGATTTTGTGGAAAATGAATTGATGAAATTGGTAGTTTATGTTTGAGAATGTGGAGTTTTAAATTTGGTGATTTATGGTTGAAAATTTTGGAGATTAAATTTGGTGGTTGATGTGTTCATAATTAATATTATGAATTTTTGAGATGTGTTTTATGTGTGGATTGTGTGGAAAAAATGAGTTAATGTGGTTTGCTGTGAATTGCGGGATTATGAGTAAATATGTTTGAGTATGCTCTGTGTTGAATTTGAAAAATCATTAGTGTTAAATGAGCATTAAAAATGTGGAATCTTTTAATAGCTGCATTAACTTAATGGTTGTGTTGAAAAGAGTCAGAGTGTGCTCATGCATTCATAGTACATGGTGACCGCGATGGTGCCATGGTGATAGTGGTAACCGTGATGGGCCACGAGATGATGCCATGTGAATAGTTGGTTCATCTTATCCTTGCGGGAATTTTTGCGTCGTGCTAATCTGTGAGAGATTGCACTTTTGTAAGTCGTGCTGATCTGTGAGCGATTGCACGCATAGAAAGTTGTACTGGTCTGTGAGAGGCTGTACGATAGTAAATCGTGCTGATCCGTGAGGGATTGCACCTTGATAATTAGTACTGGTCTGTGAGAGGCTGTACAATTATGATTTACGCCCTTTCGATGAGGGTTTTGGTTTGGAATTCCGGAATCATGTGCATTGGCATATACGCATTGCATTAGGGTGCTTGGCACGCGAGTCATGTTTGATATACTGTGATGGTTGTATATACATACTCGGTTGTTGTTTGTAATTGTGCCGTAATTGATGAGTGTGATTGATTGATTTTGTGTGGTAAATGTTGAATGATTGCAAAACATTTTCGAAACTGAAATCTGCAAATTTTAGCACTTGTATTCGGCTACAAGCAGTGTGTAGTCGAATACAAATATTCAATTTTGCTATTGACTTGTGAAATAGCACTGTATTCGAATACGACAGTGCAGTTTTGTCCAAAACTTCATTTTGCAACTTTGATTATGCATGTTTGGCATATGAAAACCCTTTCTAGATGTATGCTAAGTTGAAAGGTTATTTTGTGCATTTAAAATTTAAATGCTATGTGATATTTGTTAATTTCGGTTGGTGACCTTTACAATTATTGTGGAAACCTGGGCTTTGCCTTCAGATGAGAATCAGGATCGTCCTACCAGTTAGTACTTTGAAGATGGGAACGGAGTTAGACTTACCTGACCATTGCTATGTCAGAAGGATTTCTGCGGGGCGCGTGGAGATCACTTGGGTTATAGTTTTTTTTTTTGTAGCATGATCAGATTAGATGGCTGCATAGGGGCTAGATGTCGATCTGTTGTGGTTGTATTTATTTCATTCTGGAAGACTGTACCTATACCACATATTGTCAGCTTGACTTTTATTTTGATGGGTCCTTGTACCACTTTTTGATGTGACGTGGGGAAGTTAAAAATTCTTGGGGCAGTGCTTTTGTACAGGTGTCTGCCGAGAATACCCCAGGGTTATGAGCTACGTTGGATAGGTCTCATAGACCCGGTGTATTTTTCTGTTTTAAATATTTTGGATTTTCATTTCAAAACCGTTTCCGCTGTTTGTAATTATTGTTGACTTTTATCGTTGTGATACGACTTAAATATTTTATCCAAAGGTATTTCTCTCTTTATTATGAATTTGAATTTGTTTTTTTTAAAAAAAAAAAAAAATCGGGCTGTTACAATTGGCAGCCTCAGGTATGCCACTGATTGTACTAGACCCGACATTGCCTATGTCGTGGGATTGTTGTGCAGGTTTACTAGTAGACCTAGTATGGAGCATTGACACGCTATCAAAAGAGTCATGAGATATCTTCAAAGGACCATGAGTCTCGGATTACATTATCAAAGATTTCCTGTTGTCCTTGAAAGATACAGTGACGCTGATTGGAACACCTTATCAGATGATTCCAAAGCAACCAGTGGCTATATTTTCAGTATAGCCGGTGGTGCTGTATCTTGGAAATCGAAGAAACAGGCGATACTGACTCAGTCCACTATGCAGTCTGAAATGATAGCACTAGCTACTGCTAGTGAAGAGCAAGCTGGTTGAGATGCTTGCTAGCTGAGATCCCTTTATGGGAAAAACCTTTGCCAGCTGTGTTGATCCACTGCGATAGTACCGCGGCTATTGCAAAAATTGAGAACTGTTATTACAACGGTAAGAGACGACAAATACGTCGTAAACACAACACAGTTAGAGAATTACTTTCTAAAGGAGCTGTTACAGTGGATCATTTGACGAAAGGATTAGCTAGATCCTTTGACGAAAGGATTAGCTAGAGAGAAAGTCATAAATACATCCAAAAGGATGGGACTAATGCCTATAGAGTCACTCATGATGGTAACCCGACCTAAAAGACTGAAGATCCCAAGAATTAGGTTCAATGGGTAATAACAAGTTGTGAAGTGATATGAGATGAACATGCTATTATAAATAAGAGAAGCATGATTCCTGAAGTGATAATAGGATGAGGTAATAGAAACTCTTAATGAGATCTATACTCTATATGGAGTGGAGTACCTAGCTACAGGAGTACTCTTGATAGACTCACCTATGTGAATGTGAAAGTGGGGGTCGCTTCCTATGGAATTTTGAGGCAGAATCCCTAGAGCGTTCACTATACTGGAATACACGTGCATGGCCTTAAATGAACGGGCTTTTGAGAATACACCCAATGAAAAGGTTGTGTGTGGGTTTGATGTCAGAGATAGAGTTCAAGACTACGAGTCACTCTTGTTGAATCGGAATCTTACTTGCTATGCAAAGGTTCAAGTCAAGAGACACATTTGTTTATGCACAATCTTATAGAAGCGTGTGACGCTATTTCTGAAACATTTTTTTAATTCAAGCGGGGGATTGTTGGAGCATATTGTGTGAATTTAAAAATATGTTAAAGTCCCACATTGAAAAGAATTTTTTTTGTAAATTTAAGTGGAAAGAAACATGCTTTTTAAAATTCAAGTCCCACATTGGAAAGAAATTTATTTGAAGTCCCACATTGGAAAATTCTCCTTTTTTAAGTAGTTTTCAACTCTTAATATGCTAAAGTCCCACATTGGTTAGAAATCATATGTGAGTTTGTTTCCATCACTATATAATGAGTTTTAAACTATTGTGAAAAGCACACCAAAGTTGGATGCATTTCCCAACTTTCTCTTTTCTCTCTTTTTTATTCTGCTCGCCTAATTTTTGAGCCACTTCTCCCCTTTCTTTCTGTCCCTTCGATTTTTAGAGCGGTTGTTATGCGGTAGTCCCTTCGATTTTTAGAGCGGTTGTTATGCCGTAGTCCCTTTCGTTTTTAGAGCGGTTGTTATGCCGCAGTCCCTTCGGTTTTAGAGCGGTTGTTATGCCGCAGTCTCTTTGTTTTTAGAGCGGTTTTTGTACCGTAGTCTTTTCGTTTTTAGAGCGGTTTTTGTGTCGTAGTTCTTTTGATTTATGAGTGGTCATAGTACCATATTTCGAGTGACTTTAATCGTCATATTGAGAGTGGCTTTAACCGCCATATTGAGGGTGTAATTCTAAAACGGTTTTCTATAGTGCAGTGGAACTCAGATACAGTGAATCTGAGCTGTTTTATCCTAGGGACTTCGTGGTTGATAGTCTGTCTTGCACAATTTGGGCAGTGCCGCAAAACGTCTTAAAGAGAGCGACCTAGTCCGCGACTCAACCCAGTAATATCTTCGGTGGCATAAATTGTGGTTTTTAAACAGTTTTCCGAAACTCAAAAACAACACTTTTATTTGAAAGTACATGAAAGTTCGAAAACGACTGTAATAGTAACAGAGGTTATAATCATAGGACTTTTATTCAAGTATTTATATTATGATTATTTGTCTTTCCACTTAATATATGTATAAATTTATTTTATATATGATTTTTATTGTTGTTACAAGACTCACAATAATGTCATAATTTTTCATTTGTTTTATGGTTGAGTTTTAAATACAGTTTTAAATGTTTTATTGTTATGTTGATGGATCTTTGCAGAGGCCATGGGGATGGGAACGAGGAGAATAAATTAACGAGGAGAATAAACTTTTCGAAGGGATGGTGGACATTCTGAGTGGCAAGGACGGGAGCGGGAGTACTGTCTGGTCCCGCCCCGCATTGTTGATATCCCTACTTGAATTTATCAAAATTGAAAAAACTATTTAAATTTGTCTCGTCACGTTTACATTGTTTATGTGGAATCCTGAGAAAGAAAAGGAATGCTAAATACAATTTGTTTGAACTTGTTCTAAAAATTATGCCATAAAAAAATATTAACAGTTACCAGCTTGTATTTCTTCCTCAGTGTTTAGTTTCTTATGATTTTCATGAACACAGTATATAATTCAACCATTCTCATTGTTTGCAGATAATCAATTTATTACAAATGCTTGAAGACCTGAACAATATTAATTACACCATCTAAAGGGAATTATAATTTTTACCAGACAGGTTTCAAAAAGATCAGTGATGACAGAGTTTTTGATTCCAGCTTCTCAATTTGGTTCAGGACAAAAAAGATCAAGCGCATGAGTTTTGCAGTCAGATTTCAATAAGTTTTACTGTCTTCAAATATAAATCAACTTTGTATAATGTCTTCTCTTCTTTCAACATATGGCTACTACTGATATTTTTTAGAATATGAAATTTGAGAAACATCATTCTACACTTATGTTGCCACTCTTGCAATGCAACAAGCAACTCTTACAGGGAATACTTTTTAATCACACCAATAAAATATGTTGAGTTTCACCCCAATAATCTCAATCACAAGTTATATGTCAGGGCGTACAGACTGGTCCAACAAAATCCAAATATGTGTAGTCATAATTAGTTCATGATTCTAATTCAGTTTGCTTTTACAACTGTTTTTTAATATTGTATATTTTCACTAACATATCCAATTGATCTATTTATACAACATTATTGAAAACATTGTTAATAATCTCTAATTCATGTGTTTGAAGTTTAAAGCAATCAAGTTCCTCATCCAAAATCATAGCATCCCATCATTCCTTCAAAGTTTCAACATTGTACTGTCACTGAATTTTAACCATGACATAAATTTGAGGTACATTACAATACTCATCACTCCACAATTAAATTAATGCTATTTCGATAAACTCCTACTAATCCCTATTTATAGAGATACCAAGACTCAATTCTAAATCATTAACAAATCTTAATAATAAATAATAAATAATATAGAATCCAATTCTAAGAGATACATTAAGATTATAAAACAATCTTTCAAGTAAAACATATTTTCTAATATTATAACAACTGCTATATAACTTATAAGGTGGGAGATTCTATCTTTCTCAAATTTTATGGCCCTATCAAATTGAGAAGAAGCTAGGGGAAGTAGTATATCAGCTGTATCTCCTTGTTTTTCATATTACTCATCTCATAAAAGTTGTTGGGAATTATGATCAATTTTTGAAGTGGAAGTGGCTAAAGATGTTACCTGTGAACAAATTTTGAAGCCTCTTAGAAAGCATATTTAACATGTGCTCATTATGTAAATTATAGCAGCTAGGAATTAGCGATAGAGTTACACAAATTAAGGATTTTATTTGATCCTATGTAGGTATGGCAAGAAGAGTTTCTCTAGGGTATTGCAGAATCTATCTTCTGTAAGACATTTTATTGCAGAATTCATTTTCTATCCTCAACAGCACCTTTTTCTAATTTTTATTTCTTTTGGTCTCATGTCACCTAGATTCTATAGTATCTTAACAGTTACCAATTGTTTAAAGACAAAACGTGCTGCTGAAGAAAGTCGCTGCTGCTTGAGTCTCCAACTATATCCCCAAAACAACTTAATTTTGCTTTATGTATTTTATTGTTTAGATTAAATGTTCACATACTGATATGTACTAAAATATTGTGCATATCAACATTTAAGGTTAAAAATAATGATGAGTACAGTTGCAGTGAAATTCCACAAACATTTCAAATGCATAGTAGACTAAAGCCATTCCATTTCTCAACCATAGTTTCAAATCATTGCCGATTCATTTGTCTGTTAATTAATCAACCAGTCATATTCAGAACAAAATGAGTTTAACAACATCCAACACTAATTGACTCAGCAACATGCATAGATGGATCTACCTGGAAACTAAAATCTTCTTTCATTATTCTTTTGAATTGTACAACTACACTAGTATATTTTATTTTAAAATATATTATAAAAATAGTATTAATATTAATAAATAAAAGAAGTGATTTTGTCACACTCGCCTTTTCAAATTATTAACAGGAGACACTATCCGGATGGGCCCTATAGGCCAATACCAACATCAATTATTGAATCACGTTATCATATATTATTTAGTTGGAAAAACTTTTACATGCCTTCTAAATTTAAATTTATTTATAAAGCATTTACGTGACTATGTACTATTTTAAAGATGCAGAAGTGAGTACTATTTCAATTATTTTGTCTTCTTTTACCCAATACTCCTAAAAGTACAAATTCAATTATTCATTCACAACACAACCGTGTCTTGTTCTTGAGCCTTATCACTTTACTATTTCCACTCCAAACTATCCTTCAATTAAATCTTCATAGCTCTCAATTTAGTTAAAACTTCCTTCCTTTTGCTATTTTACATTCACAGTAACAATACAAGATGGCTGCAACTTTGGTTGGAGGGGCTTTTCTCTCTGCAACTGTTCAAACCTTAGTTGAGAAACTTGCCTCAACTGAATTTCGTGATTACATCAAAAAATCCAAGCTGAATGACTCGCTGTTGGCAGAGTTGAAAACAACACTGCTCGCTCTTCAAGCTGTGCTGGATGATGCAGAGATGAAGCAGATCACCAACACTGCTGTCAAAACATGGTTAGATGAATTGAAAGATGCAATCTTTGATGCTGAGGATTTGCTCAACCAAATCAATTACGACACCCTGCGGTGCAAGATGGAGGGCAGACAAGCTGAAAAAATTACTGGTCAGGTATGGAACCTCCTTTCATCTCCATTTAAAAACATCTATGGAGAGATCAATTCACAAATGAATGATTATGTGTCAAAAGCTGCAACTTTTTGCACAACAGAGAGACATCCTTGGCTTGGAAACTGTGAGCAGGAGAGTTTCTCGTAGAACACCTTCGAGTTCAATGGTAAATGAATCTGTTATGGTTGGTAGGAAGGATGATAAAGAGAAACTAATTAGTATGTTGTTATCAGACAATGACACACAAGTAGTAATAATATTGGTGTTGTGGCAATTTGGGGCATGGGGGGTGTTGGCAAAACAACCCTTGCCCAACTTCTTTACAATGATAAAAAAGTACAAGATCATTTTGATCTGAAAGTCTGGGTTTGTGTGTCGGAGAATTTCAATATTTTGAGAATAACTAAATCGCTTCTTGAATCTATCACTTCAGAACATGGTGAAAACAATGATCTTGATTTTCTTCGACGTGAAGTAAATAAAAACTTGAGGGATAAAAGATTTTTGTTAGTGCTGGACGACCTTTGGAATGACAATTATAATGATTGGGATGAACTAGTAACTCCTTTGATTAATGGAAAAATTGGAAGTAGGGTCATCATCACAACACGCCAACAAAAAGTTGCTGAGGTTGCACACACATTCCCCATTCATAAAGTAGAGACGCTATCAGATGATGATTGTTGGTCTTTACTCTCAAAGCATGCATTTAGAAGTGAAGACTGTCAACGCAACAAATGCCCAAATCTAAAAGCAATTGGCAAGAAGTTTGCAAAAAAGTGCGGTGGATTGCCCATAGCTGCTAAAACACTCGGAGGACTTTTGCGTTCAAAGGTAGATGCAAAAGAGTGGGCTGCAATTCTAAACAGTGACATATGGAACTTAACAAAGGATAATATTTTATCTGCTTTGCTTCTGAGTTATCAAGATCTCCCCTCTCATTTGAAAAGATGTTTTGCCTATTGCTCAATCTTTCCGAAGGATTTTCCACTTGATAAGAAGCAATTGGTTTTGTTGTGGATGGCAGAAGGCTTCCTAGAGCATTCTCAAGAAAATAAAACACCTGAAGAAGTAGGTGACGACTACGTTATTGAATTGTTGTCCAGATCCTTAATTCAAGTGCAACAATCAAATGGTGATTTTGGAAGACAAAAGTTTGTTATGCACGACCTTGTCAATGATTTAGCCTTAATGGTTTCTGGAAAAAGTTGTTTCAAGCTTGAATGTGGTGGTAACATCGATGAAAATGTTCGTCATTTGTCATATAATCAAGAAAGGTACGGCTTTTTCAAAAAGTTTGAAGTTCTCGACAATTTCAAATGCTTGCGAAGCTTCCTACCCATTGACATTTTCAAGTACAGTAATGGTTGTAACTTATCTAGAAAGGTTGTTGAAGATTTGCTACCCAAACTCATAAGGTTACGTGTGCTTTCCTTAAATAATTATCAGAACATAACCACGCTACCAGAATCAATTGGCAGTATGGTGCAGTTGCAATATCTAAATCTCTCATTCACTGGAATCAAAAGCTTGCCTGATGCAATTTGTAAGCTTTACAATTTGCAAACCTTGAATTTAATGGGGTGTAAGAATCTCATTGAGTTGCCACTATGTTTCGGACAATTAATTAACTTAAGTCACCTGGATATTAGTGAGACAAACATAAAGGAGATGCCAAAGCAAATTATTGGACTAGAAAACCTTCAGACATTAACTGTTTTTGTAGTTGGCAAGCAAGAAATTGGGTTAAGTGTCAAAGATCTTGGGAAGTTTCCTAACCTACGAGGAAAACTTTGCATCAAGAACTTGCATAATGTCATCAATGTTGTTGAGGCTAGTGATGCCAACATGAGAAGCAAAGAACATATTGAGGACTTAGAGTTACAATGGAGCAAGCAAACTGAAGACTCGCGAATGGAGAAAGATGTGCTTGATATGTTGAAACCATCACTAAATCTTAATAAACTGAGCATTGACCTGTATGGAGGCACAAGCTTTCCGAGTTGGTTGGGAGATTCTTCATTTTCAAACATGGTGTCCTTGTGCATCTCTAATTGTGAATATTGCATAACAGTTCCACCACTAGGACAACTACCTTCTCTCAAGGACTTGACTATTGGTGGTATGAAAATGGAAACAATTGGGATAGAATTCTATGGAATGACACTAGAACCTTCAATTTCTTCATTCCAACCATTTCAATCTCTCGAGAAACTGAAATTTTTTAGCATGCCGAATTGGAAGGAATGGATACACTATGAAAATTGTGAAGTTGCTTTCCCTCGTCTTAGAACTTTGTCGTTAAGGCAATGTCCTAAACTAATGGGACATTTGCCTAACCATCTTTCTTCAATAGATGAAATTAGCATAAGTAGCTGTGATAGTCTCTTGACAACACCGCATACTACTTTACATTGGGTCTCCTCATTAAAAACAATATCTATTCAAAAATATTTAGATTCTGGAATGTTTTCTAAAAGCATAGAGTTGTTACCTGTGAGTGAAAGGACCCAATTGTTGTTACTTGAGAATGATTCTCCATGTCTACTACAGAGTTTATCCATTTGTTACTATGATACCCTATTTTCATTACCTAAAATGATTATGAACAACAATTGTCTTCAATCCTTGGAACTCTATGATGTTCCGTCTCTTGCTGCTTTTCCAACATATGGTCTACCCACTTCATTGCAATCACTTAAAATTCATGATTGTGAGAATTTTGCATTCTTGCCTCTTGAAACATGGGGCAATTACACATCACTTGTGAGTTTACGTTTATGGAATAGTTGTAATGCACTTACCTCCTTCGCATTAGATGGTTTCCCAACACTCCAAGAGATTTCAATTAAAGGCTGTACAAAACTGGAATCCATTTTTATTTCAAAAACATCTTTGCTTCTTCCGTCAGCCCTCCAACTATTTCCGGTACATGAATGTGACGCACTTAGATCAGTTACTCTACGAATGGAAACTCTGACCTCTTTGGTACATTTGTCTCTCGCAAATCTTCCAAAACTATCTTTACCATTGTGTGAAGGAGCTTGCCTACCTCCCAAATTACGATGTATTTATATTGAATCGGTGAGAATTACAACACCTATATTTGAATGGGGTCTCCAACGACTTACTGCTCTTTCATGGTTGATTATTGGAGGTGATGATGATATTGTTAGCACCTTGTTGAAGGAGCAATTGCTGCCGATTTCCCTTATGTATCTAAGTATTTGTAATCTCTCTGAAATGAAATCCTATGAAGGAAATGGACTTCGACACCTTTCCTCTTTAAAAACACTTTGGTTTGAAAATTGTCCAAGGCTTGAGTATTTGTCAGAAGACACATTGCCTTCCACTCTTAGGAAATTGAGCATCGAGAATTGCCCTCTATTAGAAGCAAGGTATAAAAGTCAGAGGTGGGAGCATCTGTCCATCCCAGTCTTACAAATAAATGATGAAGTGATAATATGAGACATGGGAAGAGACAGGAAAAATTGCCATCAAGTTTCAGGTATGATTTTCTTTTATGCCTCTATCTACATAATTGTTCAATTTTATATTTATTTGTAGATCTATAAAATAGTCAAGTTTCTAGGAACTAAACTACTAAGATTTATATATTTTTTTTAAGAGAGATTTATATATTGTTGATATAATAATAACTAACAAATTGTGTTAATAAATTTAATTATTTGATATATTCATTGTTGCACCCTTAATTATTTGCATACACTTATGTTTTATTACACTTCTTCAGTTGATAAAAAACAATAGTTCAACATTCCTTGTATTAGAAGAATCTTTGAGAAGAATTTGATTAATTAGATCTCCAATATAAATACGATCAAGGATTTTCTTACAACAAAAAGCATCATAGTAAGATAGAGTACAATTGCATAAGAACTAAAGATTCGGTAAAAAAAAAAAAAAAAAAACTACACGCAATATGAACAAAATCACCATTCTAAGACATGAATGTTAGAAGCCATTGTTCATTTTGATTCTTTTGTTGTTAACAGGTGTGTCATTGGTAAGACATGGAAAGTGCATATACAGAGATTTGGTTCATCTTTTCATTTCTCTTCAAGATAAATAGCAGATATTGTTTTCTGTTGGAGTACAATTAGTGTCATTTGCTGTTTTTAATCCTTTCTTCTTTTACTTATTTTTGAATTGAGACACTATTTCTGAATTATTGTTGTTTTATACTTCAATTCTTGTATGTATTTTAATTTACATTGGGTTCAAAAAATATTGTTGACCTTGATAGTTTTTCTTCGACTCTACTAAGCATTTTAGATCAAAGACTAACTCTTGATGATAACAAAATACGTGACACATAACTTAGCAAGATAAGTTGTGGAGAATGTAAGTATTAATCATGACAAATATACATAATGGAAGCATCTTGTTTCATATTTTTTATTCAATAATTTTTTGTTAGTATTAATTATGTTTTTAGATCATATAAAATTTCAAAACTTTATTTTTAGTACTTATAAGATTTTTTCTTCAATTTTTGGTCCCCACAATATTTTCGTTAGTTGTTTTAGTCCCTATAGAATCAAAAAAAATTGAGACTTTAGTGAAATGCTATAAAACTTTGCAAATACATTATGTGTTGTGATAGAAATCTCTTCAAAAAATGAGCTCAAAATTCTATATCTAGAATAAGATTTCGATAGTTTTTTTCTTAAGCTTTTGAAGTTTAAAAATTCATATTCCATTTATTATTTGTTAAAAAAATTTAAAATTTTGTGGAAATGTTTATAATGTTTTAAATATACTCGTAAAAATTATGCAAAACTTTAAAGGGTACACATGAGTGACTTAACAATATGGACGAAAACTAGTAATGAAAAATGTTATAAGAGCTAACCAAGTAATTGGATTTCAGTGATTAATGAGCCTAAGTAAATAATGAATTGTTCAAGAAACTCAAATTTGAATCCTTGCTAGAACAATGATAGGCGAAACTTTACTTACTCCTGACCGAATTCTAGAATACTAAAGTTCATTTCCATTGGGAGCTAGAGGGTTGAGAAGTAAAAAACTAATATATTTTTTTTTTTGTAGATGACTCATTTACCTTAGTGCTTAAAAATTACTCAAAATTACTTAAAAATTACATCAAAAAATTAGTAACTATTAGAAATTATATGATATATATAATTTATAAGTGTCCTTTAGAATTAATCATTTATAAGTCTCATTTTTTATTTTGCTTCGTGAACTAACACTCTTATTAAACAAATCTTATATCTTAGTAACATAAATGCAATGACATATATAACAAATCAAACACAATAGTTGTATTTATAATTTTATTTTACACAGTTTTATTTGTAAATATTATCTCAAAATAGTAATAGTTAATTAGATGTATGAATTACAGGGAAGGAAATTGACAGGAAAGTGCTAGTCATGTCACAAAAGAATAACTTGAAAAAATATTAAGTGACATTAGCATATATAAAATTCACAAGGCAACTAAAGAAATTAAAAAATGGTTAAATGATTTGAATTGATAGTAGTAATTATTTTTCTTTCTATGATAATACGCTATATTTTAAAGGAAAAAGTTTGAACTAAAACAAATGTATAACATAAGTGCAGCTTAAAAAAACATTAATTAAATTCAATTATGAAAATATGTGCATTTAGAATAGAATAATTCTGGAACCCGGTAGATACTTCGTTTTCATTGTATTAGTGTGAAAAGCAACATCACTCTTCAAGATAAGTAATTCCTCCGTCTCATTTTAAATATCTCATTTGAAGTGTGTACAATTCTTTAGAAAATGATTAGTTGATTTGATTTTAATGATAAAATGTTTCATTTACTCAATTTTTTTTTATTAATTGCAATTAGCGGAATAATTTGAAGAGTTGAAATATAATAAATAAAAGTATTAGTGGAAAAAAGTAATTAATGTTGTATTGATATTGTAAAATGATAAATAATTTGAGACAAAAAGAAATGGAAAATGAAGTATTAAAAATGACATTGAGGAAATAATTGTTTCCTCGTAAGCTTGACTTGTCAGAATAGAATAACAATTTATAAATTTGTGACAAATCTAAAATATTTGGTTAAAATTTAATTTTTAGCCTCCATCTGTTCATTGCCAACTCACATGTCTCTTGTGTGGGGTCTTTTTTGTTGAGTTATATGAGTCAAAAGCAACAAATATAATGTCAATAATGCTTCAATTATAACGCAAAAGGAAATATCGAAATTTGATTTAGAGAACGTAAAGTTAAAAACATGAATTAGAGGTTTCAAATTATCCTGTAGACAAGTGTGTAGTTATTATTGTTTCTTAATTACTGTGGGAACTTTAATTTTCCAAGAATTGTGTAAATTCCAACAATTGTTCAGTTGATTTATTGTGCTAAAAAAATATGCATTATAACAATAGATCTACTTTGAATGATGGAAATTAGGAACTATCAAGACCTTATGGTTTAAAAAAAAAAGGACAAATGACCTAATAAGAAGTGACTGAAAGGAGGCAAAACGTATGGTTTATTGAATGGAACATCAATAATTGGCATCGACATAAATTAAATAAATTAGATTTTTTTATCATTGATATTGTAAATGAAAGATAACATAAAAATATAAACATGAGTTGCATTTCATCAAACACCACAAAAGCAATTTTGTTATACTTAAATTGGAGAGGAAGTTAGTGTAAACAATGATTCATGTTTCGAGGTTGTGGTATGTGTTTTCTTGAATCTTGGTTCAGCCAAGAAAAATAGAAAAGATATTTGGACTTACATTGAAAATGATTACGGAATAAATTCACATTTAATAATTGATAAATTACTAGCCCACCACACATCAACATACCCAACAAATCATGATAAAGTGAATGGAAATTGCTTATCTCCTAGTCTATTATCTTACCTTATCTATTATAATATATTAAAATATACTCCCACATACTATCAGGGCCGGCCCAAGGGGGAGGCGCCTAAAGCCCTTGTTTTAGGCCTCATCAAAAAATATTTTTTTTTTACTTGAATTTTTATACAGTATAGAGGTCCAATAATATATTATCAAAAATCTTTAACCATATGCAGAAACAAAAAAGGCCTCCAACAAAATTTTAATTTTCAATTTTTGACGTAATCATCATTTGAATTGATACATGTGTTGTGTGTTGATGGTACTATTAGCCAATTAAAATCGATGCAACTATTTATGAGGATGAGATACTATACCGTTGAAAGAATCTTTTAATATTAAATGCATTCATTTTTACTAAAAACCATCTTATATTAAATGTATTATTTTTTACTAAAAATGTCTCTTAGAATCCTTCACTAAAAATGTCACAAGAAGTTTTTTCACCTTCGACCCTACTTCCTTATTCCTTGCTTTGATTTTATTTTTCGTTTTGAATTTTCATTGTGTGAATAGCTATTGTCAGTGACCAAAATATATTAAGGTATGTGTTTTTAATTTATTCGTCTCTTTTTCATCGGTAATCTGTTAAGTATTAAGCAAATATTTATATTCTAAATTATACACCAAGAAGGTTATATTCTTTTCCAAATGCATATATTGCTTATAGAATAATGTTAACAATTCCTGTAACTGTCGCTTCAGCATAAAGAAGCTTTTCGAAACTCAAATTAATTAAATCTTATCTAAGATCAACGATGTCACAAGAAAGATTAAATGTATTAGCTTTATTATCGATTAAAAAAGAATTGTTAAACGAAATCAATTACAATAATTTGATAAATGATTTTGCATCAAAAAAAGTACGAAAGATTAATTTTAAATAAAAATATTAATAATTTATTTATTAACTTTGAAAAGGCCCCGTCTGATAATTTCGCTTTAGGCCTCATAATGGGTTGGATCGACCCTGCATACTATTGTGACACATCAGCCAATATTGTGCCATTTCATTCAAATATTGACATCTCAACAAAAATTCCATTTGACACATCTAAAAGAAGGTACTCTTTCATCATCCCTCTTCCATCCTCCTTATTATTCCACTTCTAATTTACTTTAACACACATTTAACTATTATAATTACTATTTAGCATCTAATATATGTATAACTATTCATGTGTCATGAGTTACAAATTAAAGTACAATCAATATTAGTTACTCAACACTCATTGTTCCTACATCGTTATTGGTAACAATTTTTCTATGGTTTTAACTCCAATTAATATATTGATCCTTTTAAATGTTTCTCAAATATATAAATGACAACAATTTGTAAAAATTATTTTGTATCATATATTATTTATGTTTATTTAGAAATTGGAAGACAATGACACATATAATTTGTGAAAATTATTTTGTATCATATATTATTTAAATGGTAAATTAAGAAATTATTTCTTGTTTTTTTTACAGAAATATTTTATGTTGTCAATTTTTTTGAAATACTACCTATTTGAAGTTTCTAAATCTGTTTTACTTCTACTCAACCATACTTACACGAGAGTTGTTTGTAAAAATTCACAAGTCAGGTTGTATAGAAGTCTCGTACTCAAGACATTAGAATTTAGATTTGTCATTTCTTTGATAGGGTTAGAATGAAATGAATACCAAATGACAAAATTATATATATATTTTTCTAACAATATTTTTCTAACAACATTTTGACAATAGACTTAGATGTGTTCTTCCACTTTTTATATTTTATAATAAGAGAGCAACTAGAGTTAAATTAAAATGTTAGTTGTAACCATTTTTACTCCGATCAAAATAACACTCATTTGTCTTGCCATTTTTAATTTTACTTTTCACTTTGTATTCTCCATTTTGTGTCATCATTTGAATGTGTCAACTTAGATCAATTTCATGCTCAATTATTTTAAAATTATAATTACATGACAACACAGGTAAAAAAAAAGTATGACTAATCTAATTTTACGGTAGATAATTACATATATTAATATTTATCAAAATAATTTTAAGATTTTTAATACTAAATATAATTTATGGATTTTGTTTGTACGATGGTCTTCACTATGGGTTTATTTGAAAAATTATTATTTTTGATTTTATGCATCTTAACCACACATTTAAGATAATGATTTATTTCTTGGCTGAACATTTGAGAGAGTGATGAATGTTTAACAATTAATATTTCTTTAAAATAATATAATAATTAGAAAGATGTAAATTTTAATTGATTATTGATTAACATATTAATTTTCACAGATTATTTGATCTATCATATAGACCATAATGATTAATGGTTAATATACTGTTGACTTTATACTTATTACTACATTTTAATCCGTATATATTTTTTACATAATACTCTTTTTGTGCTATTTTCTCATAATCTTTAATGAATGAAATGTGATATAAGACATTAAATTATTAATCGGTTGATCAAATATTTTAATATTTTTTTATTAGTTTCAAATCCTATTCATATATTAAAATATAACTAAAATTTTAACAATAATAATTCAATGAGTAAAATCTAATATATGAATTAGTTGGAATTACGATCTCCAAAAAATCTACATATTCTCAAATATGTGTTTATAAACTTATATATAATAATTACTCAAATAAACTCACTTGAAAAAATACTCTACAAACAAAATCAATAAATTATATTATTTTTGAAATTTTAAAATCTTATTCACAATAATACTAATATGTTAAAGTCTATAATATGTTAAAATTATATTAGTACAACCGAAACAACGAAGAGATGAGGCATTAACAAAATTAGATTTATAAAGAGTAAACAATGAAACGTACGTAATATAATAGCTATTTAGAATAAAATTTTATGTATTTTTAATATATATAATATTCATTTCCATATAATATGTATGACTCTAAAAGTAATATTTAATATATGAAAAATGAGGAATAATGAATTCTCATGATACATATCAAATTAAAATATTTATAAAAATAATCTTTAATATTTTGTCAAAAAAATATTTTTTTTACGAGATCAAAGTCAGAATTGTCTCATATGACATAGATTAAAAATACTATTAACTCAAATATAAAATAAATTTGAGGTGAATGGTTCTCTCTAACATTGAATGCTGATGATCTGTATGATTACTACTGTGTCAACATTACTGGTAGAGAAGTTTGGAATGTTCTAAAAATTAAATATGATACTGAGGAAGTTGAAGCTAAAAAGTATGTTGTGAGTCGCTACCTCAAGTATCATATGGTCAATGATAAATCAGTAGAGGCTCAATCCCATAAAATTTAGAAAATAGTCGGCGATATTATCTTTTTGAGGTATGACTTTAAATGAACAATTTTAAATTGTTGTTATTATTGATAAACTTCCCCCTATTTGAAAGGATTTCAAAAATTCTCTCAATAATAAAACAAAAGAATTTTCACTAGAGAGTTTGATAACCCGCTTCCGAATTGAGGAAGAATCTTCGAAGCAAGACTAGAAAAATGAAGTACTAGTTATTTCAAACAACAAAGTGCAGTTCTGAAACCAACCGACAAATCACTCAAGAATCATAACCACAATCTAAAGAACAACAACAACAAGAATGGAAATCCTCGTAGGTTCCCAATTGTAAAGCAGCAACCGCCTCCTAGAAATGACTTATGGTTCATAATTCATCTGCTTTAAATGTGGGAAACAACGTCATATGGCATGCAAGGGTAGGAACAAGCAAAACTCTATTCAACAGGCTAACCTGACTAAAGAGAAATTTGTTGCTATGATAACTAAAGTTAACATTGTTGGTGGATCAGATGGATGGTGGATTGACACTGGCGTCTCTTGCTAGGGGTGTTCATGGTGCAAAAATTAAACTGACATTAATTGTTTGGTTCATTTATTGAAAATCACTTTTGAATCAAGTTCAATGCCGTTCTGAATCGGTTTGAAACTGGTTTATAAATATAAACTAATTTAATATTTTGAACAAATTTTTAGTTATAATCGATTTCGAACTAGTTCTTTGGAAAAAAAAATTTAAAATTCTTTTGGCAAAAACATTTCAATTTTTTTCCGAGAA
Organism: Cicer yamashitae; assembly: GCA_037974755.1. Classification (NCBI taxonomy): domain Eukaryota; kingdom Viridiplantae; phylum Streptophyta; class Magnoliopsida; order Fabales; family Fabaceae; genus Cicer; species Cicer yamashitae. Next base: position 3,529,359 of record JBBPBQ010000001.1, on the reverse strand, counting down.
AATTAGATGTAAAAATTTTCCCGAGAAAAAAATTATTTGAGATAAAAAGCTTGAAAAAAAATTTTGGGAAAAGAATTTTGAAATTCTTTTGATTTTTTTCGAGAAAAATAAATATAAAAAATTTCCTGATTCTTTTAGAGAAATTTTTTTTGAATAAAAAATTCGAATATTTTTTAGATAAAAAATGTGTTCAATTTTTTCTCAAAAGTTTTCCAAGAAAAAAATGATTTAAAATTCTTTTTGATTTCTTTCGAAAAAAAAAATGTTTCGTTATTTTTCAGGAAAAACAAATTTCAAAAATTTTCTAAGAAAAAAAATCTTAATTGAGATTAAAAAGTTTTAAAATGATTAAGCTGGTTTTTGAATTAAGTTTGGTTAACTGATTTGTTTTGAATATGTGGTTCAATTCATGAACCATTTAATTGGTTTAGTTTTTTTGGGCAGTGCAATCCAATTTATCAATATGGTCCAATTAACTATATATTTTGCACACCCTTATCTTTCGCCATGTTTGCTATGATTGTGCTATGTTTAAAACATACACTACTGGCTGAAGGTAAGAAATTGTTGTTAGGGATTCTCACACCACTACTGTTGTTGGTATTGGAGATGTTAAATTGAAGTTCACCTCCAGAAGACTTTAATTCAGAAGGATGTGATCACACTCTAGAGATAAGAAATCATTTGGTTTCTGGTTTTCTTCTAAATAAGTTAGGGTTTACTCAGTTTATAGGGACAGATTTGTACATCATTTCTAAAAATGATATTTTTGTTGAAAAATGTGATTTTTGTAGTCAAGATAAAATAATAAATAGTTCAAATAAACAGTAGTAAGAGAATCTAAGCCTTTTAATTTAAAACACTCTGATGTATGTGAACTTGATGAGACTTTAATTAGAAATAGAAAATGTTATTTCATCACTTTTATTGACTTATGTCAGAATCCTCAATCCCAAGCAAGTTAAACTCGCCAGTAGAGTATATGAATATGTATTCTTTAGGTACACAACAAACAACATAGCGTATAAGTGTTATGACCTAAACGTCAAAGTGATCATAAAGTCAAATGATGTTGACTTTTATAAAAATAGATTCCTTTTCAAATCGAGAAATAGTGGGGGAACCAAAATAAGTCACGTTCTCATGCTTAGGAGCACTTTCTCCTTTTGTTACATTTGCTGGAGAACGTTCTCCTTTTTTTAAATTTTGAAAAAAAAAATATTTTGCTCGAGAATATTCTCCTTTTTTGAAGATCTTTTTGTTCTTAATTTTTTTTATCTCTTTTCTTAAAATGGAATGCAAATTCCAAATGTCCAATCTTGCTGCAATGTGAACATTTGATTTTGCATTTAGCCTCTTTTCTTTCCGGAACAAAAAAGTTTTCATACATTTTGGATTTCTGAGTTTTTTCGAAACCAAGACCAACTGTATTGAATATTCGTACTTGAGATCCCATGATTTTTTGAAATGTTTCAGTGGCTCTAATGGAATTTTACAAGTCATTTTTAAGAAGTTCAACTTCAGCTTTAAGGAGAATGTTCCCCTTTTGAAATGCAAAATGTTCTTGACTTTCTTGACTTTCAGTTTTAAAATCTTTGAGCTGAGATTCTTTCAGATTTTGAATGATCTCTTTTAGTTTATCATGCACAGCCTGAGATTTCTCTTTTCATTGTGAAATTTTTCTTTTAAAGAACTACACTTTTGAACAAGAAAGTTTGCATCATTTAGCAAGTTATCAAATTCTTTTTCCATTTGTTCACATAAAAGACAAGGTTCAGAATTTGTTACCTCATTTTCTTCTGCATTTGCCATTAAGCATATGTTGGGTTCTGCATCTTCTTCTGCATCAGATTCATCTGAGTTATCCCATGTAGCCATCATTGATTTCTTTTTGAAGGGAAATCTGTCTGGTGGTTTTTTACTTAGGGGACATTCAGAATTGTAATGTCCTAATTTGTTACATCCAAAACATGCGATTTGACTCTTGTCCACTTCTGTTTTGGGATTTTCTCTTTTGTTTGGAAATCCTTTCTTGATCTAGTCTCTCCTTCTCATCATTCTTTGAATTTTTCTAGTGAGAGGGCTATTTCTTCATTAGCATCTTCTTGTCCAAATTCTTCTGATTCTTCATCTGTTTGTGTTGGTACATTTTCTTGGGATGCTTTCAAGGCTATTGCTTTTCCTTTCTTGGCTGGTTTATCTTCTTGTAACAACACTTCATGTGCTCTTAAAGTTCCAATCAGTTCTTCTAATGTAAGCACTTCAAGATTTTTTGCTTGGCTTATAGCTGTCACCATCGGTCTCCATATAGTTGGAAGACATCTCATGATCTTTTTTACTCTGTCTTGTACTGAGTAAGCTTTTCCAAGAGAACACATCTCATTTACTATAGTTGTGAACCTTGAGTACATTTCATCAATAGTTTCTCCTTCATTCATTTCGAACAGCTTAAACTTCCTTATGCCAATGTTTATTCTTGTTTCTTTGACATGACTTGTTCCTTCATGATGAGTTTGCAGTGTATCCCACACTTATTTAGCAGTTGTGCATTCATTAACTCTTTTGCTTTCTTCCCTGCTCAAAGCACACGATAAGAATAATTAAGCTTTAGAATTTAAGAGTACCTTAGTTTTGTCTTCAGGTGTCCAGTCCATTTCTTTCTTTTCAGCAATGGTTGAATCATTTTGATCAACTCTTGGTATGAAATCTCCATCTGTAATGATGCGTGACATTCTTGTATCTTGAGATTTTAGAAACAGTTGCATCTTGTTCTTCCAGAAGAAGTAATTTGTTCCATCAAAGTAAGGTGGTCTGTTTGAAGTTCCTCCTTCAACAATGTATTTTGCTTTTGACATTTTTTCTTCTAGATCTTTACTCTAGCACTTGTTAAAGTTGTTAATCTATAGAGACCTTGCTCTGATACCAATTGAAGTAGAAATTTCAATTTACAAGGAAGGGGATTTGAGTTGTAAATTCACCTATTTAAAATTTTCTGTCAAAAGCTTAAGAAATTATCTCAAGATTGATCTTGGTTGTGAAAACAGAAAACGAAGAATGTTCTTGGTTCTGGAGACAGAAAACGGAGAACGTTCTTGGTTACTTAAAATCACAGTTTTAGCTTATCTATTTAACTTGATAATCAAAATGACTGAAAGTAAATAGAGATAAGGGAAGATATACCATATAATGATATATCCTGGTTCACCCAACTCGGGCAATGTCCAGTCCTCACAACTGTGAGATTTTTCACTAAGTGTTCAAAACGGAGAACGTTCTTGGTTTTACACAGTTTTTGTTAAGATCAACCTTGATCTGTAACAGCAATTCCTTTCTACCCAGAAAGGATTCAATCAGGCCACCTATCAATTTTTAGAGAGGATTTTACAATTCACCTTTTAATCATAAAAGGATTTTTTACAAAACTACGCAAACTATAAACAACCCTTATAGTTTTGAGTTTACACAATAATGATTTAAAGAGATTGGTAGAATCTAAGTATGCTCAACTCGTGTTTGAGAATAGATTCTTGATAAAAGAATTCAGTAGTATGATCTTGAAAAATGAAGAGGAAATCAGAACTGATTCTTTTGAGATTGAGAAGCTTTCAAGTATGTAAGTGTATGTGATTGATGGACTTTCTTAGCACTTGAAGTTCTACTTTTTCCTTGAGCTTGGGGTTCCTTTTATAGGCTTCAAGGAGGTTGATGACAACTATTATGACCATTGAAAAGGTGCTCAGCTATCATGTGTCAGATGTTGGAACCAAGTTGGTTTTACATTTAGAGTTTTGATGTTAACAAAAGTATTTTATGAAAACAATATATTTGACTTCAAAGAGTACGAAAGAAGATTCATATTTTTGAAGAAAATCTAAAATAAGATTTGATTCAAATTTATAATTGAAGAAAATCTAAAATAAAGATTTGATTCAAATTTATAATTGAAGAAAATCTAAAATAAGATTTGATTCAAATTTATAATTGATGAAAATCTAAAATAAGATTTGATTCAAATTTATAATTGAAGAAAATCTTTGACCAAGTTGAAAAGAAAATATGGTCAAGATTTGAAGATTGAAGAATATTTGATCAACATTTAATTGAAGATTTGAACAATATTTGATCAACATTTAATGAAGATTTGAAGAATATTTGATCTACATTTAATGAAGATTTGAAGAATATTTGATCAACATTTTAATGAAGATTTGAAGAATATTTGATCAACATTTAATGAAGATTTGAAGAATATTTGATTTGAAGAATTTACAAAGTCAATCTACACAAAATAGGAACAGAATCATTCTGAAGAATTTACAAAGTCAATCTACACAAAATAGGAACATAATCAATTTGAAGAATTTACAAAGTCAATCTAAACAAGATACAATTCATAATTAAATAAGGACTAAATTGAAGCCCAAATTTTCACTATAAATAGACACTCAAGGCTGAAGGAGAAAGGCATCGAAAAGCAAAAAAAAGTAACTCAAGCTCAAAGTTCTCAATTCATCTTAGAGTTCAATGAGAGAAACACTAATTCAGGTTAGAAATATTTTCTGAGTGTTCTTTTCTTAAAGTGTGAGAGTTATTATTATTATCAGCTTAGTTAGAAGCAACTACTCAAGTTTCAATCTCTTGTATCCAACCCGATAGTGATTTAGTTCCTTCTTCAATCTGGGGTTGTCAGGTTGTTAGGAGAAGACTTGGCTTGTAGGGTCAAGGTGGTTAGTTCCTCAAAAGTCTGGGGTTGTCAGGCTGTTTGGGAAGACTGGCTTGGACGGTCAGGTGCTTTGTAATTCAAGGTTTTTGAATTAGTGGATTAAAGCCTTCTGAATGAGGGGACTAGATGTAGCCAAGTTAGTGGTGAACCAGGATAATTCTACGCGTCAAATTATTTATGCTTTCATTGCTTGTTGTCTCTAAATTCGATTGCTTCTACTTCAAGTAAGTCACCAAAACCAAACTAATTTTTAATTATTTATAAATTATCAAAAAGTTATCAACTTTGTGCAAATACAATTCAACCCCCCTTCTCGTGTTCGCACCTTCGTCAGACTTGACCAAATACGAGACTTTTTAAACCTTGAATGTTCTTGACTTGAACATTCTGCGTTTCTGCTTTTGTGATAATATTGTCTGATCTGTAGCTTCCCATTCTTGATTGTGATGATTTTTTGTTTATGCACACAAACATCTCAAAGATATGCTTAATCGATTTAGAAGACTGCCTTTTGATTCGTGAAAACAGGCTGGAGAATGATGTAACAATGCTTGGAGAATGATTGCCACTATGTTAGAGAATGATTGTATCATTCTGGGACTGATGTCAACATACTGGAGAATGATGTTTATCATTCTGCAGACAGTTGTTAATCATGTTGGAGATTGATGTTTGCTGCTGATGATTAGTTGTAACATGTTGTTGAATGTTTATCAATCTGAAGATTAATGTTACCATGCTGGAGAATGATCATTTGACACTTTTGCTTTGAGTCGTGCCTTTTAATCTTTGATTTTTTTTGAGTGTTTCTTTTGCTCACATGAGAGCTGTTGATTCCTTGTAGGTTTAATGGAAATCCATTTGTATTTAGAAAAAAGTTTTTCTTGCATTAACAGCTAATTTGATCTTGCTTGATGAAAATGACAAAAACGTGCAGAACGTTCTTGGTTTTCCAGATTTTATCAAGAATGTTCTTGGTTCAGTTTTGTTCATTTTTGCTCTTTCTTTAAACTGATTTTGCTTGCATTGCTTAGTACCTATCTTGGATTATTACACTCAAAAACACATGTTAAATTAACACATGATTTACCATCATAATTTGAGTCTTTAATTAACCTTTATTTGTTTACATCGAAACATTAATTTGGGATTTTGCCTCAACAATGCATTCTCTAGAGTCTAACAGGACCTGACATTTAGTAGACTTTCCTCTTGGTTGAAAACCGATGGATTGTAAATGGATTTTGAGAAAGAAATTAAAACCCGATGGAACTGTTAATATATACAAGGCTTGCCTTGTAGCCAAAGGTTTTAGACAACGAGAAAATATATATTTCTTTAACACTTTTTCACTAGTTATTAGAATTACATCTATTAGGGTACTAATTTCACTTGTTGCTATTCATAAGTGGGTGGTACACAAAATGAATGTCAATACTGCTTTTTTATATGATGACTTGGAATAAGAAATCGATATAGAACAACTTGAAGGTTTTGTGATTTATGGAATATGAAATGATAGCACTAGCAACTGCTAGTGAAGAAGCGAATTGATTGAGATGCTTTCTAGCTATGATCTCTTTGTGGGATAAACCGATGACAGTTGTGTTGATCCATTGCGATAGTATCGTGACTATTGGAAACATTGAAAACCGTTATAACAACGGTAAGAGACGACATATATGTTACAAGCACAACACAGTTGAAGAGTTACTCTCAAAATGAGCTGTTAGAGTGGATCATGTTTGCATTGATGAAAACTTAGTAGATCCTTTGACGAAAGCATTAGCTTGAGAGAAATTCCTAAATACATCCAAAAGGATGAGATTGTTGCCTATAGATCAATGAGTTACTCATTATGGTAGCTCAATCTAAAAAAATAGAGATCCCAATAATTAGGTTCAATGGGTAATAACAAGTCGTGAAGTAATATGAGATGAACATACTATTACAAATTTCTTGGAGCGATGAAAGGATGAGATAATAGAAACTCTTAATGAGATCTATACTCTATATGGAGTGAAATACCTAGCTACATGAGTACTCTTGATAGCCTCAACTATGTGAATGTGGAAGTGATGATCACTTTCTATGGAATTTTGAGGCAAAATTTCTATAACATTCACTATACTAGGATAGATATGTAGGGTCATTAATGCAAGAGTTTTTGAGAATACATCATATGAAAAGGTTGTGTGTAGGTTTGATGTCAAAGATAGAGTTTAAGACTATGAGTCACACTTATTGAATTTGAATCTTACTTACTATGCAAATGTTCAAGTTAGAAGACACCTCTGTTTATATACAATCTTATAGAAGCGTTTGACGCTATTTTAGAAACACGTTTTTAAATTCAAGTGGGAGATTGTTGGAAATGATGTTGAAAACCTATAATTAGTGTTGTGTAAATTGAAAAAATATAGAAGTCCCACATATAAGAGATATCATACTCTAATAATGTTTATTCACTAAACCGAGTTATTCAATAATTGATATTAGTCATTTTATTCACTAAACCGAGTTATTCATTCGAGCTTAGGTCTTCTATAGTATGGATAGAAACATCATTTTCACCCTAAATTTTATTTAAAAAAAAAATATTAATTATTGGCTAAGATTAAGTTAAAAAATAATTTATGAACCTAGATCACTTATGGATTTCCAGACCAAATATTAACCCTTAATCGTATCCGATTATCTAACACTTATCCAATTTAATGGCCAAGATCCTTTTTCCCATGTAAGATCAAATTCTAGCATCACGATTATTTTCTTTTTCTTATGTCCACGGTACACCCCATTACTGCCCCCTCACATTCATTTTCTCTGTCATCACTCTCTCTCTCTCTCTCTTCTTCACCCAAACGGCAACACCGTCGTGTTCCTGTCGCCGGCGTCGTAACCTCCGCTATTTCGGTTCCCTCCTATTTGGTAAGTTGATTTCATTCTTTTATTTCCCCTCTTCCTTTGGTTTTTCCCAAATTGGATCAAACCCTAGATTTCGTTTTCCATTAATCATGAAATCAATAATGTTTTAATGCATGAAAGTTGTCAATTTTTAATCCCCTAGGTCAATTTCACATCTTCATAATCAAATCCCATTTCCCCAAAATTCTACTTCGAGCCCTAATCCTATAATTTGAAATTATTTTGTCAATCAATCACAACCATATGAGATATAAGGTTAGTTTGGTGACTGGAGTCGAGAGTTAGTGATAGGAGGTCACAGTTTCGGTCCACACTCATCAAAATACTAACAATATTAACAATTAACAATACTAATTGATTGTGATGCGTTGATAGTGTAATTTTTTTTTACACAGAAAGTGCATGAATACTAAACTCATGCAATGATTTAAATTGTTGGAATTGATTTTGGTTTGGTTCCCTATCCTTCCTTAAGGGGCCTTGGTTTTTTATGCTTCGAGAATTCTTTTTTACAATTGCATGATGGTTTTTGAGTTGTATGCAAATTTTACATGAACAAAACCTTAACATTCTGATTTCATATACTTATATTCATTTTGAAGACAGTGTTTAAAATGGAAGTATTTGAATTTTGAAAAAATTTGGAAGTTATCATTTTCTTGGTTCTATTTTGGAACTGTTACTGTTTGAATTTTTCTAGAAAATATTGAGGCTTATTTTTTTAATGGAAATCAATTGAAACATGTTAATGGTTTTCCGTTAAAGTTTTGTGACAGTTGGTTGAGATTTAAGGGCTCGATAGTGACTTTAACGGAGGACTGTGCCGTCTGAATGTTTTTTAACTAGCCTTCACTGTTTCAGATATTCTGCACTTATAATGAGTGATGATTCTATGAAATTAAAAATATGATTCCATGGATGTTAAGATTTGTTTGTTCCAAACAAGTGAATTTGTGAAATGTGGTTTGAGTAGCTGTAATTGGAATAGTACTTTTTTACGTGATAGCATGATCATTTGCTTGTGTCTGATATTTCTCTGCTGAATGCAGACAACCTTGCAAAAATGATTCTTGACAAGTTTGACATTGAGGAAACTCATTATGAAGTTCTGAATGTCAAGGAAGATGCAGATTATGAAGAGATTCGTGCTAGTTACCGAAGTGCTGCTCTCAGTTTACATCCCGATAAACTATTGAAGACATTCGATACAACCAGCAGTAATCAAACAACTACAGAGAGATTTCTCAAAGTACAAAAGGCATGGGAAATTCTAAGCGATTCAAGCTCTCGTTTGTTTTATGATAAGGAGCTTCAAAGTTCAAGGCGAGATGTAATGGCTGCTGAAGTTGCAGAAGATTTAACATTACAGGATATGTCAGCTGAAGATGCTGATGAAGCATTAGAATTGTTTTATCAGTGCCGATGTGGCGATTATTTCTCTGTGGACTCGTTAGAATTGTTGAAAATGGGGTATTCCTTGATGAGAGATGGAAGGAGCATATCTATAAGCAATGGTGATACTTTACCAGGATCAGTGATTCTTCCTTGTGGATCTTGTTCATTAAAAGCTCGTCTGGTACTCAGTATGGATAATAACCATTGAAGTTATTGACATTTTTTTGTATAAATTAGGAGGATTGAGATTATTAACATTTTTAAAGAAGATAGCTTACTAATGATAGCTGCTCATTATTGAAAAAATTTCTGGGGCAGAAACAGGAAAGTGCCAATATTATTTTCATATTTTGGGCTATTGGATTGCCGGTAGTCGGCAAACGCACATACCCACACAGTCAACAGACATCAGTAACCATTGAATCGATATTAAACGGTTTAGGTTTAGATTTAATGCAGATTTTTATTTTTTTTTAAATATTTTAAATACCGAGTTTGAAATATAGGAAAATGGATTGCTTACCTTTGTGGTGGAAAAGTCATTGTGACTTTTTTGTATTTTATGAGTGAGAAAAATGATATAGATAGATAGATAAAATTGAGATAGAGAGTAATATAAGAGAGCGATAGAGACAAAGGCATGGTGTATACCTAGATTGAGGTTTGAAACTGAGATTTATCATTGTTGTACTTTCTTTGACTTGGATTGACTAACTCGAAGACGATTCCTGTGCAGAATTTGAATTATTATTATTGTTATTGCAGTTGTTAAAAGTCATATAGATTACTTCTCTTTTATATCTTGGGGATTGTTTGCTTCCATTTTAAGAAAAAATGTTTTTTTTAAAGTATTCCATCTTTTTGATATAATTTTGATGAAAACAAATTCTGCTATTTTTGAATAAGTTCTTAATATTTTTCGACAAATGCATATTCATTGGAATGCAATTTCCAGCCTGTTTGTTTAAGATTTTTGTAGAAATTATTTTTATAGTAATTTATCTTTTTGTTATAATATTTTTAAAAAATAATTTTAAAAATAAAATTTTAAATGAAAAATTGTTTTAAATAATTTATCTTAAAATATTATTTTAAGTAATTCATTTATTTGCTACAACTTTTTTCGAATAATGAAATTTCAAAAAAATTGAATAAATTAAAAGCTATTTTGTGAAGTTTTTCGTAAAAATCATTTTTGAAAAACACATTTTAAATAATGAAATTTTTATCATGTTAAAATCTTTAATAATGAATATGTAAGCTATTGAATCTCAATTTATTTTAATTGGTAACAAATGAGTCTAAAATAACTTCTACTATTTTTAAATAAGTTTTCATAAAAATTATTTTTAAAAACATAAAATCAAAATCACTTTTTAAAATTTTTAGACAAACAGACCCTCCCTCTAACTGATGAGAATGAGTTAATGGACCGAAAATTCTAATGTCACTTGAATTGCATTCGATGGCCCAACAGACCCAACCATTGAGGTACCTTTGATATGTGAGTGTGATAGTAGAAAATGAATAGATTAATTTACTTTTTTTATGCTAAAAGTTTTGTAGTTTTTCAGGGTGTGGATTTTCAAGTTTTCCTTTTACTTTACTTTGAAGCCATTGTTTTCTAGCTTTCCTTACTTTGCCAACATCTATTTCTCCATCATGGAACAGGTTGGTGGTAACTGGTCTTCATGCTTGACAATTTGTTACTGTAGCAATTGACTTTTGTTTGCTCAAGTGGATCTTATTTTGAGATATGAGATATTCTCAGCACCAATCATTGGTTTTTGTATTCAATGCACATACATTTTGCTTGTAGAAGGATGAGAGAAATTATCATAGAATAATTTGTTGCATCAAACTAGAGTTGCTTTACTTAGATCCCGGATTCGAATTCGGGATATGGCATCAAAATAAAGATTTAATTGAATATGATTGATATGAAAAAACTCTTTCAACCTAACAATATCGACATTTGTCAGTTGAGTTAGGTATACGAATAAGAAACTGATATATTTGTGATTGAATAATGATTCCCCGTCCCTTTTTATAAGCATTTGTTGAGTGTTTCACATATACTATTCTATAATGAAATATAAGCAATTCGTCTTTAACTGAAATTCGTTAATCATTTAAATGGTTTAACCATATGTTTCCTCATATAGTTTAACCTTTGCTTTCTCTTTACCAATGTATTTTACTTTATGCAGAAAACTCAATGACTTTGCTCTTCAATCATTCATCTTCTTGGTGTTAAGGAACATCAAGTACACAAATTTGAAACTCCATGATATTTGTTGCACATGTGAAGTGATTCCTCATGGACAATCAGGTTTGTAAAGTTCTGATTCCTGACTACTTTTTCAAACAGCCACAAATCTGCTACTAGAACCACGACATAAAATAATTTAGACTAAAATATGTTTAAGTTTGACAAAACAGAAGGCACAAAATTAAAGATGATATGCTAATAAAAGCATAAGGAAATAAAGGATATACTAGATAGTTACAAGTCTATTGCTCCCTCTGAAATCTATGGAGCCTAATACAAGTTTTACATCAATCACAGCTGATTCATATACTTTCTAATTATTAGACTTTTAACATTGGACCTAACTCAATCTACAAACTCGATTTGTAAGGTTTGTCCTTATCTTTATTTTATGTGAGACTTCAATTTTTTCCAATACATCCCCTCACGTCTAGCATTATGAGGCTTGGTGTGTGAATACCATATAAGTAGTAGGTGGCCCGAATCAATAGGTTTGGTGCGTGAATGCCATATAAATAGTAGGTGGGCTGAATCAATAGGCTCTGATACCATATTATATTTTTTATATTAGATCTAACTCATCATTACAAAACCAGCTTGTAAGGTGAGAGATGCCTCTCTTTATAAACTTTTGTGAGTCTTTATTCTACGTGTGACTTACATTTTTCTACATTTTTCTCAATACTAATAATCCAATACATGTAAAAAGTAGTATTATTACATGATAAGTTGATGAACATTGCTTCCATGCTTGGCTACAAACTTCACAACATCAATTACATCCATATCTCTTCCATAAAGAGGAAGTTTCTTCTTTTCTGCTGGAAATAAAACCAGTGTAGGATAAACCTGCCCCTACATATATTTAACATACATCAAACAATGTTAACCATAACAGAGAGCATAAACAAATAGCTATTATATACAAAACTTTAAAAAGTCATGACAAAAAGAAGATGTTAAAAATCTAAGTAGCATCGACAATTCAGATTGAAAGCGTGTCCGGTGCCTGACACATATCAGTCTTCGACATAGACATGACATCAACACATACAATAACATTCAATCATTTTCATTTTCTCAAATTATTAACGTTGTTGACATGTCAGTGTCGTGTTCAGTTTCCGTGTCTCTGTGAGTCGGTGCTTCATAAGTTAAAAACCTTATGATCTAAACTAGCAATAGCTTCCCCAGTCCTATTCCTATCTCTTCCACTCTAGCCAAAAGATAGTAGTATTTTTATGACTCACCTAGACACTCATGTGATCATTTTGTTGTTGATAAGTATGCAGGGAATTAGAGCTATCTTACGCCACTCTTTCCCTTGCTTCGTCCGCCAAGTTGCTTCAAGCAATGGACAATCAGAAATACTCAGTACGGAAAGAGTGGAAGGCAACCCTTCCTCTGGCAATGACTTGAGCTTCGGAGCGTCTGAAATCTCAAGGTTTTGGATAAAGGTGAGATGTTGGAGCCACTTTCCATCCAAACATTCTATATAATCAAGTTGGTAAATGTGTAGGGACATTAGAGAAGAGGGTAGTAATGAAACTTCCATTTTAATCAACTTATTCACAATGTCACCGCCTCCAATTTCCAACATGGAAAGACATGTTATATTTTCCAAACTACACTCTATATTCCACATAATTCCCCCAATAGAAAGATTTCTTAAATTGATAGGTAAACCTTCATCGGCAAAATGTTGTAGATTTGGAAGGTTAAAAACTCTCAATTCTTGAAGGCCAACAAGAGTGTTCATTGGTTCTGGTAATGAGTGAAGCTTGTTACACTCGTACACACCGAAACGAATGAGGTTAGGAGTGAGCAATCCACCTGGGGAAAATGAATCCAGTTCATTGCAACATCGTATTTGGATACTTTGAATCAATGAAAGACTCAGTGATGCATCTTTTGCAATGGAAATTGATTTTAGATTTTTGCAACCCTTAATATATAAATTTTCAAGCACAGGAAGAGAGCCCAAGGTAAACGAAGTCATTGAGTTACAGCTGTATTCAATTGACAATTGCTCAAGTGATGTGTAATTGTGCAAGGATTCATGAGGGAGGAATTCAAGATTCTCACAATAATCTAGAGATAGAGACTGTAAGGTTTTTGGTAGACCGTCTCTTGGGAAAGAAGTCAAAGAGGGAAACCGGAATAATGTCAATTTTTGGAGGGAATTGAGAGGAAACATCAAATGGCTAAATACATCTGATGGCCTTATAATGTTGCTATTATCACCTGAATGCCTTCCCTCCAATAGTAGATCACATTCCCTTAACTCAAGTTCAATTAAGGATGGAAGTGTGCTTGGTATGTTCCCTTTGAGTTTTGGACATTTATCCACTAACAGACGTTTTAGACTAGGAAACTCTATAGTTAAGTTCCATTCCTCCCACTCTGGCATATCTTGAAATTCTAGAGTCTCTAAGGAAGGAAATGGTTGAAATGAAGGACAATTACGTCCATAGAATTCAGCACCAACACACGTAATAGATGCCATCCAATAAATGCGGAGTTTTTTCAGACAATGTAATTGTCCAAGGGGTGGCAGTAATGTGCAATGATTACAACCAAAGATGCTCATATTCACCATGTTTCCAAAGGAAGAATCTCCCAACCATTTTGGAAAGTTGGTTTCACCATAACCATGAATACCGAGATTCTTCAAATTTGTCGAGGGTCGCAATTGTTCTAGGACCAAACTTTGAATTTTTGAACTTTGAGTAGTGGAGCCTTCACGATCCCATTGTAGTACCAACTGATCAATTTGTTCTTTCGTCTTCAAATTTGCATGAAAAGCATCGGAGGGATCAATAACATTTTTTAGCTTTGAAATGTTAAGATTCCCTTGTAGATGGGAAAATTTTCCCAGTTGTGCAACCTTCAGTCCATCATGTTGTTTGTTGACAATAAAGTTAGACAAAGTTTGAAGATTTTGTAGTTTTGTAATTTCTACAGGCATCTCTTTCAATAGAGTTCCTCTAATGTCAAGATGACGTAGATTCACCAAATTTCCCATGTCCTTAGGCAATTCAGTGATATTCGCGCAATTGGTCAACAACAAGGTTTGCATATTGTAAAGCTTGCATGTCGCAGAAGGCAACTTTTCAATCCCAGTGTAAGAGAGATTTAAGTATTGTAGGTATATCAAATTTCCAATGGAGTCAGGCAACTCAGTGATGTTCCGGTATGACATAGACAAAACACGTAACTTTTTCATTTTGGGCAAAAAGTCACGCATTACCTTGTCTGATACGGAACAACAAGGTTGCAACCACAAATGTGATACTTGTATTGGTAAGGCTAGGAAGGTACGTAGACCTTTTAATCCATACAATTTATCAAATTTATTGTGTGAGTCATATTTGCCTTTATTGTATGACAAATGACGCACCTTTTCATGTATTTCCTCTTTGTCCAACTTGATGCAATATGGAGACGAAACCGTTGTAGCTAAATCATTAATGAGGTCATGCATTTCAAAGCTTGTTTCCCCATCATCAATTCGTCGTTGACGTATTAGTGACCTTGACACTAGTTCATCAAAGTATTCCTCTCCTACTTTTTCCCAATTTTTCTTACTTTTGGACTGATGTACTAAGCCTTCTGCAATCCACAATTTGACTACCATATTTTTTTCAAACTTGGAGCTCTTTGGAAAAATTGAACAATATGCAAAGCATCGTTTTAAAGGAGCCGGGAGATAATGATAGCTCAATAACAAAGCTGGTTGCACCTCAATATTTTCCAAACTCCAAATGTTACTTTTCAATACATTATTCCAATCATCCTCTGATGATTTAGTGCGAAGAAGACCACCAAGTGCTACTGCAGCTAATGGTAAGCCATCACATTTCATAGCAATTTCTTTGCCAATCACTTTAGGTTGTCCCGTTGCCGGAAATTACATCCTCCAAATGCATGTTTGGCAAGTAAAGACCAACACTCGTCACTTGCTAGAGGTGTCAAATAGTGGATTGGAAGAAAGGTTTGCATAGCTAGCGCAACTCTCTCGTCTCGTGTTGTGATGATGAGCTTACTTCCTATTTTTCCAGCCTTAAAGATGTCCTTTAGATTGTTCCAATCGATATAGCGTCGATCCCATACATCATCCAATACAAGCAAAAATTTCTTATGGCTTAAACTTTGCTGCAATTGCACTTGTAGAGTATTCAAGTCATTAGTATCAGTTCTTTTTAAGGTGACAAATTCAGCATGTGGAGTCTTCAAATTATTGGTATCAATAGTTCTTGAAGTAACAGATTCAACAAGAGTTTTAGTGACCTGAACAATATCAAAATCTTTTGAGATATATGCCCATCCTTTCAAATCAAACTTGTCTTTTACTTCAATATCATTGTAAAGGAGTTTAGCAAGGGTTGTTTTACCAATCCCTCCCATGCCTACAATAGAAATTACTCCTATTTCTTTGCAACCATCACCATCATTTTCTAACAACAAAAATTCTTTAAGTTTTTTTCTGTCACCATCTCTTCCACAAATAGTTGATTCATCTACAACAGAACCTGTAGGAGTTCCATACCAAAATCTACATGAAACATCTTCTTTCAATCCTAGTAAGTGACCCTTTTGTGCAAAGTGTTCCAATCTTTCAAATAATGTTTGCATTTCAGAATTTATCAATCCATAATAAGATTTTTTTAAACTAGAAGAAAATATGTTCTTCACCTTAGATTTTACTGTTTGTTGGCCTTGATACTCACCTTTTATTTTGCATCTTAATGCTTCTGTGTTGATTTTGTCTAACAAATCATCAGCTTCAAAGACAACATCTTTCAAGTTATCTAGCCAATTTTTGACAGCATGGTTTGTGATCTGTTTCTCCTCAGCATCATTTAGTATTGCTTGAAGACTCAACAGTGTTGTTTTTTGCTTTTCAAGAAGTAAAACATCAAGCTTTTTGCATCTAAAGAAGTTCATGAACTCATGTGAAATGGTCTTTTCTAACAACACCTCCACAAAAGCTGATAGGAATGCTTCTGCAACAATAGTTGCCATAAAGTTTCTTGTTGAGAAGACTTAGAAAAGGTTGACAAGAAAAGTAGTATTGTGGTAAACTATTGCTTATCTTAGTTTTTCTTTACGTGGCTATCATTTCATTTGTTCAATAGAAATAGTACAACGATAATAATTTTAAAAAATTAATTAATTAAATGTAATTAATATATTGGTGTTGAATGTAATTAATATGTTAGTATCATGTGTGTCCGTGTCTAATATTTACATATGTTAGACATTGAAATGAAATATGCTTTCAATATGAAATGTGGAGGCTATATTGATAATTGAGGGTCACTTTTGTACTATCTATTGTAAATGGATTATATTATAAAAGGACAATAATATAAAAGTTTATCAAATTGCAAATGTGAACCCATTCAAAACCTTCATAATATATAAAAAGGAAAACATTTTATATTTTGCTTATTTAATAATGGGTTAAATATATTTTTAATTTTTATAAAATAATTTCAAAATTTTAGTTTTAGTCTCTATAAAAATAAAATATAACTTTTAGTATGTACAAAATTGTCCAGCAAACAGTTTTTGTTCCTACTAAAACGAAACACGTGTTTAATTGTTCTTTCGATTTTTAAATTTTTGAATAATTTTATACAAGTATATTTAAATTATTATAAAAAATTCTCTGCAAAAATTTAAAATTTTTTAACTTTTGATGAATTAAATATATTTTTAAAAAAATATAAATAAGTCAAGATAAAAGCAACCAAAATATATACCTTGAAATTGAATTTTGAACTCATTTTGTATAAATAAATTTATCATAATGTTGTAAACATATCTACAAAATTCATTCAAAAATATATGATGGATTAACAATATGGACTAAATATGTAAGCATGATAATTTTTTATGTACTAAAAATTGTATTTTTTTACATGATTAAAATTGAAAAGTTAAAATTTTATAGAGATAGAAAATATATTAAACCTTTAATAATTGAGGTTGTTAAAAAATGTGTTTATGAAGATTGAGAAATTATTCATCATACAACTGTACAATGTTATCTATTAATGTTTACTCCACTCCCCTGCTTTATACGGTAGATTAAGTAAATAGTAAAAATTTGGGTTCGACAGCGACGAGAATTAAGTTAAATAGAAAGGGCTAAACTTTTATAACATGATGAATTAAATTTTGAATTTTGGTTGGAGAGAACATGTGAAAAGAAAATAAAAATTTGATTTGAATAATTAAGTTGTATATTTAAAAGACAATCCAATCCTTTGTATAAAATATTAGATGTCTCATTGTGTACTTCGGGATTAATCTCATAAGACATTTAAGGCAAAATATATTCCAATGTCTTTTATGTTTCTCGAAAATAACGGTTTGATCTTTTATGTTTTTTGTGTAACACATATGTCCTTTAAGTTTAACTTAGTTTCCGCTTAGTTCCTTTAACTTTTTACTTTTCCGATTTAGTCTTTTAAGTTACATCATGTTTACATCGTTAGTCATTTGTCTCAATGTAAACAACGACTAATGCAATTGAAAACATCTTATCTTTGAAACTCTACTAAATGTTGCAACAATAAGTCTCTCGTACTAATCATTTAGAAAACAATCATTAAACCCTATAAACAGTCTTTATTTCTCGATTTTCTACAACCATTTAGATACATATATAGCTTCTAAAAATCTGGTAATAAAGGTCTATCAACATAATCAATATCATTAATTTCATTCACTTGTAAATTAGCATGGATAGTCAACTTACTGCGCTGTTTAGATTGAATCTTAATACTAATTTAAGAAAATGATCGAACTTAATGGACAACATACGTAATTTAATATAATTTAAAGGCTAATGGTGAAAGTAAAATATAACTTAAATGACTAAATCAAGAAAATTAAAAGTTACAAAAATTGAACTAAACTTACAGAACTTGTTGGAACATAGAGTATGTTATTGTGTCAATTTAGAAAAATTTGTTGAAGTCCCACATTGGAAAGAATTTGTTTTTGTAAATTCAAGTGAAAAGAAACATGTTTTTTAAATTTCAAGTCCCACATTGGAAAGTAATTTTTTTGAAGTCCCACATTGGAAAACTCTCCTATTTTGAGTAGTTTTCAA
The DNA here is from genome assembly GCA_037974755.1 of Cicer yamashitae. Classification (NCBI taxonomy): domain Eukaryota; kingdom Viridiplantae; phylum Streptophyta; class Magnoliopsida; order Fabales; family Fabaceae; genus Cicer; species Cicer yamashitae. The sequence goes on along the minus strand of JBBPBQ010000001.1, from coordinate 3,510,915 downwards.
CTCTTAATATGCTAAAGTCCCACATTGGTTCGAAATCATATGTGAGTTTGCTTCCATCACTATATAATGAGTTTCAAACTATTGTGAAAAATACACCAAAGTTGGATGCATTTCCCAACTTTCTCTTTTCTCTCTTTTTTATTTTGCTCGCCTAATTTTTGAGCCATTTCTCCTCTTTCTGTCCCATCGATATTTTAGAGCGGTTGTTATGCCGTAGTCCTTCCGTTTTAAGAGCGGTTGTTATGCTGCAGTCCCTTCATTCCTTTTGTTTTTAGAGTGGTTGTTATGCCGTAGTCCTTTCGTAGCGGTTGTTATGTCGTAGTTCCGTTGATTTTTGAGTGGTCCTAATACCACTATCCTTTTAGAGCGGTTTTTATGCCGTAGTCTTGTCGAATTTTGTGTGTGGTCATAATACCACAATGAACGGTTTTTTGTGTCGTAGTCCTTTTGATTTATGAGTGGTCATAGTACCATATTGCGAGTGACTTTAATCGTCATGTTGAGAGTGGCATTAACCGATGGTGTAACTATAGAACGGTTTTCTACGCTGCAGTGGAACTCCGATACAGTGAATTTGGGCTGTTTTATCCTGGGGACTTCGTGGTTGATAGTCTGCCTTGCACAATTTGGGCAGTGCCGCGAAACGTCTTAAAGAGAGCGACCTAGTCCGAGACTCAACCCAATAATATCTTCGGTGGCATAAATTGTGATTTTTAAACAGTTTTCGAAACTCAAAACCAACAATTTTAAGACGTTTCTTTCTGCCATGTCAACCTAAGAGATTACTAGATTTCGTTCTGTTGCCTCTGATTTTAATAAACTGTTTCAGTTTGAGGCAAACAGAAAATGATAAGAAAGCTAGAGAATTAACCCATGGGAAAATAATGATAAGAATTATATTCTTAATGGACTTGCTAATTATCTGTATAACTACTACAGTTCCAGCAATACTACTAAAGATGTTTGAGATGCTCTGAATAAGTATGTTATGAGCTGCTACTCAGAGTATCAGATGATCGATGACAGATTCGTGGAGGCTGAAGATAACTCATGAGATCATCTATTGAGGTACGTCACTCATGACATATTTAAATTAAATGTTGAAATTTAATATGTCTCATTATGTTTGAATATTGAAATCTATAAAATGTCTCATTCGGCTTACGTGTTGTTTGATTTTAATTTTTGACATGCTAAACTCTGTAATGTGAACACATCTGATTTCAAACTTAAGTAATTTAGGAAATTTTTTTGAAGTCCCACATTGGAAAACTCTCCTATTTTGAGTAGTTTTCAACTCTTAATATGCTAAAGTCCCACATTGGTTAGAAATCATACGTGAGTTTGCTTCCATCACTATATAATGAGTTTCAAACTATTGTGAAAAATACATCAAAGTTGGATGCATTTCCCAACTTTCTCTTTTCTCTCTTTCTTATTTTGCTCGCCTAATTTTCGAGCCACTTCTCTTCTTTCTTTCTGTCCCTTTGATATTTTGGAGCGGTTGTTATGCCGTAGTCCCTTCGATTTTTAGAGCGGTTGTTATGCCGTAGTCCCTTCGTTTTTAAAGCGGTTGTTATGCCACATTCCCTTCGTTCCTTTCGTTTTTAGAGCGGTTATTATGCCGTAGTCCCTTCGTAGCGGTTGTTATGTCGTAGTTCCGTCGATTTTTGAGTGGTCCTAATACCACTATCCTTTTAGAGCGGTTTTTATGCCGTAGTCTTGTCGAATTTTGTGTGTGGTCATAATACCACTATGAGCGGTTTTTTGTGCCGTAGTCCTTTTGATTTATGAGTGGTCATAGTACCATATTGCGAGTGACTTTAATCGTCATGTTGAGAGTGGCATTAACCGATGGTGTAACTACAGAACGGTTTTCTACGCTGCAGTGGAACTCCGATACAGTGAATTTGGGCTGTTTTATCCTGGGGACTTCGTGGTTGATAGTCTGCCTTGCACAATTTGGGCAGTGCCGCAAAACGTCTTAAAGAGAGCGACCTAGTCCGAGACTCAACCCAGTAATATCTTCGGTGGCATAAATTGTGATTTTTAAACAGTTTTCGAAACTCAAAACCAACAATTTTAAGACGTTTCTTTCTGCCATGTCAACCTAAGAGATTACTAGATTTGGTTCTGTTGCCTCTGATTTTAATAAACTGTTTCAGTTTGAGGCAAACAGAAAATGATAAGAAATCTAGAGAATTAACCCATGGGAGAATAATGATAAGAATTATATTCTTAATGGATTTGCTAATGATCTGTATAACTACTACAGTTCCAGCAATACTACTAAAGATGTTTGAGATGCTCTGAATAAGTATGTTGTGAGCTGCTACTCAGAGTATCAGATGACCGATGACAGATCTGTGGAGGCTGAAGATAACTCATGAGATCATCTATTATGGTACGTCACTCATGACGTATTTAAATTAAATGTTGAAATTTAATATGTCTCATTATGGTTGAATATTGAAATCAATAAAATGTCTCCTTCTGCTTACATGTTGTATGATTTTAATTTTTGATATGTCAGACTATGTGATGTGAACACATATGATTTCAAACTTAAGTAACTTAGGTTTAGTTCCAAAGTTTTTTTAAATTATTTTGAAAAATGTGATTTTTGTAGTCAAGCTAAAATAACAAAGAGTTCACATAAATATGTAGTTTGAGAATCTGAGTCTTTATATTTATTACACTATGATATATGTGAACTTGATGGGACGTTAACAAGAAATGAAAAACATTATTTCATTACTTTTAATTGATGATTGCTCTGACTATACTTTTGTATATCAAATGAAAAATAAAAGTGAAAAGCTTGACATGTTAAGGATCTTTGTGAAATTGAAAATCAATTTAGTAGAAAGATTAAGAGGTTCTAAGTATGATTTTAGTTTGTTTAATGAATTTTATAAATTGCCTGGAATTATACTTGGAACAACTGCACCATAATTGATTGAAGTGAATGGTAAAGTTTAAAAAGAATACAATTCTTATTGAACTAGTAGTTTGCTAGTATGCTTAACTCTTGTGCTGCATCTCATTGGTGTGAGAAATATATATTGCTTATTTGCTATGTTTTGAATAGAGTTCATAAATCTAAAAACAAAACATCTCCTTATGAGATAGAGAAGAAAAGACAACCGAACTTGTCTTATTTTCAAATTGAGGCTGCCTGGCTTATGTCAGAATCCTTGATCCTAAGCAAATTAAACTCGCTAGTAGAGCCTATGAATGTGTATTCATTGGGTATGCAGTAAAGAACAAAGTGTATAGGTTTTATGACCTAAATGCGAAAGTAATCATAGAGTCAAATGATGTTGACTTCTATGAAAATAAATTCCCTTTCAAATCGAGAAATAGTGGGGGCAGCGAACCTAGTCAAGTTCCTGTGACAAGAAGCACTGAAAGCAACAAACAATGCAAAACAGAAACTCGAAGGAGTAAGAGATTAAGAGTTGCTAAAAATTATGGACCGAATATACGACCTATACCTTAGAAGAGAATCCTGCAAATCTTTAAGAAACTTTGTCATCTTTGGATGCAGATTTATTGCAAGAAGCAATAAACGATGAAATGGATTCTCTAGAGTCTAACAAGACCTGGCATTTAGTAGACTTGCATCATGGTTGCAAATCAACAGGTTGTAAATGGATTTTGAAAAAAAAACTAAAACCCGATGGATCTGTTGATAAGTACAAGGCACGCCTTGTAGCCAAAGGTTTTAGACAAAGAGAAAGTATAGATTTCTTCGACACTTTTTCACCAGTCACTAGAATAACATCCATTAGGGTGCTCATATCACTTGCGACTATTCATAACCTGGTGATACACCAGATGGATGTTAAAATAGCTTTTTTAAATGGTGACCTGGAAGAAGAAATCTATATGGAACAACCTGAAGGTTCTGTAATACATGGACAAGAAGACAAGTTCTGTAAGTTAGATAAGTCTTTGTATGGTCTTAAACAAGCTCCTAAGCAATGGCATGAAAAATTTGATAACTTGATTTTGTCGAATGAGTTTAAAGTGAATGAAAGTGACAAATGTATTTATTACAAATTTAAAAATGGCATTTGCACTATCATATGTATCTATGTAGACGACTTACTCATATTTGGTTCAAACATTCATGCTGTAAATAATGTGAAATTCACTGTTGAGTAACAACTTTGATATGAAAGACCTCGGAGAAACGAATGTAATCCTTGAAATCAAGATTACTAGGTCAGAAAATGGAATTTCTTTGGATCAATCTCACTATGTTGAAACAATCTTAAAGAAATATAAATACTTTGACTATAAACCTGCTTTCACACCATTTGATTCAAGTGTGAAACTTTTCAAGAACACTGGTGAAGGTGTTAGACAAACTGAATATGCGAGCATCATTGGCAGCTTCAGGTATGCCACTGGCTGTACTAGACCCGACATTGCCTACGTCGTGGGACTGTTGTGCAGGTTTACTAGTAGACCTAGTATAGATCATTGGCACATTTTCGAAAGAGTCATGAGATACCTAAAAAGGACCATGAGTCTCAGATTACATTATCGAAGATTTTCTGCTATCCTTGAAGGATACATTTTAGTATAGCTAGTGGTGTTGTATCTTGGAAATCAAAGAACAGACGATATTGGCTCAGTCCACTATCGAGTCTGAAATGATGGCACTAGCTACTACTAGTGAAAAAGCGAGCTGGTTGGGATGCTTGCTAGTTGAGATCCCTTTATGGGAAAAACCTATGACAGATGTGTTGATCCATTACGATAGTACCGCGGCTATTGCGAAGATTGAGAATCGTTATTACAACGATAAGAGATGACAAATTCGTCGTAAGCACAACGCTGTTAGAGAGTTACTTTCTAAAGGAGTTGTTATAGTGGATCATGTACGCACTGATGAAAATTTGGCAGATCCTTTGACAAAAGGATTAGCTAGAGAGAAAGTCATAAATACATCCAAAAGGATGGGACTAATGCCTATAGAGTCACTCATGATGGTAACCCGACCTAAAAGACTGGAGATCCAAAGAATTAGGTTCAATGGGTAATAACAAGTTGTGAAGTGATATGAGATAAACATGCTATTATAAATTAGAGAAGCATGATTCCTGAAGCAATGAAAGGATGAGGTAATAGAAACTCTTAATGAGATTTATGCTCTATGTGGAGGGAGTACCTAGCTACATGAGTACTCTTGGTAGACTCACCTATGTGAATGTGGAAGTGGGGTCGCTTCCTATGCAATTTTGAGGCAGAATTCCTAGAGCGTTCACTATACTAGGATACACGTGTAGGGCCATTAATGCACGTGCTTTTGAGAATACACCCAATGAAAAGGTTGTGTGTGGGTTTGATGTCAGAGATAGAGTTCAAGACTACGAGTCACTCTTGTTGAATCGGAATCTTACTTGCTATGAAAAGGTTCAAGTCAAGAGACACCTTTGTTTATGCACAATCTTATAGAAGCGTTTGACGCTATTTCAGAAATAACTTTTTTTAAATTCAAGTGGGGGATTGTTGGAACATAGAGTATGTTATTGTGTGAATTTAAAAAAATTTGTTGAAGTCCCACATTGGAAAGAATTTGTTTTTGTAAATTCAAGTGGAAAGAAACATGTTTTTTAAATTTCAAGTCCCACATTGGAAAGAAATTTTTTTGAAGTCCCACATTGGAAAACTCTTCTATTTTGAGTAGTTTTCAACTCTTAATATGCTAAAGTCCCACATTGGTTAGAAATCATATGTGAGTTTGCTTCCATCACTATATAATGAGTTTCAAACTATTGTGAAAAGTACACCAAAGTTGGATGTATTTCCCAACTTTCTCTTTTCTCGCTTTTTTATTTTGCTCGCCTAATTTTCGAGCCACTTCTCCCTTTTCTTTCTGTCCCTTTGATATTTTAGAGCGGTTGTTATGCCGTAGTCCCTTCGATTTTTAGAGCGGTTGTTATGCCGTAGTCCCTTCATTCCTTTCGTTTTTAGAGCGGTTGTTATGCCGTAGTCCCTTCATAGCGATTGTTATGCCGTAGTTCCGTCGATTTTTGAGTGGTCCTAATACCATTATCCTTTTAGAGCGATTTTTATGTCGTAGTCTTGTCGAATTTTGTGTGTGGTCATAATACCACTATGAGCGGTTTTTTGTTCCATAGTCCTTTTGATTTATGAGTGGTCATAGTACCATATTGCGAGTGACTTTAATCGTCATATTGAGAGTGACATTAACCGCCATATTAAGGGTGTAATTCTAGAACGGTTTTCTACGGTGCAGTGGAACTCCGATACAGTGAATATGTGTTGTTTTATCCTGGGGACTTCATGGTTGATATTCTGCCTTGCACGATTTTGGCAGTGCCGCGAAATGTCTTAAAGAGAGCGACCTAGTCAGCGACTCAACCCAGTAATATCTTCGGTGGCATAAATCGTGATTTTTAAACAGTTTTTGAAACTCAAAACCAACAATTGTGTTAGGACCTAGAACCACTAGAAAATATTACATTCGTGAAACATAAATGATCTCGGGATGGATTACGCCTACATTTAAAAGATCTAAGTATGTAGGGAGATAAGCAAAGGTCATATTTAGAAGGAAAAAAAAGAAAATTTAATGAAAGATATTTGACTTAAATATAATTTTGATCTCTTATCTTTTACCTAACATTCGTTGTGGTCTTTTATCTTTATTTTGATTTATTTTGGTTAGTTATCTGTTATAAGTGGTGTATTTTAGTCCTTATCACAATCACAACAAAAATTGTAACAAAATCCGGTCATTGGAATCTCTTCTAACAATTGCCAATATGTATCTAATATAATATTCTTTTAAAAAAATTCATTTAATCCAATAATAGGCTTTCACTTGAAAAAAATTATTCATGCATATTTTGAAACATATGTAAACTCTTTGAAACAAATGACATTTATTAGAGTTTACTATAATTTCACCTCATCCTTATTAAGATTGTACACTTAACTCCACAATTGATCCAAAATTTGATCTTAATAGTTCATGACAATTATTATACATTTGTTTGAAGGAGTTGGGATGAAAATTACTAAAATATATCACTCATATAAGATAAAGATCTCAAATAAAAAAAATAAATGACCAAAACGAATATTAGATAAAATACCAAAATTATATTTTGGTAAAAATACACATATAGCCCTTTAAGTTTAACTCAATTCTTGCTTAGGTCATTTAAGTTTATTTCATCTCGATTTGGTTCTTTAAGTTACATTTTATTTGCATTGTAAGTGATTTATCTCAATTTCGACAACAATTAGTTCAATTGAAAGCTTCTGATCATTTGAAATTCTACCAAATGTTGCAACAATATGTCATTCATATTAATCCTTTAGAAAACATTTATCAAATCTTATAAATGCTCTATACATCTTGATTTGATCTACAACAATTTAAACACACGTATTGCCTTAAAAGTAAGATAGTTAAGTGTATATTTATATAATCAATGTCTTTAACTTTTTTCATATGCGAAGTAACTTGTACAGTCAACTTGTTGCGATATTTTAATTAGATATTTACATTTTATGATAGTAATTCGACAAAAAAATTCAAACTTAAAGGACTGCACGTATAATTTAATATATTTTAAAGGTTAATGGTGCAAACGAATTTAATTTAAAAGATCGAATTAGGAAGAAAAAAAACTTAAAAGACTTAAGCAAAAATTGAGTTAAACTTAAAAATTGAGTTAAACTTAATAGTTTAAAAATTGAGTTAAACTTAATAATTTAAAAATTGAGTTAAACTTAAAAATTGAGTTAAACTTAAAAATTGAGTCAATCTATCAATAGGATTTAAAGACACAATGGTGTCTTTGCAACGCAGGATTGAACTTGCAAAAACAATTAGGCCCTGCTGGTTTTTAAAAACTAAGGCCCATTGAATGAATAACTTTTTTGGAGACATTTTGAAGGCAGTAGCAAAAATAATAGAAGTTTCTTTTTCCACTCCAACATAAATTCAGGAGTATACATTTTTTTTTAGAAGATTTTACTTCATACTTCCAATTTTTTATTTCTATTCCCATATTTTAATAAAAATTTAATTTAAAACAAAAAAGTCAAATTTTATGTTTATGTTTTTTGAAATATATTTGTGTTTCGAAAAATTTAAAAAAAAAATTTCGGAAAACTTAAAAAAAAAATTTCAGAACATAAAGTTTGAATTTTTCAGAAACATTTGTATTTTAGATTTTTTTTTTCAAATTTTCCAAAACGATTTGTAATCCAAATTTTTTTTTTAAAAGTTTTCTGATAGTTTGTTTAAATTTTCTAAAACACATTTGTATACTGGAAATTTTTTTTAAATTTTTCGATATTAAATTCAAATTTTCTAAACACATTTGCGTATCGAAAAACTTGAAAAAAGTTTTCGATACACAAAGTTCAATTTTTTTTGAAACACAGATGTTTCAGAAATTCTTCTTTTAAGTTTTTCATAAATCAAGTTGAATTTAGTGGAGTATAATTTTAAAAATAAAAAAGATAAAATAAGTAGTTTGTATAAAATGTGAAAGTAGGAGTATAATGTGGAGTATTGGGTATAATTTCCATTTTTTTACCACAAAAAAGGAGTATCAATTTAAATAAAATAAAAAAAGACCATTAATTTTACTCATTTGGATGTGCAATTTAAAAATGTGAGTATTTTTATAGTCATAGTAGAGAAAAATAGAACCTGAAATAATTTGAAGCCCCTTATTTCTAAAATATTTTACTTACACATTTTTTTTCAATATTATTATAGTTTAAAGTGGTTGGTTACTTTCATAAGGCCTAAGAAACAATTTCATATTCATGCTTACTGAAAAGGAAAGCATTTTTTTAATTAGTTCATTATAATTAAAATTTTAAAATATAAAAGATTTAAAAGTTTACAACTTATAAGAATTTTTTTTTTCTTTCAAAATACGCATAATTGATATTCACACCGATAAAAAAGATACAAATAAAATAGTCATCCAACCGATAAATATTAAAATTTAGTTGATTTAAAGTGAAAAGTTAGTATAATGAATAGATAATATTAAAAATAAATCATTTTTGCCTCGCTCCATGCAGCATACCTTGTGCTGCTAAGTGTAGTCATATTAAAAAAAAAATATTATCTTTAATTTCCAAAAAGAAATATTAGAAATTAGAAGGAGGCTGCTACTTGAGCAGACAGGCAACAATTATAAAAAAACCTAAGAGCAAGCTAGCATAGCAGCCCCTCTCTAGTCATTTTTCATGCAATAATTGAATGCAACAAACCCATATATTATATTATATGTATATTGAATCAAGCCAAGAAATTCTTTTTTTTACTCAAGTAGTATAATATACTAGTATAGAAATAGAATAATCAACCAAGTTATTAAATACTAAAAATTAATAACTGAAATTCACAAAATACTGCACGTGAAGATTGCTTTCAATTAAAAATATTGCTTATCATTATTGAGGGAATAACTAAAAACTAGGGGTGTACATGGGATGCGGGTCGACCCGCCAACCCGATCACCCAACCCAACCCGATTTTTATCTGTATCCGGTCACTTTTGGGTCTAACCCAACCCAACTCGTTGAAACCCGCTTATATTTGGTTCGGGTAATGGGTTTAATAATTTGAACCCGTCGACTCGTAGACCTCACTCGGTATCTAGTTATATATTCTTCTTTAAATTTTGTTTGGCAGCCCTAGCAGTCCAATAGGATTTCATTTCTCTTCTTCTTCAGATTTTCAACTGCCTTCATCCACTTTTTGCGTCCACCTTCTTCCACACTTCTTGGTCGCGCCGCCGTCCACCTTCTTCTTTTGTTCCGCAAGTGCTCAACTGATTTTTATATGAATTAGTTATAATAAGATATTATTAATAACTGATTTTTATATGAATGCTGATGCAATGTGTTCATGCGTCTAGGCTAAATACTGAAATTTTTTCGCAGTTTAGCATTTAATTTGTTTTGGCCTTGTAATCTCTTATATGCTTACTCATAAAATTCGTATCTAATTTTTGAATTGTCTCTTTTAAAAGAGAAATTTAATTTTTGAGTTAAATACTATTTATTTAAATGTTATATTTTATTATAGTTTTACATAATAAATGTATAAACGAAAAACTTATGCTTATAATGAATTTAGTTTAAATTTTTTACATTTGTTAAATACAATTTTTTTAGTTAAATACTATTTATGAGCAAAAATGATACTTATGCAAAAGCTTATGATGAATTTAGTTTAAATTTTTTACATTTAAATCTATTAAACACTTTTTTTTAGTATTTTATTTGAAAATAGTAAGTACTTTAACTATAAACAAATGAAGCACTACTATTAAAAAATTATGATAGTTTAATAAACTAAAATGGTTGATGAGTTATGTGTAATGATGAAAGTAATGTGGTGAACCAAGTAGCAATGCTAGCTGTTTTCTCCTCACTTTTATTATTAATATTTGTTTTTGCAGACTCTCAATTGTTTCCTTCCAGTTGAGGAACTTGTTAAGTGCTTGTACTTGAAGTTGACATTGCTTAGAATTGATGAATTTTCATATTTTTTTGATTTACTGTTGTTGAATTTATTTATGTATTTGAAGATTGTGGGATTTATATTTTTTTTGTGAGAGGTTCATGACTTTTTTAAAGAATTGAATGATGTGATTGAAATTTTATAGGTTTTGAGACATTCAAGTATTAAATATATTTTCATTCAATATATTTTCCCGTAAAATAAAAAACAGTTTATTATTTATGTATAACCCGCCAACCCAACCCAACCCAACCCGTTCTTGATCGGGTCGGTTTGGTTCGGGTTAAATGAAAAAAATACGGAGTTTTGTACCGTGCACACCCCTCCTGTACCTCCCACCCCTCATTCCAATGAAAAAGTCTAAAATGTCCCTTGGTCTAAAATGTTCGAATCAAAGATTTACTAATCTTCGAAAATTTCAAAGAAAGATCAAATTTTCGAAATACAAAAGTAAGAAAAAAATAAAACCCTCGAATATTTACATGAACTTCAAAATTTCGAAATGAAAACCTTCGAAGATTTTATTGAATCCAAATTTTTCGAAGCATAAATTTCGAACCTTTCGAGTAAGGCCAAAATTTCGAAATGCAACATTCGAAACTTTCATTCAATCTGAAAGTTTCGAAATGAAAATTCTGAAACTTTCCCATTAAATGAAATTTTCAAAACTTTCCAATTTCAAAACTTTCCATTAAATGAAATTTTTAAAACTTTCCATTTCAAAACTTTCCCATTTCGAAACTTTCCATTAAATAAAATTTTTAAAACTTTCCATTTCGAAACTTTCCCATTAAACGAAATTTTCGAAACAGTCAGGGACGAATTAATGAAACTTTAAAAAAAATATGCATTTCGAATATTTCAAGTTCAACCAAAGTTTCGAATGTGTTGAAGAAATCTCGAAAAATACATTTCGAAGGTTTAGAATTCATCTAAAGTTTCAAAATTTTGTATGATTTCTAGAAAACTTGTTTTGAATGTTTCAAATTAATCCAAATTTTCGAAACACAACATGATTTCCTGGAATATTTCATTTCGAATATTTCAAGTTAAACAAAGTTTTCGAAATTTACTGGAAAATACAATTTCGAAAGTTTCATTTTAACCAAATGATCGAAAAAAAATAAAAAATCTTAGTTTTTTTATTTCGAATTTATTAAATATTCGAATATTATAAAATATTTGTTAATTTTCGATTGGGGGGTGTGGGGTGGTAAATTTTGTTGTTGTTTTATACATGGTAAAAAAGGGCATTATGGACTTTTCCATTGGAATGAGGGGGTGGGAGGTACAGGAGGGGGGTGCACGGTACAAAACTCAAAAATACGGGTTTAGAACTTAATCCAACCCAAAGATAATTGATCGGGTCGGGTATCGGGTTTTGTCAAAATCGGCTCAACCCAACCCACGTATACCCCTACTAAAAACCATATAATTAGCACTCTTTTTTACTAAAAAAGTATAATTAGCACTAATGTGCCATATTTTAGATAACAAAAACAGATTAACTTAACTTATAGAAACTTTTTCAATTTCTATACTTAAATATATGAATTTTTTTCTAGAAAAATTATTATAAATAATAGTGACAGTAATAGTTATTTTCCATATAACTATCCTATACAAGCTTTTACATGAGTGGAATGGAACATAATAAAATGGAATAAAGTAGAGCGAAACGGAATACAACAAAATGAGTTTACATTCAATTGTTTGGAAAGTAGATGTAATGAAATAAGTTATAATTTTTTTTATTTTATTTTCATCCCTAATTAAAAATACTATTAAGTAAAATTAAAATATTATTATTTTTTAAATATTATCTTTTATTAAAACGAATTAACTAATTAAGAAGAAGAGACACACGTATGCTTGAAGCTCTCGAATTAAGAAACTACAATAATCAATTGTTACAATAGTTCATAGGAAGTCTGGTTTGGTGGTTTGGAGTGACTAGAAGATCATGAATTAAACAATTTTTTCTAATAAAATTAACACTTAACTAAACATTGGCTTTTTAAAAAAATTATTACAATAGTTTATCAGCTTCAATGGTTGGGTTTGTTCCTCAATCTTACCCGTGCAATAACAAAAATAGTATAAAAAAGTTAATATTAAATAAGCTTTAAGTTCCCTATAAAATTTTAAGATTTTCTTTTTAGCTGTAAAAATAATGTTTTTTAGTCCTTATAAAATTATTATACAAGTGGTTTTTTAGTTCATTGAGTCAAAGAACATACGATCCAAGATAAATAACTATGCCTTGAGTCGCGTCCTATCTTCATGTGCATCAATGCATTGGCCTATGAAGGAGTTGATTTATAAATATAGAGATTTTTGAATGTATTGGAATTAAGCAATACAAAGAAAAGCACAAATAAGAAGATCATTAGCAAAGCTAAATCATGACAGAAAAAGAGAACAACAATTTAGTGCAGCTAACCATTCCCAAATTTGATGGATATTATGATCATTGGGCGATGCTTATGGAAAATCTCCTTAGATTGAAGGAGTATTGGAATCTTGTTGAAAGCAACATTCCCACTCTTCCAGAAAATCCGATGCAAGAACAGATCAAGAATGTATAAGACAAAAAATTGAAGGATTTAAAGGTGAAAAACTATCTTTCAAGCAATTGAAAGATGAATCATGGAATAATTCTGAATAGAGACACTTCAAAGGCAATTTGGGACTCGATGAAACAAAAGTATTAGGGATCAACAAAGGTTAAGAGATTCAATTGCAAGCTTTGAGAAAATATTTTGAAGTTCTTGCAATGAAAGAAGGAGAATACGTTGATGAATACTTTGCAAGGACACTTGCCATTGCAAACAAGATGAGGAGTCATGGGGAAATAATGTAGGAAAATGTTGTAGTTTAAAAGATTCTTAGATTGATTACAGGAAAATTTGATTATTTGGTTTGTTCAATAGAAGAATCAAACAATATCACCATTTTGAGCATTGATGAACTCCAGAGTAGCCTTTTGGTACATGAACAATGCATGCAAGGGCATAAATAAGAGGAACAAACTTTGCAAGTCATGCATGGTGGAAGATCAGAAGGAAGAGGCAGGGGTGGTAGAGGTAAGGGAAGACAGGCCATCAGTAAAAAAAACATAGAATGCTACAACTGCCACAAGTGGGGGCACTATCAAAATAAGTGCCCTAGTTGGGAGGAAAATGCAAATTATGCATAATATGATGATGAAGAAGAAATGCATCTCATGACATTGAAGAAAGAAAAGTCTATTGGGAAAGAAGATAAGATACATAGGTTTTTTGATTTTGGATGCAATAACCATATGTGTGACAGTAAATATTGGTTTTTTGAATTTAATGATAAGTTTAGAGAATCTGTAAAATTGGGTAATAATTCAAAGATGGTGATTAGTGGTAAATCTAGTACCAAACTGAAAATTGATGGGTTGACTCAAATATACACATATGTGTATTATATTTATGAATTGAAGAATAACTTGTTGAGCATAGGTCAGCTCCAAAAAACAAGGGTAATAGTGGTGTTTTGGCATGATGAATGCAAGGTGTTCCACGAAGAAAATGGACTAATCATCACTAGTAAAATGATTGCAAACATAATGTTTGTAGTCACTGCTCATGTAATTCATTCATCCTTGTTCATGGTGGAAAAGGATGACATATCATACTTATTTGTTGCTTGGAAAAGGAGATAGTTAAGGGTCTACCTAAGATCAAAGAATAATCCCAAACTTGCACAAATTGCATGATTGGCAAGCAACATATGGAAGTTATTCCCAAGAAAAACAGTTGGAGAACATCTAAGGTGTTGGAGCTGGTCCACTTAGACATTTGTGGTCCAATTAATCCATAGTCAAAAAACAACAAAGGTACTTCATAACCTTCATTGATGACTATAGTAGAAAGACGGGTCTATTTTTTGGTTAAAAAATCTGTTGCACTTAATACCTTTAAGAAGTTTAAGTTTATGGTTGAAAAGAAGTCTGAAAATTCTATTTGTTGCTTGAGAACTGATAGGGGGAGTTTAATTCTATTGAGCTTGATGATTTATGCAGTACTAATGTAATTAACAGTAGCCTATACTCCTCAGCAAAATGGAGTGGCTAAGAGAAAAAAATAGAATTGTGATGAATATGGTGAGATGTATGTTAGTTAAGCAGTGAATTGGCCAGTATATGTACTAAATAGAAGCCCTACTTTAGCACTAAACAATTATACCCCTTAGGAGGTTTGGAGTGACATCAAATCATCAGTAAAACACTTCATAATTTTTGGATAAGTTGCTCTAGAAGTAATGGATTGGTCAATATGTGTACTAAATAGAAGCCCTACTTTAGCTATAAAAAATATGACTCTTCAGAAAGCTTAGAATGGCATCAAACCATCAGTAAAACACTTTAAATTTTTTGGATTAATGACTCATGTTCACATACCAGTTGCTCAAAGAAAGAAACTGGATTATAAAAGCACTAAGTGTGTGTTGTTGGGAATTAGTGAAGAGTTTAAGGCTTATAGACTATTTAATCCTATGACTAGAAAGATAATTGTAAGCAGAGACATAAAGTATTCTGAAACTGAAAAATGGGACTAGAAAGGAAAAGAAGCAAGAAAGGAAATTGATTTGGAAGATGGTGAATTTTATGATGATGATGTCATAATAGAGACAAAGGTAGAAGATAATGTTCATATTGAAGATGTAAATTCAAGTCAAGGTGATGTTTTTCTACTGAAAATGAATCAGAAACATATTAAGGGAGGGATAAAATACCCCCTCAATGGATGAATGGTTATGTAACTGGTGATGAGTTGCAACATCTAGATGATTCATAGTTTGAACTGCATAACCTAGCAATCTTCAGTACCAGTGATCCTGCTACATATGAAGAAGCTTCTCAACATGATGTGTGGAGAAGAGCAATGGATGATGAGTTGAAGGCAATAAAATAAAATGATACTTAGGAGTTAGCAACACTGCCTTGTGGAGTCAAAATAATGGGAGTCAAGTGGATTTTTAAGACCAAATACAATGAAGAGGGAAAGTTTGAAAAGAACAAGGCTGGGCTTCTGGCCAAAGGGTATTCTCAACAACATGGCATTTACAACAGTAAAAAATTGGAATATTTTCCAGTTAGATGACAAAAGTGCTTTCTTTCATGGAGTATTAAGTGAAGTTGTATACACTAACTAACCTCTGGGTCATGTGAAGAAAAGTGAAGAATTCAAGGTTTGAAGGCTAAAATAAGGCTTTATATAGCCTTAAACAATTTCTTAGGGCATGATATAATATAATTGAATCATATTTCTCCAAGGAAGGATTCAATAAGTGTCATCACGAGCACACTTTATTTGTCAAGGCAACAAGTGATGGGCGAGTGATGATTGTGAGCTTGTATGTAGATGACCTTATTTTTATAGGAATCAATGAAGACATGTTTGTGAAATTTAAGGCTTTAATGATGAAATAATTTGCTACGACAGATCTTGGAAATATAAGGTATTTCCTAGGGATTGAAATGTCTCAAGGCAAAGAAGGAATCTCCATATGTCAGCAAAAATATGCCAATGAGGTCCTAAAGAAGTTTGGGATGGATGGCAGTAAAGCGGTTGCCAATCCCATTGTGCTTGGAAGCAAATTGCCCAAGGAAACTAGTGGCAAGTTTGTACATTCAACAAGGTACAAGCAGATAGTTGGGAGCTTAATGTACCTTACAACAACAAGACCTAATTTGATATACGATGTGAACATGGTGTGCAGATATATGAATAAGGTAGATGAGATGCATCTGTTAGTAGTCAAAAGGATACTAAGATACCTAAATAGAACTACAAATTTAGGTATCGTGTACAAAAGGGAAAGAGCAAGTGAACTGAATGGATTCACCGACAGTGATTATGCAAGGGATGTAGATGATAGAAAAAGCACATCCGGATACGTGTTATGGTCCTCAAAGAAGCAGACAATAGTGACTTTGTCAACCATTGAAGTTGAGTTCATTTCTACAACATCATGTGCCTGTCAGTGTGTATGGTTAAGAAGAATCTTGGAAAGGCTAGGCAACCACAGCTAAAACTATTAGCTATTAGTAGAAGTTGTTTTCTTGTTATTCAATTAGGAAGTTAATTATTGTTAATGAAGTATAACTAACTTCTAGATCAATGTATAAATAAGGCATTCCTAGAATGAATAAAAAAAGTTTTGCCAAATTAACTTCTCTATCAATCTTACAATTACACGTGTGAATTGGGAGAAATTCCCCTAATTCCTCCCAAGTTGACTTGAATTTTGTAAAGTATGTAGTTACAGATAAAGAACCTTGATGACAAGAAAAAAAATATCCTTCTTCAATTGAAATATGTGTGGACCATTGTTCTGGTGGAAGCACATTCGAAGATCATACCAGATTTCAAATGTAGAATTGGAGTAGATCACGGGAGCTTGAATTTCCTTCGTGATTGAATGGAGAATCCAAGACACACAATGATGTTGTTTATGTGCCAAGCCAAGAACTGAGGATCATCCTCAACTAGAGGAGCAATATAACCATATGAAACCAAGTTTGATCCATCCAGAAAGCGCCATGATCAAGGCACGACGCCATGATCCATAGTTATTTCTAGTTAGAGGATGAGAGGCGAGGACGAGCCCAAGGTAATTGTTATTGGCGATATAGAAAGGATTTCCATGATTGTTGTTGGCGAGTTCAAAATTGATATCAGCCATGATGAATAAGAATGAACAAGATAGAAAAGGAAAAAAAAAACAGTAAAAAAAGAAAAACTTCTAATACCATGTTGAAGATTATATTCATCGCGATGAAGAACCAGAAAAATACTGAATATCTTCTTGCATTAAAAAAAAGGGTAAAAGTTACAAAAATTAATTGACATTAATAAGAATTAAATTAAATGATTGTACGTCATATTCTTTGAGTTTACCAATGAAATTTGCATATTTTCTTTGACAATGCTTCAATTAATATGTCTCGAAAATAATTCCAAGTGCATTAAATTTACTTTGAAAACTAACAACATTAATAAATACTTATGAAAATATCCATTTAGCTATTTACAAATATCAAAGTCAATTAATGTAAAAGTGACCTTAATAATCTAAAAATACATTTGATCGGAGAACTAACTATATGTATTGAGTCCCATTTTATAATCATGTGTAACCATTCAATGTGACTTGAGGAGTTGGTTATGAAGATCGATTTCCCAAACTATTAGGTAGACGTAAGGTGGATTATTGAGAATTAACAACTTAGTATAAACATCCTAATTGACTTTAATTACATTGTCTTCTTAGTTAGAAATTCTCCAAATATAGAAATCACATTGCTATAAACAATTTAGATACATTTTAGATGCATGCAAAAAAACCTATTAATTAAAGAGATTTTAATTGGTAGAGGAAAGAAATCCTAATTTTAGGGTTGGAGTTCGAATGGTTTTAAAGAAGAATGAGTAAAGTCAATTGTATGAATTTTTTGTAGTAGTGATTAAATAGCATTATAATGACCAATGTAGTGGGGTTATTATGATGAATGTACGATCAATATGCATAGACGACTATGAACATTTAATATGAAAACCATTTATTTTCTCATTTAAGTTGCACGCATGAGTATATGTTTAATGGATTAAAAGAAGGTTAGTGGAAATTTCACATTTATTAGTTTAGTAGGATAATAATAATAATAATAATAATAATAATAATAATAATAATAATAATAATAATAATAATAATAATAATAATAATAATATTACAAATTAGTTATATCTCTTGTAAGCATAGCTCATATGATAAAGGGACTGCGAAGATATCTCTTGTAAGCATAGTTCAGGTTGGAATCTGCACTTCTCCGCTAAGTCATTTGAAAAAAAGTTATATGGTGAATTAGTGATAAACATATAATAAAATAAGATAATCCTCTAAAATGAATTATAAGGAAAAGCAAAATCAAAGGTAGTTGATTACATTTAATCTATTCAAACTCAATAAAAAAAAATTAAATTTATTATTTAAATTACCTTCAGTAACTAATAAATTGGGTCATTAGAAATAGAAAAGAAAAATAAATTTAATTAGGATATTTTGGAGATACTATCATTATATATGAGAGAAGTTTGTGATATTTGCTTATATTTTCTTTCCAAAAAATATGTGTTAACATGATTAATTAATGAAAAATTTAAGAAAAATTTGAAGAATTTAATTTTATCAATCACAATCACAATCGTTAAATTATAAATAATATTTAATTTTTTTTATAACTAATTATAAAGTCACCCACGTAATAGACCATAATTTATTGACTAACATTACATGAAAATTAAACTCAAATTTAAATATATGTTAAATATTTAGATATCCTAATTATCCTAACAACTATTTACAAAAATATCATCTCCATGAGTTTCATTAATTATGTTTAAATTGATGTTTTAGTACTCCATCTCCGTTGTTACAATAAGTAACTTATTTGACAACAATTTCATATATATTAAAAGAAAATATAAATGTAAGAGATAAAATAATATATGTACTAAATTATATTTTATTAAGTACTTTTTCCATAATATAATATAAGTAAATACATCTATTTTTTCGTGTGGCGATGAATTGACTATCAGCTGAACTCGTCACATAAACAATTAATGTTTATGTCAATCTCATTAACAGAGATATTATATTGTTCGTCGTCTTTCAATTTAATTGTGGTATTTTCTTATTTTCAAAATTTATGAAACAAATATTCAATCTCTACAATTTCAAAGAACAATTAAATACTTTATTTATTAATAATTTTATTTATATTTTACTTTCAATTGAAGTATATTCACTATTACCATTATAAGAGAGAGGAATACATTAACAAACTAGTTTGTTGTTAAGTACTACTGTCAAGTTAATTATTTATCATGCATCCAGCCAAAAAAGTGAAATTATTAATGTACATTATTGTAATTCTCTACAAGTACAGTCCACTTAAATTAAATTAAAATAATGAAGTCAAACAATAATTCCATGTGTGCAAAGTTAATCTTCTCGTCAAATTGAGACACCTAAGAATTGAATATTAAAACTTCCCAGCAGACTTTCTAGAACAAACACCAGGACGAACGTGATTTGTTTATGACTAGTCGAGATTGAATAATAAATCTCCTTCCTTTAGAGGAAAATGACTTTTCATAAATAAATAAATAAACACAAGGAATGTATTTAATATTATGATCTTAATTTTCTAACACGTGTTATCTTCTGTTTTTGTGTAGAATTATCTATTTGATCAATGAATTACTCAAATTCATTAACTTAATTTCTACATTAACAATATTTTAAAGAAATTAAAAGTTATATTATTAGTATAAATTTTAGTATAAAATTATTTTATATTGACAACTAATCACATATTAACAATTCAAAATATCCTTTATACCAACAATGATTAGTTGTCGGTAACAATGTATCATTTTTAATCTCAATTTTTAAATCATCAATAATTTATAAATATTATTTAATTTTATCTCTCTTTTAATGTCTGTAAAAAAACTAAATTAACGTAAAACAGATCAATCTAGTTAATAATAATTCAGCTAAGATCTTACAAAGATTTGAGTTAAAATTTCGTTGTTAATGTAAAAAATTCGTTAGTATATAATATGTAATGACATTTGTTAATCCACTCTAATTTTATGATAATTCTAAAATCTTGATAAATTTTGAGACTAACGTAAACGGTATAAATTTTTTTATATTTGTCGTCAATCAAAATAAAATCTCTTCATTTTTTATTTATTTTTATTTTTGAATAAATTCAAGTTTTTTAATTAACTCCTAGTTGTATAATCCACATTTTGATCCTTCGAATCTACTATGAACTCCTAAACATTATGACATTAATCAAAGACATAAATAAATAAATAAACATAAGGTTGTTTATCAAATATTTAATATGTTCAATTATTTCTAGAGACACATTTTGTCGCCACCCATTACGACTTATTCTTCATAATTTCCTTGCAATGCCCGCCATAGACTTACCACCTTTGACCTTAATCTCTCTTTCTCTTCAACACGCTTATTATTATTCTCTTCTTCTTCTTCTTCAATATTATCAACACCTCTTTTTTCTTATATACTTTATTACATACTCTTCTCAAACTTTGTTTTAAAAAAAAAAACTTCCACAAAATTTGTTCCTCTCAAAACCAACTTCATTCATTGTAACTTTCTTTAGTTCTTGCTTGTTTTTTCTTCTTTTTTCTTTCAAGTCTTTTATATATATAGCTATTATTAACATGTTATTAGCATTATAATAAAATTGTAAAGTGTTATTAACATGTTTGGATAATATTGCACTGAAGCGTGTTTTACTAAGGACAAAACTGTGAAGACTACTTACACAGAATTCAAAGCAGACAATACCTCAAAGTTGAAGTCGAAAACTTGAGATGGATTCTAAGAGGCCACTTTTGTTACAATCTCCAAGAACACCAAATGATCAAGAATTTCCAACAATTCCAACTTTTCCTGAGCTACCAAAATCAAAGTCAAGTTCAAGTAACACAGTAACATTTTCTGGTGTGGAAAATTACCAAGTTGAGAAAAACAACAACTCTTTAAACTCATCATCATCAAGTAGAACTACTATGTCAATTCATTCCATTCATTCAAGCAGTAGAAACAATTCTGTGAAAGAAATTAGTAGTTTAAGCCATTCAGGTTCAAAATTCATGAGGTATGGTTCAAAGGGTGGTTTTGATTCAGAAGGATTAAGCATGTCACAAAGAGAACTTAGAGATGAAGATGCAAGATTGGTTTACATAAATGATCCTGAAAAAACCAATGAGAGTTTTGAATTCTCAGGAAATTCGATTCGAACTGCAAAATACTCGATTCTCACTTTCGTTCCGAGGAACTTGTTTGAACAGTTTCATAGAGTTGCTTATGTTTATTTTCTCATCATTGCTATTCTCAATCAACTTCCTCAACTAGCTGTTTTTGGAAGAGGTGTTTCAATTTTACCATTAGCTTTTGTTCTTTTTGTTACTGGTGTGAAAGATGCCTTTGAAGATTGGAGAAGACATAATTCAGATAAAGTTGAGAATAACAGGTTAGCATCAGTTTTGGTTAATGATAGTTTCATAGAGAAAAGTTGGAAAGATATTAAAGTTGGTGAGATTGTGAAAATCAAAACAAATGAAACAATTCCTTGTGACATTGTTTTGTTATCAACTAGTGATCCAACTGGTGTTGCTTATGTTCAAACAATTAATCTTGATGGCGAGTCGAATTTGAAGACTAGGTATGCGAAACAAGAGACAGGTTCAAAGGTTCAACAGAGGTTTCAGGGTCTCATTAAGTGTGAGAAACCTAATAGAAATATATATGGATTTATGGCCAATATGGAAATTGATGGTAAGAAGTTATCACTTGGATCTTCTAATATTGTGCTTAGAGGATGTGAGCTCAAGAATACTAGTTGGGCGCTTGGTGTTGCGGTCTATTGTGGCCGCGAGACTAAAGCTATGCTCAACAGTTCTGGAGCTCCATCGAAGAGAAGTAGGCTAGAGACGCGGATGAATCTAGAAATTATTATGCTGTCATTCTTTCTTGTGGCATTGTGTACAATCACTTCAGTTTGTGCTGCGGTTTGGTTAAAGCGCCATAAGGATGAGTTGAATCTGTTGCCTTATTATAGGAAACTCGATTTTTCGGAGGGGAAAGTTGAAGATTATAAGTACTATGGTTGGGGATTGGAGATCTTTTTCACATTTCTTATGTCAGTTATAGTTTATCAGGTCATGATTCCTATTGCATTGTATATTTCGATGGAGCTTGTTCGCGTTGGCCAGGCTTATTTCATGATCGAAGATGATCGATTGTATGATGAAGCTAGTAATTCAAGGTTTCAATGCAGGGCTTTGAATATTAATGAAGATTTGGGACAAATTAAGTATGTGTTCTCAGATAAAACTGGTACACTTACTGAGAATAAGATGGAGTTTCAATGTGCTAGCATTTGGGGAGTTGATTATAGTTCAACAAAAGGTGGCATGGAGAGTGAAGAAGGTGAATACTCAGTGCAAGGTAAGATTGATTTTTCTTCTTTTACTCATATATAAGTTGTCTGTTATCTGTCATAGACTAGTATTTTAGGCCCGGCCTGACTTTTATGAAAGTCTGATATGACATGTTAATCTACTTAAAGACCTATTTGAGCGGTAATTAGAGGCACTAATATGCTAGGTCGAGTTAGACTTTGCATATATAGGTCTTGTCTGTCAGTTGTCGTTGGCTAGTTTTTTAGACTCGACCTAACTTTTTTAAAAGTTTGATATGGCCTATTAGTCTACTTGAAAGTAATCTGACCTATCTTTAAATAACATGTTTGTTTTCTTTTATTGTATGGTGTTAGTTGATGGAAAGGTGTTGAAACCAAAGATGAAGGTGAAAGTTAGTCAAGAGCTTTTGCAATTGGCAAGATCAAGTGGACTTGAAAATGAAGAAGGGAAAAGGATTTATGATTTCTTTCTAGCACTTGCAACCTGCAATACTATTGTGCCTCTTGTTGTTGACACACCTGATCCTGATGTCAAGTTGTTAGATTATCAAGGAGAATCACCAGATGAACAAGCATTGGCGTATGCCGCAGCGGCCTATGGCTTTATGCTTATCGAACGAACCTCGGGTCACATAGTCATTGATATTCATGGAGAAAGATTAAAGTAAGTTGGTTGCTAACAAACTTTCTATTTCGTAATCGCAATTGCAACTGCATTAATCATATTTATCTGCAATTTAAACCCTTCTATACGATTATTAGTAACGAGTCATACATTTATTTAAATCTTGCATATGCTACATAAGTGCATGCATTTCTTGAGTTCCTTCTTCTCTAGCTATGTAATTGTGTGACTCACATAGTAAGACCATATTTAAATAAACAACTTAATTACGTGTTTATATATAAGTTATTTTTATAACACAAGATAGAATAAAGTTAAGCTGTTTTAATAAACTATCTTGGAGAGTTTATGGAAAAAACCTGAAAATAACTTGTATGTCGTAAGTTGTTTTAATAAGGTTTCCAAAAACAGTCTCACAAGTGCTTATACCAATTGACAAGTGCAAATAAGCCAATTCAAACAGGTCCAAATAAGTCAATCCAAACATACCATAAGTTTACTTATCTTGATAATGATTAGCCAATATCATGAAATCTTCTATAATATGATGCAAACAAACACTAATTATCCCAATTCTAATGAATCTTCTCATTATGACCATTGCAGGTTCAATGTCTTAGGATTACATGAATTTGACAGTGACAGAAAAAGAATGTCAGTCATATTAGGCTACCCTGACAATTCATTCAAACTTTTTGTCAAAGGAGCAGACACAACAATGCTTAATATAATAGACAAATCACACAACATAAACTTAATCAAATCAACAGAAACTCATCTTCACTCATATTCCTCCCTTGGTTTAAGAACACTTGTCATAGGAATGAGATCACTAAATCATTCAGAATTTGAACAATGGCATGCAGCTTATGAAGCAGCAAGCACTGCTGTTTTTGGAAGGGCTGCAATGTTGAAGAAAATCTCAAACAATGTTGAAAACAATGTTTGCATATTAGGAGCTTCTGCTATTGAAGATAAACTTCAAAAGGGTGTTCCAGAAGCTATTGAATCATTAAGGAATGCTAATATTAAAGTTTGGGTGTTAACTGGTGATAAACAAGAAACTGCTGTGTCAATTGGTTTTTCATCAAAGCTTTTGACAAGAAACATGACACAAATTGTTATTAATAGTAACAGTAAAGTTTCTTGTAGAAAAAGTTTGAAAGATGCACTTGAAAGGTCTAGAAAACTTGTTGATGATAATGATGCAAGTTCAACACAAATTGCTTTGATTATTGATGGTGGAAGTCTTGTACATATTCTTGATAGTGAACATGAAGAAGAGGTTAGTTTCATTATATCTTTGTGGAATTACTAAACAGGTTTAATAATCTGCAAATAGTTCAGGGACTAGCAGAATAAGTAAACCTATTGTTTACATTTTAGAGTGAATTTGTTGATGGTGTTTTATTTGCTGATTTTTGACTACTTATGTGTTGATTATTCAGCTATTTCAACTTGCAAGTTTGTGTTCTGTTGTTCTTTGTTGTCGAGTGGCTCCACTGCAAAAAGCTGGTATTGTTTCACTTGTGAAGAATAGAACATCTGATATGACACTAGCCATTGGAGATGGTATGAATTCTTCTCTTCACATGTTTCAACTTGACAATTTAATATATCTTTGGTCCCTCTAATATATCAACTTTTTTCGTTTTAGTTCCTGTAAAATTGTTTCATTTTGTCATCGTTGTTCTGTATCATGTAGACTAATAGAACATTAATCACAAATTACAAGGATTAAATTGAAAAAAAGTTTATTACAAAGACTGAAAAACAAAATAACGATGATTACAATGAAATAATATTTTTTTAGGGACTACGAAACAAAAAACCTGTAACGAATCAAAACACAAAATAGGCATATTGTAGAGACTAAATACACACTTCCTCAAAAATAAAATATAAATAAAAGAATATTTGAAAAGTTGATGTTTCGGGTCTAAATTTTAGATCAAATACATCTAACTTTTCATATAACTAATATTTTTTTACTAGTCTAATTTATGTCCTTTGTTTTATATTAAAGAAAAAATACTGATGTATATGTATGTGTTACAGGTGCTAATGATGTGTCAATGATTCAAATGGCTGATGTTGGAGTTGGTATAAGTGGACAAGAGGGTAGACAAGCAGTAATGTCATCAGATTTTGCAATGGGGCAATTTAGGTTTTTAGTTCCTCTCTTATTGATACATGGTCATTGGAATTACCAAAGGCTTGGTTACATGATTCTATACAACTTTTACAGAAATGCTGTCCTTGTTCTTGTCCTGTTTTGGTAAGTTATAATAAAACAAATGTTATATCAAAAGTTATTTAGAAAAAATATTATTTTTCTTTTTTGGTTGCTATTAGTATGTTCAAGAGATGAAGAAGTAGTTTAGTATTGGCGGAAATTCACATGGGTTCCATTAAATTTATATGAGACCTGTCAAATTTAGTAGGACTCATAAATTTCAACCAATAAAAAAATAGTGTATTTAAATATGTGTGTGAGAGAGTGTGTCTTTAGCATTATTCAAAATATTATACGAGATACTATTAAGAGAGGTTTAGAGGCCATTGGTTTGGATATAGACATGATTTATTATCTATGTTATATCGACACTTCAGATTAAAGGTGTGTCTGATGTCTAATACGTGTAGGTGTCTGACACCAACATATATAGTTATATATTCAATAACTTTCATTTTTTTCAAATTATTATTGATGTCGACCTGACGATGTCAATATCGTGTTTAGTGTTCATGTTTTGGTTTGTACTTCATAGTTTATAGCACAACACTATGGAGTCATTTGATCCTTGTAGCCTTTCTTACATAGTGAAATAAAGCTTGATTGTTTTTGTATTGGTGTGTTCTATATTCTCCTATAGTATGATAATAATCTATGCAGCACAAACACTTCAGATTAAAAACATATCTGATACCCTACACGACATAACACTGGCACATATGGCTGTACTAAATCACATACTGATGTCTATGTGTCAGTGTCAATATTGTGTTCTTGTCTGTACCATTACTTAATAGATAATAATTGTATTTTGATTTTGTATTTTACCATGTTAATTAATTACACATTGTTGTGTGCCTTTGCTTTTTAGGTATGTACTCTTCACTGCCTTCACATTAACAACAGCAATAAATGAATGGAGCTCAACATTATACTCAATAATCTACAGTGCACTACCAACAATCATTGTTGGAATCCTAGACAAAGATCTTGGTAGAAGCACTCTCCTAAAATACCCTCAACTATATAGTGCTGGCCAAAAAAATGAAGCATACAACAAGAAATTGTTTATATTAACAATGATTGATACATTATGGCAAAGTATGGTTATTTTTTGGTTTCCACTATTTGCATATTGGAAAAGTACTATTGATGTGGCAAGCATTGGTGATCTTTGGACACTTGCAACTGTTATTTTGGTTAATTTGCATTTGGCTATGGATGTTGTTAGATGGTATTGGTTGACACATGCTGTTATTTGGGGATCTATTTTTGCTACTTTTGTTTCTGTTATGATCATTGATGCTATTCCTCAACTTCCTGGTTACTGGTATGTATTTACTATCTATCTCTTTTTATATACTTTTTTCTTTTTGCATTTAAAACTTTATACATTGCTTATTTATATAGAGACTAATATTTGAATCTTCAAAATTTTGACAGGGCCTTCTTTCATGTTGCAAGCAGTGGATTGTTTTGGTTATTGTTGCTAGGAATTGTGATAGCAGCATTGCTTCCACGTTTGGTTGTAAAATTTATTTACCAATATTATTTTCCTAGTGATATTCAAATTTCTAGAGAAGCTGAAAAGATGAGACAATATCAGAGAATTGTTGAAAGTGGACAAATAGAAATGCTTCCTGTCTCAGATCTTCAACATAGATAAGAGAAGTGATTTTGTTTATATTTTATTTTTTTTGTTAATTTTGTAAAGTTGCATATTCTTTAGGATACTTTTGGAGCATTAGTTTTTGTATGTTGCGGATTTAATTGTTACCTATCCGAAGGATAGTTTTATTTATTTATTTATTTATTAATATTAGACTTTAGAGGTTTGTTATATTTTTATTTTTTTGTGTCCATAGCATGTTGTAAATTAGGATTGATTACAGCAGATAATGTAGTTAGTTGATTACATTTACATGATTTTTTTTTTTTTTTTAATTTGAAGATGCAATTTGATAATGCTGAATTCAGTTTTTGTTAATGCAATTTGAAGTTATGTGATTTGTACATTGTAATTGGTGTCTTTTTTTTTAGGAGTAATTAGTGTCTTTCTATAGATATATAATATTTTGTATAAAACACATCATTAATAACAACTACCTCATAAAAAAAATCAAAATTAAGGGGTTGAAAAAAATCATGAAAATATTAATAAAATTAGGTATAGCAGAAGAGACTAAACTCCCATAAAATGGTAAACTTCAAATTTTCGTGAGTAGAGGTATTTATATTTAGCGTGATGCGTTTAAAAAAATAATAATTCTAGTGAAAGGAACATGCGAAGAAAATAAAAACTAAATTTTAAATGAGGAACTAAAATCTCAATTCAAATAAAATAGGAGGATTTAAGCTTTGACTTTTTAAAATAACAAAGTTCTAAAACGAATTTAATTTATGTATACAAATGTTATAAATTTTTTTTTACGTACATTCAATCAAATCACTCCATGTAAATTTTTATAAAAATATTTTAAAACCTAACTTAAGCAATTGGCACTATGATGTGATTTTATTTAATGTATTTGTGAAAAAAATTACACGGTCAATATATAAAAATTAATCTCTTATAAAATATGTATTTAATAATCTTTTATGACATCTGATAATTTCATTAATAAGAACATATTTATTTAATTATATAAAAAAAAAGTTAATCTAAAGTGATATTATGTTCAAACAAAG
>JBBPBQ010000001.1:3431172-3482250 GCA_037974755.1 Cicer yamashitae | reverse complement strand
TTTAGAACTTAAATATGCTAGATCAGAATTTATTTTGAATTTTATGAGCATACATTATTACTTTTCTATACTATAGCTACCATAAATAATTAATTGTGTAATTATTTTATTATGATAAGTACGAAAGTGTAGTAAAATGAAAAAATTAATAATTTTTATTAATTAATTATTTATGTAAAAATAGATTATACCAACCATGTTCGGTCTTATTATGTCATTTATTTTACCTTAGAAAAAATTAAAATATTCACCTTTATTACTTATCTTACAAATAAATTCATTTTTCATGTATTTTTCTTAAAACTATTGCAAAATACTAAAATAAATATTTTTATTAATTTAAAAAATACCATCACGAGGTTCTAAGCAAATTTTTACTTGAATAATTGTTCTAATTCAAACTAACACCTAGTTATTTTTATTTTTGGGGTTATAACTAACTAACACCTCCATACTAGAAATTGTATAAGCTATGGTTAATTAATAAGTCTCCTGTCTCCATCAAAAGATTAGAGTCATTAGACAAATCGTTTCTAATATTTAATTTTCTATGGCTAATGAAGACTAGAGGCACATTGAACATCTAGAAGACCAGAGCTGCAGGTAAATAACACTTAACATAATTGATTATGTCATCACATTTTATTATATTTTTTAGGAAACTATGTCATAATCATATAGACTTTAATATATATCCCCATTGCAATAAAACTCAGAGGAGAAGAGGAGCAGAGGAGAATACTAGAGCAGTGGTTCTCCCACATCAATCTATATCGAAGAATTATTGTGCGAATTAATGGATAGCTTGTAGATATTTATCATTTAACATAAAAATACAAAACTAATATCATATATTGGTATGTAATATAACATTGCATTTTTCAATATCCTCCCCCCTTTGAACATGATTAAATGTAGTTGCTGCATTAAAAAAAAAAAATAAGTAAAAAATACATTTATATGTTTAATTTAATTTCCGCTTAGTTTGCACTATTAGTCTTTTTTTTCACCATAATTTATATGATTACATTTTGTTTGCACTATTAGTTCTTTATCTCAATTTCGATAACAATTAGCTCAATTGAAAGTTTATAATAATTTGAAAATCTACCAAATGTTGAAATAATATGTCTTTCATACTAATCCTTTAAAAAACATTCATCAACTTTATAAATGATATATATTTCTTGATTTTCTCTATAACAATTTAAATACATGTATAACATTTAAAACAAATTAATAAATCTCTATCCACATAATTAATGTCTTTAACTTCCTTCACATGCAAAATAGTTTGGATTGTCAATTTATTTCAATTAGATCTTAACATTTCATGACAATAATTCGAGAAAATTTTCAAACTTAAATGACTGTTTGTGTAATTTAGTAATTCTTAAAGGCTAATGGTGCAAATGAATATAACTTAAAGAATCGAATCGGGAAAAATATAAAATTAAAGAACCTAAGCAAAAATTGAGCTAAATTTAAAGGACTAAACGTGTATTTTCGCCAAAAAATAATGTCATTATTTCTTGGAAGCTTCAGAATGTATGACTTAATTGCATCAAACTCACTAGTAAGATGAATTTTTTATGTTATCATACTTTTAGATAAAACAATTCACATGCAGACAAATCAAGTGTTATCCAATCACAATTTTGTTTGGTGGAATTCAATAAATCTTTTTATTGCGAAGGAGTTTTTTTATAAATAAATATATTTTTTTTTACTAATTTTCACTTTTCTTAATTGTCATGAATTTGGTTTGTATTAAGTTGATTTTTTAGAAGTAGAGTTTCTCTTTCTAATTTATATGCAATTGATTTGAGTTTTTTTGCACCATAGTCTTTTTTTTTTCACCATAATTTTATTCAATTGGATTTTTCTAATAAGATTTCTAATGAGAGTGTTGTTTATAGATCCAATGATGGTTTCCTTAGGTATTAGTCTAATCCCCCAAACTCTTAGGTTTATTTTTGCTTTTTATTGGAATCTCCAAGTGCTGCAAATGAGGGTTAAAGGTTGGGTACTATAGTTCTGAAATCTTCATCTACTCTATTGTAATGTTTTTGCACCTCTTTTACCTAAAAAAAATTAACAACAATTATTATGATTAAATAAAAGTAAATCAATACAAAATTATTGATAACAAAAATAGTATTACTGGCAACAAAAGCTCATTCAATTGATAAAGAGTTGACGCATACTTACAAGTGTGTGAGTTCAATTCTTTCCACGGATGTTGAGACTTCATTAGTGGATAATCTATAATCATTGCTACCAGCACTGACTAAACCTTGAGACTTATCCTAACCTTGTTAAGGCCTGAGATTCAATTTACCTTCTTCTTCTCCTATATTATGTTCAAATTGATTAATCAAAACGTGTATTTTTAACAAATAGAAACGATCAAAATTGACCAATTTAGACAAAAATTTAAAATTTTGAGAACGTTGGAGGGAAAATAAGTTCAAATAAACTAGTTTGTAGATTGGTTGGTCCAACCCGACCACCCAATTCGTATCGACAAAAAAAATGGTTTGAGTCGGGTAAATTAGTGTGAATGGACAATCTGTTTTCACAAAATAGAAACTGCTAAAAAAATTTGGGTACTGGGTAAAACCAGACCTAATCCATCTTAGTGACTCATTTCCTAAAATTTATTTGGTTATTTTAGTATGTTGCACTTTAGTTATTTTGATACTCGTAAGTATTTTATGCAATTTTAAAAATCTTGTAACTTTGGTTATATTGATGCTTGCAATGAAAGTATTTTACGATAAATTTTATGATTTTGATATTCTCATTAATTGTATATTTATATATATTTAGTGCGTTTGTTTCAGATTTTTTCATGAAAAAATCTATTTTTTTAAATCAAAAATCATTTTATAGGGTTTGAAGGGCGTTTGTTTCAGATTTTTTAAAAATCATTTTTTGGCTAAAAATGAAAAGCTAAAAATAGTAGCTTCTCAAATTCGCGCGATAGATGAGAGAGAAAGATGCCAAAAATTTTAAAAACACGGAACTTAACTCACTAATAAGAGAAAATGATGTAATTACCCTTACTCTTTTTGAAAAATCCAAAATTTCCCTCTATCAATTTTTACTGGGTTTTCTCATCAGTTTCAGGCACTTAATTGTGACAGTTTTTCTCCTTTCAGGAGGCTCTCATATGGGTTTTTCATCAAGTAAATTTCCTTCTCCTTTTCAATTTTTTCACATAATTTTTTTATTGTTTCTACGCCTTTTATTTGAATCATTTTATTTTTACATCATTCATATATTGATACTATTTTTTTGTTGCTTTTTTGTGTTTATTTATTGTTTTTTGATGAGTACTTAAGGTACATTAATCAATTTTAAAATGTGTATAAGAAATGGATTAAACTTATAAATTTTGTAGAGTATTATAAAAGTCATGTCCTTTATGGTAATTTTGTAGTTTAAAAAATCACTTTTATAAAATTGTATACAAACAGATTAAAAATCATTTTTTAAAAAAAATCATTTTTATGATAGTAAACAAACGAAAATAAAAAAAATCATTTTTAGACAAATCTCTACAAAATAATCTCTAAATTTTTTGAACTAAAAATCATTTTTATTTAAGCTGAAACAAACGCACCCATTAATTGCTAAAAAGATAGTAAAAATACGTTACACTATATTTTTGAAAAAATTAAAGTTGTGACATTTTTTCAAAAAGAATATAATTATCCATCGTTAATAATTAAATTAAAAAAAAAATATGACTACTATAATACAACTTAGTGTTTTCTACACAGTTGTGACTGTAATACCAAGCCAAAGCCCAATCCACTTGGCCCATCATTTTCCATTAAAGAAAAAAATAAACACATTTTTTAACAATTAATTTTTAGAATTAAAAAATAAAACAACAAAACTCAGTACAACAGCTCCGTCAAATCAAACCTTCGTTGGCACTGAACTCAACTCGCCGGATAACGCATCGGAGTTACTCGGCGGCCGCCACAACCAGCGACAAACTCCGTCCAGGTTTTCTTTTTCTTTCCTCCTTTCCTTCCCTTTTCCTGTAGCTCGCGCTAGGATACGATTCCACCGCAATTTGCGGCCACCATAGCCCCTTCTATAATTTGAAGGCACCAAGTTGCTTTTCGATTTTCGGAACACCGATTGTGATACTTACTTAGTTATCAAATCTCATGTGTATCATATAGCAATAACAATTGATAGCTTGATTTTTAAGGTTTAGGGTTTTGATTTATCATTACCAACCTCATTAGCTGCATAGAAAAATGATTATAATAATAACAATGTAATTATGTAACTTTTCTCCAAAATAAATGTCAAAACTTCAAATGAGTTTTTTTTTAGTGCTTTTCTCATGAGCTAAATATAACAAGTTTAAGAAAGAAAAAAAAACTCGAAAAACTAGCTGTATAACAAAATTGCTTTTTGTAATCTTAAGGGTTAGTGTTGTGCTTACTCGTTGGCAATCTCTTTAGTGTGTGTTTGGATTTGTGGTGATTGGTGAGTTGGGCTAAATCACGGTTGAAGTCATTTTGTTGAAGTTTTCAACATGTGGCTTTTATCAAAATCATTGTGGCAAACCCTGGTTTTGGCTAACTCACTGTATGCTGATCCAAACATGCACTTAGCTACATAGCAGAGTAGCTCGTGAATGCTCCTGAATTCTTGTAGTGGGAATCGGGATGCAATATCAACCATAGAAGCTACCAGCTACTATTGTATAAGATGTCACATTCCCTATTGTAACCTCGTTACAACCCACCTTCAGAAATCACTTGTCCTTCTTGTCTTTATTTGTTTTCATGACAACTTGTGATTGGCAAGTTTTTAGATTTAACTGTTGTGGTCTCAATTATTTAGTTCATTTGTCTAATTTATGAATTTTATTAAGTTATGAAGATTTCCATTGTGTTCTCTTAGTGGAAAGGTAGCACAAATGTTAGGGAGCAAAGGATTTGAGGGATAAAGGTCATAGGATTAGGACAATTAGCGAGAATACTCATGATGTAATATTTTGTATTGATTAAAAGATATGAACTTTAAGACCAAAAAAAAAAAGATATGAACTTGTATACATGACTCCCATAATATAGAACTCTAATACATCAATTCTGCAACTAATTCCTAATAGAATTGTAACTTAAACTACTATTAAACTTTGAAACAGTAGCCACATGGT
This sequence comes from Cicer yamashitae, assembly GCA_037974755.1. Taxonomy (NCBI): domain Eukaryota; kingdom Viridiplantae; phylum Streptophyta; class Magnoliopsida; order Fabales; family Fabaceae; genus Cicer; species Cicer yamashitae. Next base: position 3,477,056 of record JBBPBQ010000001.1, on the reverse strand, counting down.
GTTGTACCCATGCTGTGTTTAAAAATTCACGGATGTCTAGTCGTATTTTATCATTTTTTTTTTCTTTAACTTTTTGATTTGTTCCGTCAGTTTTTTTGTTTTTATTTTTTTAATCTAATACAGATGGAAATACTGCAATATTAGATAAACAATGGCATTTCCTCATGCCTAAAATGACTGATGCCAACTTTTTAAATACTGGTCTCTGTCTTGATTTTAATTGTGTTGTTTACTGATTTCATGTGTTGTATTATAGCTGTGTCATGTCCTATAATTTTTCAAATTCATGTGTCCATGTCACATTGCATCCATGTCCCATGTTGTATACATCCTTTCTGGGTGGCTGGCCACTAAAACCACATTCCGCTATTAACTATTGTGTTATATAAATCTTTGTTGTTTAGTCTCTGAATGGGTCTTAGAGAACTTGCGATGCCTTTTTTCTTATCTTTGAAGTGATAAGTACCCTTTTAAGTTTGTAAAATCTACTTTTACAGCTTTAATTATAATGTTATTCCATGCTCCAATATCAGGATAATAGTTCTTTTTATTGTGATGATATTGAGGTGAAAGCTCTGGATTTCATCATTTCTTTGGCTCCCAACTTTTCATCAATATAGGAGCTAATGTTAATTTAGTCTACAAATCTGTTCAACTGTTATGTTTCATCTATTTGTGTCTCTGTATGCTAGTTATTAATATTGTTTTCCCTTTCTCTCTTTATTTGTTCTTTGTGTTGGTTAATGATACATTTATCTTTCATTGTTCTGTCCTTGATGGTAATCTGTTTATGTTTCTAATGCAAATTGCTGAATCTATAAACAATCGGCGCTATTCGGCAATATACTATTTAATACAAAGTGTTGTCACATAGCCGCTATTGTGGTACTATAGCATAGCGGGATTTGAACAAACCGCTATTTTCCGTGTCCTGCAATTGACAACACTGCTGAGATTCTTATATAGAATTTTAGAAGGCAAGGTTAAAGTGTATCCAGTTATGAATGTAGATGTTATTGCATTTTACTCTATATCCTTTCGTAGAATGGATAATATTAATACTACAAGGAATAGTTTATGTAAATTAAATGAAATATCAATACTGTAAGGAATAGTTTATATTGAACTAAATGAAAGAAAACACTGATGAAAATCTTCTCAAATAGTATCCTAGCATATTTTTGTTTATTCTTATTATTACTCACTCTCCTTTCTTTACCTTGAGGATAATTTATTTTCATTTGTGTAGAATCATGGCTAGTTCAGCTGAAGATCGCAAGGAGCCAGTAAATGAACAAGCAGTTGCAAATACGTATGCAGCTATGAGGTCTGAACTCAACCAAATTTACACCAAAATAACTGAACTGGAAATGGAAGTCAGTGAGCATTCGTTGGTTCTTAATGCCATTCAGCCGCTTGACCAATCTAGACGATGCTATCGAATGATTGGAGGGGTGCTTGTGGAGAGAACCATCAAAGAGGTCTTACCTGCCGTGCAGCGAAATAAAGAAGGACTTGAAGAGGTCGTTGCAAGGCTTAACGAGGCGTTGGAAAGGAAGAAAAAGGATATTGCTGAGTTTGAGACTAAATATAAAATCCGAATAAGGAAAGGCGATGCTGACGTGAAAGATGAATCTGGTAAGAAGGAAGGTTCTGCTCAAGGAGTACTTGTGGGCCCCGCTGGTGGCAGTGATTGATATTTCTTGTCTTATTCTGTTTCTACAAATGAATGACATGAAATTTTCTATCCTCTTTTAGAGTTATTGTTGTGGTTGTATGATGGTTTGTTTTTGTAGAGGTATTAGTCTAAAACTTGATATGATCTGCATTTTAATTGTTTTCAGCTGAAGCAAACGGATCTTTAATGGTTCAAGATTCAAATGCTCATGTAGATTTTTGTATGCACTACAACATATATTATCTAGATGAAATTGTTTTTTAGAATTATGTTTTGTTTAACATGTTTCTTTTGAAACAAAATTTTGAACATATTATCTAGATTAATGTTGAACAGGTTCGGCGCTCGTGGGCGCAAATTGTGTCGTTAAACAAAGTATATGTGTAGAGTTATCAAAAGAATTTAAAGAATCAAGGGTTAATTGCGCTTTTGCTTTCCCATTTGTTTTAGATAAGTTGATCCCCATAACATGGTTATAATTTGGTTTTACTCTATGCAATTTTTGTTTTAGATTTTGTCCTTATAAACAAAAATGGGAAAAGGAGGAACTGTTATTGATTAAAACAACTGTAATGATTAGTTTACAATAGTCTTCGGGATTTGAATACCTTCTCATGTAATTATCAAAGTGCTTACCATTGGACTGACATCTAACAGACAAAACAAATTGATGATTGTCTATAAAATTAGGTACTTAAACTTTCATTCGAGTTAGCTTATTTCTTATAGCCATGCATTCACTTTTCCTAACCATGTTTGGTTTTGTAAAGAGTAAAATGGAAATTAAACCATGTTATTTAAAAACTTGTTTTTGGTTTTGTAAAGAGTAAAATGGAAATTAAACCATGTTATTTAAAAACTTGTTTGAATACATGGTTTTGTAAAATAGTTCTTAAAAAGTAATTTGCATTTTACTAATCAAAACTACTTAAATTTAAAAAAAATCAAAACTACTTAATCACTTTTTATTCATTATTTATTTATACTCCAAACAAACTAAAGCAAAGAAGAAAACACAGAATTCACAGTTTTCATTAATAGCAAAATCCTAAAATTCTCCAAAAAGACATAGGAAATGAGGGAAGCAGGACATGTACAGCGGTTATGCATTTGCTTTTTGGAAGAACGTTATGCATTTTTTTTTTCTTACTAGTACAATACAACATTGTTTTACACAAGTTTTTGAAAGATAATTTTTTTTTTAGTATATGAACATTCTTGCTTATTAATAGGAAGTAACGGCTCGGTTTTGATGGTTATTTTGTTAGGACAAAAACTGAATTAGTCTTGTAAATGAGATTCAGATGTGGACTAAAGTTTAGCTGGTCTGCAATTCATACTTTTCTTTTAAAATTAATAACTACATATTGTCAACTATAATTTAGACCAATTAATAATTTTGTGGTAATAGCTTGTATATATAAATATTATATTCTATCTTTTCTTTATTATACTCTTAATATTCTTAATGTTGGTTTGAACTATTAAAATTCTTTGTGGTATTTTTCTTACTTGATACTTACAACTTAATTATCTAACAATAGTATATTTTTAGATTTAAAAAAAAATCATTTTTTTATAATATCATGTTTTTTTAATACAAATTAGTGATTTTTTATTTAATTTTTATGGTATGTGGATTAGCTTGTTTAATTGTGGACCAACGCGGGGCAAACTTGACTAAACATATATCTCATTATCATTCGAGAAAGGATCATCCTGCTTCATATAATGTGCGGTTTATGGGGAGCGGGTTAAACAAGATGGACCAATATGTATATTCAGCTCTATTTGAAAGTATAAACCGAATTAGTATATGAACATTGATAAGTTGGAGATTCTAAGTGCGAGTTCGAACTTGAGATATTTTTTTTCTAGATTTAATGTATGTAAGTTTCTCCGCTAAACTAATGTAATAGTATTAAAATAAATTAATTTTATTGAAATGTAATGACAAAGATTATTGGTGAGATCCGTTTACTAAATTCTTTTGAGTTTTGAGGTGATGTGTTGCAGAAAATGGTGCTTATTAAGTACTATAATTAAAAAATTATAAAATGAATGATGTGTATACGTGAGAGTCGTTTAATGCTCAAATTAGAAAGTTTCATTGTGGATTATCTAATTAGAAAAAAAATCAAATCAATAAAAAATAGTTGATTTAATTTTATTTGGGTTCACAATCTTTTCTCTCAAAATTCAACCAAACTGATTGGTTAACAACAAGTTGATTTAATTTGGCTCAATTAAGTTGTATTTTAAAAAAATTTAAAACTTATGTTAAAAAATATAAATAAATTAATAAATTTTCTTCAAGCACTATAAAGTTTTATGTAGTTTACTTTTCAAAACATATTTTGAAAATAAATTTACCAAACAACTCTTTTAGTTTTCTATCTTTAAAACAATTTTTAAAATTAGGATTATCAATGCACCCGATATTATAGTCACAATCGATTTCACCTCCCATTTCCCCTTTCCTTTCACATAAATCAAACCCACCTTTGCTTTTGAGAAAAGTAAAAAAATGGGAAACATTGGGAGCCACATCATATTAGTGTTAAATCATAATACAAATTAAAGATGTCGCAATTACTTGAACTGGATACAATATAATAATATAACCACCATTGTTTCTTGGACTATATTTTAAATCTTGGGCATTTTTAACTTTTTCTTTGACAAATAATAAGTGTCTCATAGGTGTTTGATGAAATGCTTTAGGCCTTTAGTGATCACTACTTTTTAAAATTCAAGTAAAAGTGGTCGGATGGAAGGGATTTTAAGAGATAAAAAGGCAGTTGGTTGGTTGGTCTTGCTACTTGTGAGAAATAAGTGCCATTGATTAAGAGAATATTGTACATGTTTTATTGACTATATATGTAAATATCGTATTACTATATGACAGTGAATATTTGTATTTATTGATAAGTATTTTGGAGATGACTCTTACATTTTGACAAATGACATTCTCAATTTGCTTCAATCGGAAGAGTTTTCATAGGAGTAGATGAAATATTTCTTTTAATTCTTAGGTCGGGTAGTTGTGGTCAGCTTTAGGAACTTATTTCTATTAGACTCGAGTTTTATATCATTTCCGTTTTTCTTTGTTGGTACGAATTTTTTTATATTTATAACTTGACTATTCAATTATCTTCTTGGATATTTGAAGAATTCATATCTAATTATGAATTGTTTGAACTTTTACGCGTGTTCTATGCATTTTGTTGGCACGAGAATTGAAATACTTTAACAGGAAATGAGTATTTATCAATATTCGTGGTGAAAAGAAGAAAAAAAAAAGAGGCTTTTGAAACAATCAATTAATCTTCCATTTAAAAATAATTGATTGTATTTTAAACATGGTACCTCAAGATAATGTCCCAAAAAGTCGGATGTTACACTGTTTGTCCGAATGTTAATCTTAAACGAGTTGTGACTAGATACATGCATGTGTAAAACAAGCCTCCTTTAATGCAAGATAATGATATTGTTATTGTCCAAAAGCCTATAATGGATAAGGAAATTTTGAAGAGTATCAATAATATTGTGTCTTGTGATTTATAAGATATTAGGAAGACTAATGGTGAAGTCAATGGGAACAATATAGAGCCTCCATTGTCTCCAATAAATCATGCTAGCATTAATTATTCGTACATGAGCTCTTAAAATGAAATTCAATAGGTCTTTGAATCAAACTCGTCTCATTTTAACAAAGAATTACCTCATGATGATCGTTATCAAGATATACGTATTGTAAGTTCTTTAAGTGATTTTAGAAGATAATAATGATCAAAATCATCAAACTCATTTTGATTTGCAAGCAAATTTACATTTCGTTGTTAGTACTCCAAATGTTGTAGTAACTAACGATTACATACATCTCAAAGTTGCCCATAACTTGGAGATGCTACAAAATTTTCTAAATACTCAGTCTACAACCAATGAAGAGTTTTTTTATTAAGATAAAAAAAATGCATGTCGCGGCCTAAAATTTCGAGTGTTTCTTGAATTCAATGGAGTCGCCACCAAAATTTATTTTAAAATAGGGAAAATATTGGGAAACCCTTGAAAATAGAAAAAAAAAATGGTCTTTGAAACCAAATTTTGAGTTCGGGAGTCGATTATGCGTAGGGAAGAGATTAGCACCCTACGACATCTGTTAAAATACGGTTACCTATAATTAATTGTGCAAAATTAATATTAACTTAAGTATATTTATTTCTCCTTATCATTAAATATGAATAACAATTATTTTCTTAGTATGATTTTGGAATAAATGTGTGCTTAAGAGAGAAATGACAAAAAAGAAATTTTTATTAATGTGCTTGACAAGAATGTGATCTTCCGGTACGATGGAGAAATGAAAGCTACGTAGTTCTTGGGTAGAAAATGCAGATGTGTTGATTATTTTTAAAGAAAATTTGTTTTGTTGTTGATAAAAAGAAAAGTTGTTTTCCTATGTAAATAAAGTGAGTATTTGATTTGAATACTTATTTTAAAATGTGAGTTTTAGGACGATCAAGTTGTATAACTCGTATCTCAAAACTCAATGAGTAAAAAAGATGTCACATCTAATTCAAACCTTTTAAGAATATTTTATATTATTTTTCGATTTTAAAAAATTGAATTTTAAAACCACCAAATAGTACAACTTGTGTTTTAACAATTCAAAGATTAAAAAATGTGTCACATTTAACTAATCAAATTTAAAAAGTTGATTTTAGATTTATTTATTTATTTATAAAAATCAGGTTGTATAATTTGTGTTATGGATTAAATCATGTCATTTCTAGTTAACCTTTAATAATAATTTTTATTTATTAATTTGTTTATGAGTTTTAATTTATTAATTTATTTGTGAAGATGAGATTTATAACTGTCAAGCTGTCAGAACTTGTGTCCTAACAACTCAAAGATTAAAAAATGTCACATCTAGTTAATCTTTAATGAAATATTTATTTGTGTTTTTTTTTATTTATGAAATTTGATATTTAGTTATGAAGCAAAAAAAACAACAATTAACTCTAGATGGGATGTGCTTGCATGAACAGATTTACCTTTTGTTTTTTTGTTTTTATTAAAGCCCGAGCCCATCTTAACCCTAAAAAGGAAGTGTTAAAAACTTCAAATTGAAACCCTACAAATTGAAAAGAGGCGCCCACTGTTGGCTTGGTGTGCATTACCTTGACGTTTTTTATTTGTTTTTTGTTACTAATACTCCCTCCAGTTTCTGCCTCTTCTTATTTTTTTATAAGCAGAGTTAAAGATCAGATCCCCTTTTGAAAACAAATGAAGATGTATTTATAGAGTTTTTTCAAATGTTTCGTTGATTTCTTGCTCTGTCTTTGCTTCCCCATTAATTTCCCGTTTGTCTCTTTGCTCTGTATAATGTGTACAATGGCTAAGGGAAAATGGAGTTGATTTTTTCATTACTTAATTCATTACATACCATTTTTGGTCATGTTTTGTATCAAACCTTTAGTTATAAAATTATCATTTTTCCAATTAGTTATAACACTCTGACTTATATACTTATTTAATTATGTTTTTCTCTAATCAGTTACAACAGGTACAAGAATAATTACGACATATACAACAAAAACAGAATAACAAAGCCTTGATATAAGGCTAGTGAATCAGCTAGGCTAGTGCATCAGCAATCAAGGCAACATAGGCTTGTTTAAAATGGTAATTTGATTTGGCTTATTGTAATTTGATGAGACAAAATGAGCCTACTTTATTATAATGAACTGTATCATGAATAAAATAATGACAACATAAAAATTGATATATTATGAGTATAATTTAACGGACAAAATTGAGAATAACGGAGGAAAAAGTAGATAACGAAAAAAGTAGAATAACGGAGTAAAAAGTATGTGAAACACAAAGCCACTAAAATGTTAAAGTGGGAATGATGCAAAAAAAAAAATTGTGTGCAAAATGACCGTCTTTTGATTGATTACCGATTCGTAGATCGACATGAGTGAAAATAATCGTCTTCGGATCGTTTACCAATGCGTAGATTCATAGAAATAAAAAAATGATCGTCTTCGGATTGGTTACCAATGTGTAGATCGACAAAAATGAAAGGGATCGTCTTCAGATTGTTTATCGATCTGTAGATCGACAGGGGTGTAAGTGATCGTCTTCGGATTGATTACCGATGCATAGATCAATAGGAATGAAAAAAAAGATAGTTGGGACTATCTTCCTTGAAGGTAAGCCATTTTGCATTAATCAGTTCTTGCACTTTAGATTTTAGGGCTTGACAATCTTCGATGGAATGCCCTACGACTCCTGCATGGTATTCACATTTGGCGTTTGGGTTATACCATTTCGGGAATGGTGGTTCCAGAGGTTTCATTAGTCTCAGGACTACCATTGAATGCTGGAGTAGGTGAGGCAACAATTGGCTATATCTCACGGTAATCGGGTCAAAACAAGTTATCTTCTTTTCTCGATTAACTGGTGATTTGTAGTGATTTGGGATTGGATTTTGGCTCCATTGGTTTTGTTGGGAAAACGTGACAGGTAGTGGTTGGACCAGGGGTGGTTGATAATAAGGTGACCATGAAGGGTGATATTGGGGGTATGAAACTTGTGAGGTCGCAACCACATATGGATAGAGAATGTAGGGAATTTGGGGTATTGGGGGCTGAAAATTTGGAAATCTATAAGAATTCGTGGCTGGAGAATAAGAGATCCTTGGGTTTGCCATTACAGCGTTAACATCCCCTTCTTTCTTCTTTGTAAATCCCATATGGGGTTTCTTCATACCACTCGTTCCACATACAATCTTACCCACTCCTCATGCCACTTTCTACTATTTCTCCTATCATGCCATGTCAGAAAAGTTTGATGACATACTCCCAATCATCTTATCATAAAAGGGCGACTGGAGAGTATCCCTAAACATAACAACTGTAGTACCCCAATTTTGTCCGGCTAATTAAAAGAAATTCAAAAAATTAGTACTAACACGTTTAATAAATATTTTATAAGTATTATTATAAAATATAAAAAAAATCATTATTTTGAGTTTATATTTACATAAATATTCTCATTACATTTACAAAAAAAAAACAAAATTAAATTAAAAACAAACCAACATAAAAAGGTCAAATATTTCAAACAAACCAGTTCAATATTTCCTGCCACAACAGTCCCACTCCCCTATTTATTTAAAGGTTATTACTTTTGTTAATGGTACACTCAATCAAAAGGTCAGCCACCCTTTTCCATTTTCATCTCTACAGTTCCAATATTTCTATCAAAACAGTATACAATCCAGACATCAATTTATTTCGTAGACGATCCAACCTTGTAGCCTATAAATTAAGGCAAAAATCAGTTTTTAGAAAGGGGGAGAGTTTGATTTTTTCGAAAGTAACACTCAACAAATAAAGGAGATGAAGTAGTAAGAAGAGCACAAAGAGAAGGAAAGAAAAGAGAAATTAAAAAAAAAAAAAATAGAAAAACGAGAAACAGACGTAAACAAAGGTCATTACTGTTTTCAAGTTCCGGTAACCGCCGCGAACCACCGCCAATACGGTAAACCGTACACCAACCGCCGCCTTCTCCTTTTACTACCATCATTGTATGAAGTTTATATTAAAAATGAGATTTTTTCTGAGAGTTTTGTATTTGAAAGTATCTTTTAAGATGTATTGAAATTTTGTTTTAAGATTACTGAAAGAAACTTTGCCTTGGTTTAGGATTTTATTGAAAAATGAGTTGAAATCTGCCTTTTGGATTTAGGATTTGATTGAAAAGTGAGTTTTGAGGCAATGCTTATATGTTTAAACGATTTCCCGATGCTGCACTGTGCGAAACGTGACCCTTTAGATTTAATTAGCTTGGGTTACTGTGATGTCTGATACCTTTATTGTTTTGAAACATGAGTTGTTTTTGAAATGATTGTTCAACTTTTATTTTATTGAATCTTGTTTATTTATTTATTTTTTCTTAATATTGCTTCCAATTATGTTACATAAATTGTAATAACTTCTGTATTTTAAATTTTTTATTTTTTATTTATTTTTTTATTTATTTTTTTTAATAATTATATAAAATTATTTCAAAATAATTAATTAGATGTGACATCTTTTTAAGTTATAACACAAGTTGTATAACTTAAAGGTTTTAAAGCTCTTTTTTTTTTTTTTTTAACTAAAACGATAAGACTATCCTTAAATAGGTTAATTAGATGTGACATCTTTTTTAATCCTTGAGTTTTCTAAGACACAAGTTGAACAACTTGATAGTCTTAAAACTCATATGTCTTTTTAGAATAATTATTTAAATCAAACAAGCTCATTTCGTCAAAACTTTTTTTCTTTTCAACAACAAAATAAACTTTCTTTAAAAAAGACAATCAACACATCGTATTTTTTAACCAAGAACTACGTAGCTTTGATTTCTCCATCGCACCGGGAGATACGTAGGAACAAGATCACACTCTTGTCAAGCACATTAATAAAAAAAATCTTTTTTTTTTCTCTTTATCTTTTTAAGTACACATTTATTTTAAAAAAAAATTGATATTCATATTTAATAATAAGGAGAAATAAGTATATTTAAGTTAATACTTATTTTGCACAATTAATTATAGGTAACCGTTTTTTTAACGGATGTCGTAGGGTGCTAATACCTTCTCTATGCATAATCGACTCCCGAACTCAAAATTTGGTTTCAAAGAGCATTTTTTTATTTTTTTTTTTTATTTTTAAGGGTTTTTCAATATTTTCCCTATTTTAAAATAAACTTTGGTGGCGACTCCATTAAATTCGAGAAACACTCGAAATTTTATGTCGCGACAGCCATTTCTCTTTTAGATACAGGAGGATCTACTTGCGATGCCACTTCTCTCCACCGTTGTACATATTCTTTGAATGTTTCATTGTCCTTTTTCGACGAATTTTGCAATTGCATCATGTCAAGGGCTATGTCAATGCTATACTTATATTGTTTCAAGAAGGCATCAGCCAAATCTTTCCACGAACGGATTTTACTTCACTCAAGATGCATTTACCAATTTAATGATGCCCCACTCAAAATGTCTTAAAAAAAATGGATGAGAAGTTTGTTATTATGAGCATGAGAAGCCATTTTTCTACAATACATGGTCAAATGGTTTTTAGGACATGTGGCACGTTTGTATTTTTCAAACTCAGGTACCTTGAATTTTGAAGGGATCTCCACATCGGGAACCAAGCACATATCAAAAGCTTCGAGACCGTATACATTACTTCCTTCAATTGCTTTTATTCATTCTTCTAAAACATGGAATTTTTCTTTCGACTGTGTATCTTCAATGATAAATTGAGGTTGTTGCCAATTTTCGTTAGTATCAAAATGGGGTACTTGGGGTGCGCTTAATGGAGTATTTTCTGAGGGTATAGTGTTTTGGGGTGGCACGTAGCCTAGATGAGATGGGATTTGTGATTGGTTTAGGTTTTTGTGGGTTGATAATTGAGTGGTTTGGGTTATTGTTCATGGGGTTGATGACTAAAGGCGGAGTATAACCAGGTGGGAGACCATACAGAGGAAATTGCATAGCTGTTGTACGAAACTGTTGAGTAGTCGGGGTAAAGTCTAGTGGGTGGGAAGGAGTGGTATGCTTTTCTTCATTTGCAGTTGGAGGATTCCCATCTGTATTCTCCTTCCTTGCCAAAGTCAGTATATCTTCTAGGATTCTATCAACCTTGTCCTTCAATTGGTTAACATCCGCTCTCATCACTTCTTGGTTTTTTTTCAAGTTCATCCATGATCTTGGAGTTTGTGCGAGTCCGATAAGGGTGTCGGGGAAACAACTTTATTGATTTTTTCTTTTCTGTTTTTTTAAATAAATAAATAAAATTCTATGAGTATCTATTAAATATGAATGGAATGAAGATGAAATCAATTAGTTAATTATGATGGTTGGATGTTGGGGAATCATAAGTCTTACATAAATTTTTAAACGAAAACGAATTATTAGTGAAGAAAATATAGGGATCGGTAAACAAAACAGCAAATCCTTCATTGAAAATAAAAAAGTACATCACAAAATCAAAAACTGCATTGACTATGGGATTTTAATCTTCTCTTTTAATAGGACAACCAATCTTCTCCTCCAATTCTTCTACCAATTTTTTTCAATATTCAACGAACTTGTAGACTTTGACTAGAGTATAGAGCGAATGCATTACCGCATCAATCTCTCTTAGATGCTTTGGAATTTTTATGATTGCTTGATTAACTAGCATTGCCAATTTTGAAAAGCAGTCTTTCCAATGCTTGCCTTTATCTTCTAGCTCTTTATAGATCTTTTGATTCTTCAACTGACCTAGCAACATCATAAGACGATTCTCCCAATATAAAGTTTCATCCTTTAAGTCATTATAGATCTTTTCTTGGTAATCAATGTAATTCTTCAACTCAGTAGAATTCTCCATTTCTGTTCTTAGTGCGTCTTGATGTTTTGAGAGTAATTCCTCAATTTCTTCTTTGTGTTGCCTCTCATTCCTTACTTGACTCTCGTACTCAACTACCATTTCTTTCAGTTGTTTCTTTAAATCTTCAAACTCCTTTTTTATGTTCCTCTCAGAGTTTGCTGATTTTGTCCAATACTGCTTGCACATATAGGCCTCTTCAATAGCTGCATTCTTTTCTTGCTTTCGCATATCTAACTCTTCATTTGCACCTCTCAAACAATCTTGTATGTCAAGTTTATTTTCTTTTTCAATTTTCAACCTCTTGTTGCTTCTCTCAATAAACTGACTCTTACATGTGTTTTTTGATCGTAAGTTCTCGTTCTCTTGGGAGACTTTTTCTAACTTCGCTTGTAGCTCTTTTTTCTCCTCTTCAGATGTTAACAATGATGCTTTGAGTTCTTCTATTTCTTCATTGGTAACAAGGGTAGGTTCAGGTATTTCCTGATCACTCGAGGGTGTACTGTGGAAAGGCAACTTGATTTCTTGGACTCATTTCTTTACCCATTGTTGATAGAGTTCTTTTGTGCTGCAACTTCTGCATCCGAGTACTCTTCCTTTTCTAATGATCATATCCCAAGTTCGACTTATCCTTCGCAACATTGGTGGGTCTACTATACCCATATTGTGCATAACAAAAGCTTCCAACGACTTATTATATGGTTTCTCCAACGTAGGGTAGCCAAACTATCTCATAACTACAGTCGGATTGTAATTAATACATCCTTTGGTTCCCATGGGAGGTACATTATTACTTCCTCCACCCCTTGTTCTCTATGATACCATGAAATTTTGTCCCTAGTAAGACTAGTTATACTTTGAGCCCATTCACGATTACTTTTAACTCCAACATGATACCCTTTCTTGAACATATGAGACTTGAACCAAGTATACACCACTGGAACACAACATAAAATTGTTCCCCCTTTCTTCTCGTGTCGCATATGCAGAGAGTAATATACATCAACAAGAACCGCGGGAACTGGATTTTGTTTATTTTTGTTATAAGCTAAGAAGACATTGATGGCAGCAAAATCTACAAAATTATCAAGGTTTGGGAATAAAACAATACCATAGATAATGAGAGCCAAAACATCTATAAAAGTACCCCATTCTTTTTTAACGGCTAAATCCTAACACTTTTGCTCTAGATATTTTCTTGAAAAACCATGAATAGCTATTTTTTCCTCTTTTTTACTTGTCAACTCTCTTATGAAGATTTTCAACACTTCAGCAATTGCGCTTAAACTCGGTGGTTGCCCAGTATATCGATAAGAATTTCCTTTCTCTAGGGAGTAACGCAACATTCGTTCAAATTCCTCTAATGTCGGGGCCAACTGAAAGTCTTGAAAGGTGAAACATCTTAAGAGAGGGTCGTAATACTGAGCCAATGTTGTGAGCGCCCCTGTTTGCACATTCACTGCCAAGAGATTTAGGATCTTCCCATATTTGTGAAAGAAACTCTCACGTTGAAATAAACTTTTCAAATCAGGTTGCTTGAATTGTAAAAGTAAAGTTTTTCTTTTTTCCCGATCCCATTGTCCACTTTAATTTAACACGTGACTAAGGTCCTTATGATTCCCCAACAATCCTGAAAATTGATGCAAAATGCCATTTCATTTTTCAAAAGAAGCAATGTCATGAGATATGAATGCAACTATGTAGACTGATTGTTGTGAATATATAAAGTTTTGAATGAATGTATGAGGTATTTTTTTTGCTTATATGGATATTCTTATGATGAAACGGTCTATTGGCTTATGTAGTGAAACTCTCACAAGAGTGGCTCTATGGTTCTAAACACGGTTCCTAGAGCTAGTAATCCTATTTTGGAATATCGTCAACAACAATAGGTAAACTATTTGGAGTGACAATACCCTCAACAAGATCAAACTCTAGGTGAGATCTTCATGCTAACCAAACAAGATGTACATCCAGAAAGCTACCACGACGCAACCTCGAAACTAAACTTAAGTTTTGTTCAAACCCGAGTATAAGGTTCCACTCATAAGTGTGTGTCTTAGTAAAAGTGTAGGGCGTGGAATAAGTATAATTCAATAGCTCCATAATGCTAATAAAACATATACAAAATAAATAAATAAATAAATAAAAACGATATACTAGCTTAAAAGAGTATTATATTGTCAGCTAATACTTATTAATAAATAATAAACACATAAAGTAAAAGAAAATGAAAAACAAACAAATATAAAAAAAGTTAAAAATTATGCACAATTAATTATGTTAGGTTTGACTCTCCAAAATATCCCCAGTGGAGTCGCCAGCTGTCGCAGCCTAAAATTTCGAGTGTTTCTCGAATTCAATGAAGTCGCCACCAAAATTTATTTTAAAATAGGGAAAATATTGAGAAACCCTTAAAAATAGAAAAAAAAAATGGTCTTTGAAACCAAATTTTGAGTTCGGGATTCGATTATGCGTAGGGAAGATATTAGCACCCTACGACATCCGTTAAAAAACGGTTACGTATAATTAATTGTGCAAAATTAATATTAACTTAAGTATATTTATTTCTCCTTATCACTAAATATGAATAACAATTATTTTTTTAGTATGATTTTGGAATAAATGTGTGCTTAAGAGAGAAAGGAAAAAAAATAAATTTTTATTAATGTGCTTGACAAGAATGTGATCTTGCTTCTACGTATCTCACGGTACGATGGAGAAATCAAAGTTACGTAGTTCTTGGGTAGAAAATGCAGGTGTGTTGATTATTTTTAAAGAAAATTTGTTTTGACGAAGAGAAAAAAAAAGTGAGTTTATTTGATTTGAATAATTATTTTAAAATGTGAGTTTTATGACGATCAAGTTGTACAACTCGTGTCTCAAAACTCAATGACTAAAAAAGATGTCACATCTAATTTAAACCTTTTAAGAATATTTTATATTATTTTTCGATTTTAAAAAATTGAGTTTTAAAACCACCAAATAGTACAACTTGTGTTTTAATAACTCAAAGATTAAAAAATGTGTCACATTTAATTAATCAAATTTAAAAAGTTGATTTTAGATTTATTTATTTATAAAAATCAGGTTGTATAATTTGTGTTAGGATTAAAGGATGTCATTTATAGTTAACATTTAATAATAATTTTTATTTATTAATTTTTTTTATGAGTTTTAATTTATTTGTGAAGATGAGATTTAGAACCGTCAAGTTGTCACAACGTGTCTTAAAAACTCAAAGATTAAAAAATGTCACGTCTAGTTAATCTTTAATGAAATATTTATTTGTGTTTTTTTTTTACGAAATTAGATATTTAGTAATGAAGCAAAAAAACAAAAATTAGGTCTAAATGGGCTGAGCTTGCATGAACAGATTTACCTTTTTTTTTTTTTTTTGTTAAAGCTCGAGCCCAACTTAACCCTAAAAAGAAAGTGTTAAAAAGAAACTGAAACCTACAAACTGAAAGGAGGCGACCGCTGTTTGGTTGGTGTGCATCAGCTTGACGTTTTCTATTTGTTTCTTGTTACTGATACTCCCTTCGGTTTCTGCCTCTTCTTCTTTATATGTATTTTTTTATAAGCCGAGTTAAAGATCAGATCCCTTTTTGAAAACAAATAAAGATGTATTTATAGAGTTTTTTCAAATGTTTAGTTGCTTTCTTTCTCTGTCTTTGCTTCTCCATTAATTTCCTGTTTGATGCTTAATTTCTTTTGCTCATAATCTAATTTTCTGCAGATCTGATGCATTCACGGGTTTTGCCTTATTTGTTTTTTATCTGATTATGTTCATCTGTTGGACAAAGCTGGTTTGTTGGGCTAAAGAGTTTTTTTTTTTACTTGCAGCTTTGGTTAGCTTTGTACATGGATCTAACATAATTTTTCTTTTAGTTTTTTTATTTTGTTTCAAACTCAGAAGTTTGTGTCTTTTCTCTGTATAACGTGTACAATGGCTAAGGGCAAAGAGAGTTGATTTTTTCATTACTTGATTCATTACATACCATTTCTGATCATGTTTTGTATCAAACTTTTAGTTATAAAATTATCATTTTTCCAATTAGTTGTAAGACTCTGACTTATATAATTATGTTTTTCTCTAATTAGTTACAACATGTACAAGAATAGTTACGACATATACAAGAAAACAGAAGAACAAAGCCTTGATATAAGGCTAGTGAATCAGCAAGGCTAGTTCATCATCAGCAGCAATGAGCAAGGCAGCATAGACTTGTTTAAAATTGTAATTTGATTAGGTTTTAAAACTATAATTTGATTTGGCTTATTGTAATTTGATGAGACAAAATGAACCTACTTATTACAATTAACTGTGTCACTTTTTTTATTAATAATTATGAATGCATATATATATATATATATATATATATGTGTGTGTGTGTGTGTATCTTCTTTATTATATTTGTTCAAGAATTAAAAAATCAGATTCATTTTGGTTTGTTTTTGTTTTTATTTTTTCTATAGTAATGATTATGTCTCCCCAATGTTTTCTTTTTTCTTTTCCTTAATGAATTTTTATTTTATTTTAACTTTAAAAAGTTGATTTTAAAATTCTAAAATTATTTACATATTTATATATTATTGATTTAAAAATGATTAAAAATCAAATAGATGGATAAAGTTTGAATTCGTAAAATTTATAAATTAGATTATATTTTTCGAATTTTAAAAATTATAATCAAATAATATTAATAACTAATTAAAAAAATAGATATAGATAGCTTTTTTAGAGATAGATATAGATAGATTGCTCATAAATTTTTCTCTAATAAAAACATTGTTCGATAATAAAGATAAAATTAAAAAAAATGAAGTTTGTTGAGAAAATTTTACGTAGATAAAAAAAAAATTGAGAAATAATGTGGAATCGATATGTGTCACAAACACGAGTTGGTATTGAAAAAGAATGGTTTAATAAAAAATTGTTTAAAATTATTTGGAATGAGAATAATACTTTGTTTTGAAAGGATCCATTGTTGATTCGTGGGATTTTGTATGAGAAATATAGTAGGTTATTTCATTTGTCATTGCAACAAGAGAAAATTGTAGAAGTCATGTTAGAGTTGTTGCAGTGGAGGGTGTTCAAGGGTAGAGATGGTGGAGACAGTTGTTTGTGAGGCAGGAGGAATTAGTGGAGCAGTGTAGGACTTTAATGGCTAATGTTCATTTGCAGATTAATGTAGCAAATAAGTAGTTGTGGAATATTACGTAAGGAGGATTATATTCGGTAAAAGAGACGTATTTTGTGTTGCGGGAGAAGTTTGTCGTCGGTGTCACCGCACCTCCATTTTACGACCTAGTGTGGCATCCTTTTGTCCATTCAAAAGTATCATTATTTGTGTGGAGGTTGTTTCAAAATAGGTTGCCTACAAAGGATAATTTGGTTCGCCGAGGAATCATTTGTTTTGAAAATCAATAATGTGTAGCAGGTTGTGGCGAAGTTGAAACAGTCTGTCATTTGTTTTTTTTTGTGTCCTCTTTTTGGATCTGTATGGTATGGTATTTTGAATTGTTTTGGACTATCAGGTGTGTTTCCTATGGATGCAATCAAACATGCTAACCAATTTGATGGCCTTTTTCATGTGATCGTGTAATGCGTCAAAGAATTAATTTAGTTTGGTTTACGGTGACGTAGATGATTTGGAAATCAAAAAATGAGGCCATTTTTTGTTCACATATTTTGAATGCAAATCTTATTATTGAGTAGGTTAAACTTTTAGCATTAAGGTGAATCAAATTGCATGTAAAAGAATTTTATTATGGGTATAAACAATAGTGCTCTCAACTCTTGGTGTGCATTGACATCCATTTGTTGAGACAAAATCTCAATTTAATGTTTTGATGAAAACAAACAAAAAGTTAATTAAGAATGTTAATTATGATTCTAAATGTTATGTTAATTTAACTTGTGCTTTTGAATGTATTAATTTAAAGATATGATTTAAACAAAGCAAATAAATCAGCATAAAAAGGCAAGAAACTGAATAGACAAGAAAGAAGAACATTCATAACAAAATTTGGAAAACGGAGAATGTTCTCTAGTTTCAAGAATGATCATCACAGTTCCAAGATCAATCAATCTCTACTAGTTAAAAGAAGTTTTAGCCTCTCGATTTTACATCAATATCATCAGCACTTGGCAAGGAACAAACTGAGACAATCAGATTTAAAGAAACTACTCGAATCACAAAGAGAGAAGATCACGAATTAGCAAGACCAGACAGATCTGAACATTCTTAGCAAAATCAGTAAAATGAAGAACTTTCTTGACAGATTTCTAGAAAACAAAGAACGTTCTCCACATCTGCCATAAACAAAAATGATTAGATTTCTATGTAAAAGATTAGATCCAGGAAGTGTTATTCATTCCATGTCTTCATCAAGAATATACAAGGATCAATCTAAGCAAGAATCATTCCAGAATTCGAGGACTCAACACCTTGTTTCATAAAAAGCATAAAGCAAGTTCATTCTCCAAGTTAAGCAAATGCAAGTACAATTAACAGGCTGTAAAGTACACTGTTGTTGTACCTTCAAATAGACCTGCACACGTGACTTAAAACTAGTAATCATTTCAGACAACTGACAGGATCACAAATACAACTCAGCTCATCTCAAACCAATTCGAAGAACATTATTGGATCTCAAGAACATTCTTGGTTTCAGCAAGAACAATCTTGCTTTATGGTTGATCTTATCCATTCACTTACTCATGGCAGCTGCCCTACTTCCAACGGTTAAATAAGCTATCATAAGCTCTCTTGAAGCCTATAAATAAAGCGTCGCGATGAAGAACAAATCAGAGCTTCAAGTACTAAGAAAATTCATTACTCATTTCAATCATACTTGAATTTCTCTCACTCACATACATTGAATCAGTTCTGATTTTTCCCATTCAATTTCTAGAATCATTCTTGTGTATATCTCTGTCAAAGAATCAGATCTCAAACAAGAGTTGAGACATCTCAGATTCTAACAAAACAATCTCATCATTATTGTAAAACTCGAACTATAAGAGTTTAGTATAGTTTGGGTAGATTGTAAGAAATCCTATCAAGGTTGATAGGTGACCTGATTGAACTTATTTCTGGGTGGAAAGGTTTTAACTTTGTAACAGATCAAGGTTGATCTGAGTTAGGTGCTGTAAAACCAAGAAAGTTCTTTGTTTTGAACACTTAGTGGAAAATCTCACGGTTGTGAGGACTGGGCGTAACCCGGGTTGGGTGAACCAGGATACATTCTTGTGTGGTATCTCTTACCTTATCTATTTACTTTCAATCTGTTTGATTATCAAGTTAAATATGTTAAGACAAAATCCCAAAATAATATTTTGATGATAATTAAACAAAAGGTTAATTAAGAATTATAATTATGATTCTAAGTGTTTTGGTATTTAACATGTGTATTTGAGTGTGTTAAAACAAGTTAGGTACCAAGTATTTCAAAGCAGATCTCATTAAAATCAAGAAAGCAAAAACAGTAAAACGAAGAACGTTCTTGACATATGTCTGGAAAACGAAGAACGATCTTCACTTCTGTCATAAACAAGAATGATCAGTTTCTTTGTGAAAGATTGTATCCTGGAAGCTTTATTCATCTCACATCTTCATCAAGAATAAGCAAGGATCAATCTAAGTCAGAATTATACCAGAATTCGAAGGATCAAAGACATGCTTCATGAAAAGTATAAAGCAAGATCATTCTTCATGTAAGGCAAATGCAAGCACAAATCTACAGGCTGTAAAGTACATTGCAGTTGTACTTTCAATCAAGACCTGCACACTTGACTTAAAGCTAGCAATCATCTCAGAAAACTGACAGGATCACAAGTACAAGTGAGTTCATCTCCAACTAATTCGAAGAACGATCTTGGATGTCAAGAACGTTCCTAGATTCAACATGAACTCTCTTGCTTTTTGGTTGATCTTATCCATCCACTTTCTCATGACAGCTGGCCTTATTTCAACAGATAAATGAGCTGTCCTAAGCTCTCTTAAAGCCTATAAATACAACTTCAAGATAAAAAACAAAACACAACTAAAAGTTCCAAGCAAAGCATCAATCATTCAATCATACTCGAGTTTTCTCAAAATCATTCTCTAGCTTACAGTTCCATTCTTTGTGTTGTGTTAGAATCAGTAATAAGTGAGTTCTAAATTATAGAATCTATTTTTCAAACAAGAGTTGAGCAATACCCAGATTCTAACAATTCTCAAAATCATTACTTTGTAACTCAAGGCTATTTTGTTAACATAGCTTGAGAAGTGTGTAAAAATCCTTTTATGTTTTGAAAGGTAGCTTGCAAAATCCTTTCTGAAATAGTGTAAGGTAAACCTGTGGAAATCCTTTCTAGGTAGAAAGGTAGAAACTGTGTATAGATTAAGATTGATCTGTGAAAAATTGTGTGACAACCAAGAACAATCTTGCTTTGAGCACTTAGTGGAAAATCTCACATTTGTGAGGACTGGACGTAACCCGTGTTTGGGTGAACCAGGATATATACTTGTGTGATCTCTCTATCTCTATCTTTATCTCTATTTATTATATGCTTTACAATCAGCTTTTATATTGATAAAATTGATATTGTTGTTTTTTCACTAACCAAGATCGTTCTTTGTTTATAACCAAGATCAATCTTGAGTTAAACTTTCAGTTTTGAACATGAATTTTTTAAATGGGACAATTATAATTCAAACCCGCTTCCTTATAATTGACATTGTTACTTCAAAATAGATAAGTTAAATTGTTGATTTTAACTAACCAAGAACGTTCTCTGTTTTCTGGTCAGAAACCAAGAACGTTCTCCGTTTTCTGTTTTCACAACCAAGATCAATCTTGAGTTATTTTCTTAAGTTTTTAACAAAATTTTTTAAAAGGGTGCATTTACAATTCAAACCCCTTTTTTTTGTGATTGACATTTTTACTTCACCATTGTGGTTAATTGTTTTGCTTTTTGTTTGAGTAATTTAGTTTATGTTTCTGGTTTGTATTGGTCATACAGTAGAAAAATTGGAAACTTTCTTTTCCACAAGAAGAAACATTTTCTGGTTTATATTTAAAATATTTCTTTAATATATTCATTTTTGCCTTGTTGAAAATATATATATAGACACTATTGATACAAACCTAATATTTAAAGGAAAAAAGACTGCACTGACGTGTACACCACTTTTACATTGTTTGTTAATACGGACCGTTGATTGTATGATTATATCATATTATTGTAACTTTCATCAATTATTAACTATACAATCAATGGTTCATATTAATTGATCTATGTAAAATTATTTACACTGTCAATGCATACACATTAAATCTATATTTAAAATTTAAAATCATTTTTGATATAAAAAAATCTGAAATATTAAACTATAGGTAAATATAACAAGGCAAATAATTTATTGCATATTTACAATTCATTTGTTGTAACACATAAATGGAATCTTTTGCCCATAATTATTTAAATGGAGTAATTAGATGTATTTTTTATTTTCGATAAAATGATTTTGAATTTTAAAAAATATTACACCATAAAATATTTTATATTTTTATATTAAAAAAGTATTTTCTTACAAATGTCTTCGTCTTCTCTTTTCAAAATGTTTTAACTATTTTTTTTTTGTTTTTTATTTTTGCGTTTGACATGTGAAGTTTCTGAATTTTACGGAAAAAAAAGTGAGAAATTTATGTTGCAGATATATATTTACATATATATAAGTAAATTATATTTTTGTTCATTAAAAAATCTATATATAATATAAATATTGAATATCGAATAAGTGTATATCTCAATCAATTATCATTGGTATAAAAATAGAAATATATTTTCTTAAATAAGTTTACTATTTTATTCAGAAACTTGTGGATAACGGAAAAGTTGAAAATATAAAAAAAATCTCTAGATGTACACATAATATTTTACAAATATTCAATATCAAATTAAGTAATTCTTATTTGAAGACTTGTAAAGAATTAATTGTATTCACCTATGTCCAATATCATGTCATGATCTAAAACTCAAGTTGTCATGTTACGTAATATATGATTTTTTTTATTGCATCAAAATCCTTTTAGTCTATTCAATATATTTATATGTAATTTTTTTTGTTGGTGCCAAAGATCAAATTCACAGCAACTAATAGAGCGATACTTTTCATAAGACGATTATGGCGGTGCAACTTCGACTCAATATTTTTTATATGATTTAAATATTTATTTGGTCTCCGTAAATATATTACTTTTTAAATTTATTCTCAGTAAATTTTTTTATGTGGATTTAGTCCCTGTAAAATTAGAGACGATCGACTTTGACTCATAACGTCAAATCAACATTAAAAGAATGAAGAGTTTTTCAAAAATCCCTAAACCCTTCTTTTAATTTTTATTCATATTGTTTATAAAAATAACACTAATTATTAAATGATCAATAAATAAATTTATTAATTAATAATATAAAATATTTTAATTTTTAATATATCATAAAAGATGATGTGTTGGTGTGTATTTATAGGCTCAAGTGTCATGACAGTTTATCAACTCTTTTTTTAGAGATCAAAACTGATTGTCTCTGATTTTACGGAGATTAAATACAAAAAAAATAATTTACAGAGACTAAAATCTAAAAGTAATATATTTGGAGAAATCAAAAACATATTTAAACCTATGTCCAATGTGATGTCGTGATCTAAAACTCAAGTTGTCATGTTATGTAAGATATGATTTTTTTATTGCATCAAAATCCTTTTAGTCTATTCAATATATTTATATCTAATTTTTTGTTGCTGCCAAAGATCAAATTCGCAACAACTAATGAATGATACTTTTCATAAAACGATTGTTGCAGTGCAACTTCGACTCAATATTTTTTTATATTTATACAAATAATATATAATTTTACATCATAGTACAAAATAATATAAAATTACAATTCCATTTTTAAATACAAAACATTTACACACATAGTGAAATATTAAATGCATTTATAATTTGTTAACAAAATTTGTCTCATTACATCTTTTACGCATAAATAATTTGATTGAAAACAATAAGTGATAATAAAACGCATAAACCATTAGGAAGTTGTGCATACGTAGGTTTTATTATTTTTATTTTTTAATGGTGTATTTTTATCATTTGAAGAATGTCATTAATGCCAAATGATCCACAAAGAAGGATATCATGGAACCCTTCCATTAGAAAAATTAAGGAATTATCCCTTTGTAAAATTATGTGTGATTAATAGCATTAACTTATCATATGTTTTATTATAAATGGTTTTGATTAAAAAAGTCAACTCCGAATTTTAAGGAAATTGTGGGCAGAAGTTAAAGTGAAATATAGATGTGGAAGTCGTGCTATGTGATTTGAGCATGAGATTTAAATCATTTAATATATGTTATTTTTATTTATGGTATTTATTTTGTACTTGTTGGGATTATTTTGTACTTTAAGCCGGGTGGAATTTTCCCTATTATAATTGTTGCTCCCTTTTAGTTTCAACGTAAAATGTGTTTATGTTTGATACATTTATATTAAAGTTTTTTATTTTTTGAAATGCAAATTAAAGATTACTATGTCATTTGAAAATGAAATATACGTTGTTTTATATTATATTATATTATATTATATTATATTATATTATATTATATTATATTATATTATATTATATTATATTATATTATATTATATTATATTATATTATATTATATTATATTATATTATATTATATTATATTATATTATATTATATTATATTATATTATATTATATTATATTATATTATATTATATTATATTATATTATATTATATTATATTATATTATTATTATTATTATTATTATTATTATTATTATTTGCTACACTTATCATTTGTAAATAGCTAGCAAAAAGACCTCATGATTGAAATTGGCGGATGATGAATGTATTTTGCCTCTCCCAAATGTTATAAATATAGGTTTCGTTTTTGTTTAGATGAAATGGTAAGAAACTCGCATACAAATACAACTGTGAGGTTTCAAGTTCGTTATTCGAACTCGAAACATGTATCTAACTTAATAATATCGATATCTGTCAGTTGAACTAAAACTTACGAATTAAATATGAGTATTTATATGACCGACATAATTATTTATTATTGTTCGTGTATAATCAATTATATTCTCCGTTGAGTTGACAATGTCATTTACATTCCATCTACAATTACATGACTTCTTCCTCGAAAATAACTTGTCATGTCTTTTATTATTTAGTTATTCTCAATATGACTTATCCCACCTAAAAAAAACACGAGTTATCGAATGAATAAGTAAATTGAATTCTGAAATTGTAAGTGTTGATTAAATTAGTTCTTGAATTTTGCAAATTGACAATACGTCCATAAAATTGTAAAATATTAATCAAAGTAATCCATATTTAAATTTTTATTGTTAAAAACTATGATGAGATATGTTAATTGAGTATGTTATCTCTCTGGGTTGATCTCGTATCAATGTCATCACAACCTCAACTAATATTTTTTATGAAATTTAATTATTTCATTGACTAATTTGTCAATAATTAGTCCATGCGCAACTACAATTACTCCCAAATTTTTCTTTAAGATAATAAAATTTCACTGACAAATTTGTGTCCAAGAAAAGGACATTGATGTGAGATTAACATCGATAAGCCACATATTCAATTATAGTCTCACATCAAAATATCTAACGACAAAAGTTTATTGATGGACTATTTTGATTGATATTTCACATTTTCAAGGATATAATTGTCAATTTGTAAAATTCAGAGACTAATTTGACCGATACTTAAAATTTCAAGGACGAATTTACCTATTCAATATGTTGAGACAAAATTCCAAATTAATGTTTTGATGATAATTAAACAAAGGTTAATTAAGAATTCTAATTATGATTCTAAGTGTTTTGGTATTTAACATATGCATTTGAATGTGTTAATCAAAGATAGGTACCAAGTATTACAAAGCAGATCATATTAAAATAAAGAAAGCTAATTCAGATAAACGAAGAACGTTCTTGACAAATTTCTGGAAAACGAAGAACGTTCTCCACATCTGAAAATTAACAAGAATGATCAAATTCTTTAAGAAAAGATTAGATCTAGGAATTGCAATCCATTCCAGAATTACACCAAAAATAGACAAGGATCAATCCAATACAAGAATCACTCCAAGATTTGAAGGCAAAAATCTATGCTTCACAAATTCATAAAGCAAGATCATTCTCCAAGTTAAGCAAGTTGAAGTACAAGTCTGACAAGCTGGAAATGACATGTCTGTTGTGCTTTCAAACAGACTTGCACACGTGATTCGAGGCATGGGATCACTTCAGACAACTATCAAGAAGAGATTAAAAGTCAGCTCATCTCAAGGAAAAATCGAAGATAGTTCTTGGTTCACAAGAACATTCCTGCTTTCAGCAAGAACATTCTTGCTTTATGGCTGATCTTATCCACTCACTTACTCATGACAGCTGGACTATCTCCAACGACTAAATGAGCTGTCTTAAACCCTCTTGAAGCCTATAAATAAAGCCTCAAGAAGAAGAACATATCAGATCTTCAAGTGCAAAGCAATACATCATTCATTCAATCATATTGGAATCCTTTTGAGCTTCTCAATCATTTCTAAGTTGCAGTTCTATTCTTAGTTTGATATTAGAATCAGTTTCTACTGAGTTCTAAAATCTAGAATCTATTCTCAAACACGAGTTGAGCATACTCAGATTCTAACAATCTGAAAATCATTAATTTGTAACTCAAGGCTATATTGTTGACATAGCTTGAGTAGTTTATAAAAAATTCTTTTATGTGTAAAAGGTAGTTTGTAAAAATCCTTTCTAAAAGAGTGTAAGGTAACCTGTGGAAATCCTTTCAAGGTAGAAAGGTAGTACTTTGTAACAGATCAAGATTGATCTGTAAAAGCTGTGTGAAAACCAAGAATGATCTTGCTTTGAGCATTTAGTGGAAAATCTCACAATCGTGAGTACTGGACGTAACCCATGCTGGGAAAACCAGGATATATTACTGTGTGATATCTCTTATTATTTACTTTTTATCTTCTAATCAGTTTTTATATAGATAAGTTAATATTGCTGGTTTATTTTTCACTAACCAAGAACGTTCTTCGTTGGTAACCAAGATCAATCTTGAGTTAAACATTTTAGTTTTTAAACAGGAATTTTAAAAAAGGGCAATTATAATTCAAACTCCCTTATAATTGACATTGTTACTTCAATTCGCATCGGAGCCAGTCTCTAAAGGATTGACACCTAAAAAGTGTTAGAAAAAAAGATTCAGGAAGAAAATGTCAAAAGCCAAATACATTGCTGAAGGAGGGTCATCAAACAGACCACCTTACTTTGATGGCTCGGATTATTATTTTTGGAAAAGCAAAATGCAGCTGTTCCTAAAGTCACAAGACACAGGTATGTGGCACATCTTTACAGATGGAGATTTCATACCAAGAGTTTATCAAAACGATTCAACATCTACTGAAAAGAAAAAAGCAGATTGGACAGCAGAAGAAAAATCTAAGGTACTTCTAAACTCAAAAGCTCAATTATTTCTATCATGTGCTTTAAGCAGGGGAAAAAGTGAAAGAGTAGACAAATGTGATACGGAAAAGAAAGTATGCGATACATTGCAAACTCACCAAGAAGGAACAAGCCATGTTAAGGAGACAAGAATAGACATTGGCATACGAAAGTTCGAATTATTTAAAATGAATGAAGGAGAAATAATCGATGAAATGTACTCAAGATTCACAACCATAGTGAACGAAATGCGTTCTCTTGGCAAAGCTTATTCTGTACAAGACAGGGTAAGAAAGATCATGAGATGTTTTCCAATCATGTAGAGACCAATGGTAACAGCTATAAGCCAAGCCAAAAATCTTGAGGTACTAGGTTTGGAAGAACTTATTGGAACTCTAGGGGCACATGAAGTAATAGCTTTAAAGAGGATAAACCTGTAAAGAAAAGCAAAGTAATAGCTTTAAAGGCATCTCAGAATTCACAAAGCAGGCCACAATCAAATAAGAATAGTGATTCAGAAGATAGCCAAGAAGATGCTAATGAAGAGATTGTTCTCCTCACAAGAAAGATACAGAGAATGATGAGGAGAAGAGATCAGATCAAAAAGGGATCTTCAGATAAAAAAGAAAACTTCAAAACTAAAGTAGACAAGAGTAAAATCACTTGTTTTGGATGCAACAAACAAGGACATTATAAAACTGAATGTCCCTTGAACAAAAGAGCACCAAAGAAATTTTCTTTCAAAAAGAAATCAATGATGGTAACTTGGGATGATTCTGATGAATCAGAAACAAAGGAACCTGAAGAAGCCAACTTATGTTTGATGGCAAACTCTGAAGATATGAAGGTAATAACCTCTTGAACTACTTCACATCGATCTTTTTGGTCCTATCAAAACCACTAGTGTAGGAGGTATGAAATATGGATTTGTCATTGTTGATGATTTTTCTAGATACACATGGGTACTATTTTTAAAACAAAAGGATGATGAAGTTGATGTTTTTAAAACATTCTGTAAAAAAGTTCAAAATGAAAAGGAATCAAATATAATTGCCATAAGAAGTGATCATGGAGGTGAATTCATAAATACATTTTTTGATGAACTTGGCATATCTCATAATCTATCTTGTGCAAGAACTCCTCAATAAAATGGAGTTGTTGAAATAAAATATAGAACATTACAAGAGATGGCAAGAACAATCTTGGAAGAATCAAATGTTGAAAAGTATTTCTAGGCTGATAACTTATGAGATGGCAAGAACAATCTTGGAAGAACACTTCTTGCTACATTTTGAATCGTTTTTCCATTAGAAAAACCATAAACAAAACACCCTATGAGATCTGGAAAAATAGGAAGCCAAACATTTCATATTTTCACATCTTTGGATTCTACTGCTATATCTTAAACAACAAAGATAACTTAGGAAAATTTGATGCAAAATCAGACCAAGCCATATTTTTA
The DNA here is from genome assembly GCA_037974755.1 of Cicer yamashitae. NCBI lineage: Eukaryota > Viridiplantae > Streptophyta > Magnoliopsida > Fabales > Fabaceae > Cicer > Cicer yamashitae. The sequence continues at coordinate 3,448,914 of JBBPBQ010000001.1, read as the reverse complement.
AGATATTCAACAGAATCTAAAGGATATCGCATCTTTAATTTGAAAACTAAAACAGTTGAAATAAGTATGCATATATTATTTGATGAGTTTAATGATCTTGATTTAAAAAAGAAAAATGAAGAAGAAGAACAATCTGGACAGTCACAGCAGATTGTTCCCCAGGAAAACGAGATTGATAAACAATCTCCGTTTCAAACTCCTCTTAGACGTTGGAAACCAATAAGTGATCATCCTTAAAATCAAATTATAAGAGATATAGCTGATGGCTTTAGAAGAAGAATGTCATTTAAAGATGATGTAAACAGCAACATGGCAATGATTTCCCAAATGGAACCAAAATCCATTAAAGAAGCTATAATTGATCAATCTTGGATTGTTGCAATGAAGGAAGAACTTCTTCAATTTGAGAAGAATGAAGTCTGGACTCTTGTTCCAGATCCACTAGATCAAACAATCATTGGAACATGATGGGTCTTCAGAAACAAGCTAGATGAAGAAGGTAAGGTTGTGAGAAACAAAGCAAGGTTAGTTGCTCAAGGTTATAATCAACAAGAAGGAATAGACTATGATGAAACCTTTGCTCCAGTTGCAAGGTTAGAGGCCATACAAATCCTTCTTGCATATGCATCTCATAAACATATCAAACTTTTTCAAATGGATGTTAAAAGTGCATTCTTAAATGGTTTTTTAAATGAACAAGTTTATGTTCGTCAACCCCTGGTTTTGAAGATCAAAAGAAACCAAATCACGTTTTTAAACTCACTAAAGCCTTATATGGATTAAAACAAGCTCCTAGAGCTTGGTATGAAAGATTAAGTTCTTTCTTGATCAAAAATGGATTTTTCCGAGGAAATATTGACACAACACTTTTCAAGTATATGTTGACGATATTATCTTTGGATCAACTAATGAAAAAATGTGTGAGGATTTTTCAAATCTCATGCAAAGTGATTTTGAAATGAGTATGATGGGAGAATTGAGGTATTTTCATGGTTGTAAATTCAGCAACATAAAGATGGTATTTTCATATGCCAAGAAAAATACATCAAAGATCTTTTAAAAAAATATAACATGAGTGAGGCCAAATCTATGACCACTCCCATGCATCCATCCTCTTCATTAGACAAAGATGAAAATGGAAAATCAATTTATGAAAAAGAATACAGGGGTATGATTGGTTCTTTATTATATTTAACTGCAAGTAGGCCTGATATTGTTTTCGCAGTAGGATTGTGTGCTAGGTTTCAATCCTCACCAAAAGAATCCCATTTAACTGCTGTAAAAAGGATCTTTCGTTATCTTGTTGGTACCACTGATTTTGGCCTTTGGTATAGCAAAGATTCTCATTTTGATTTTGTAGCTTACTGTGATGCAGATTATGTCGGAGACAAGATTGAAAGAAAAAGCACAATTGGTGCATGTCAGTTCCTAAGAGAAGCATTCATCAGCTGGTCATGTAGAAAGCAAAACACAATTGCTTTATCAACCACTGAAGCTCAATATGTATCAGCAGCAAATTGTTGTTCCCAAGTTTTATGGATCAAAAATCAACTTGAAGACTTTTCAGTAAGTTATTCTCATATTCCAATTTACTGTGATAATACCAGTGCCATTAATCTGTCTAAAAATCCTATACAGCACTCTAGATCCAAACATATTGAAATAAAGCATCACTTTATTAGGGATCATGTAAATAAAAAGGAAATTGAATTAATCTTTGTTGATACAAAGAATCAGTTAGCTGACATATTTACAAAGCCTCTTGAAGAAAACTTTAATTCAATCAAAGAACGATTAAAAATCATAAAAAATCCCACTCAGAATCATTGAAAATGAAACCAGAACATTCTGGTCATAACAGAGAAGGTTCTCTGTTTTGAGTCTGTTTGTAACAAACAACTCAAGAACATTCTTCGTTTTCATCATGAAGAAAAATTCAAAAATAGCTTTTTGAAGTTGTACCATCTGCCACTCACCAAAAGGTAACGGCTACCCATGCCTATCACTGCCATATCATCATAATTTTCCTCCTTCGCAATAACGTTTGTCCAATCCATCAACTCACACGCGTGGCACTTTCTCCACTCCCCAAAAAACTACAAAAGCTCAAAACCGTTCATCTTTCTCCACTAAACAACAACTTCACACTTTTCCTTTTGAAAAAGTTCATCTCTTTGTCTCTTTCTTCCTCAACTCTCATTTTCTGTCAAAAATGGCTCGTACCAAAGCAGCAGCACGCAAGAACCCTAGCTCACCAAAACCATCATCATCTCCTTCACCGTCACCAACGCGTTCACCATCACCTCCACCTAGACCAACACCACCACATTCGTCTTCAGAGAGAACATTCTCTGACTACATGTCTTCGTCTCTAGAGTTAAGCCCTCAACCGATTACACTTGCTCCACTCTCCACCGTGCTTCCTCCATTATATCAATGCGCTACTCCCTCAACCAGTCAAGCTCCACCTCATCTTCGTAAAACTCTCAACCCTAATTGAAGCACTTCATCTTCTAAAAGAAGATCAATGCGAGTCTTGGCAGGTATTGGCACCTCCAAAACCAAAAATATAGACACAACAATTTATACCATTTTTGAAGATGAGTATGAACTTTCACCACCACCACCACCACAGATTCCCAAATAAAAATCTGCCACTTCATCACAACCCTCTGTACCCCCAAAATCCTCAAAACTTCAAAAACTCTTTCCAAAGTCGTTTCATCCAAATCTACTCCCTCTAAAACTAGAACAACGATTCCTAAATCCAACTCTTCTTCAACACTTTCTCAGTTTCTAGCTTCTAAGAAATTGAAAAACCCTAAAAAACCAAAAAAGAAAACTTCAAACCCAGAACGTTCTCCGCCCAAACCATCAACCCAAGAACGTTTTCCACTCAAAACTTCAAAACCTGAACCTACAAAATCCTCCAAACTAGCAACCACCAAATCCTCAAACAAAACATCATCTTCCAAAATCCTAATTCCTCCCTTGATTCCTTTCAAGATTCAGAAACTCTATAATGACAAATGGGCTCAGCGACCTATTGGCATTGGTCGAGTCTTTACTTTTGAAAACCTACAATATGAAGGAACCTCCATTCAACATCATACTGATGCCCTTGGATGGACTAACTTTCTTCAAATATCTGACTACTACTATCCTGATGTCATCCGAGCATTTTACTGCAAAGCTGAAGCCTTTGCAGATAAATCCCTCATTGTGTGAAAATTAAATAGCATTGAAATACGATGGAGTCCTTTCATTCTTGCCTCTATTCTTGACCTGCCCAATGAAGGACCAACAGTTTATGGAAAAACTGGTATTCAGCCTTAAACACTACCAAAGAGGAAGTGTTTCAAGAGCTGTTCATTGTTCAGTCTACAAACTACTTCTCAACAAACCTAAAACCACTTCCCAAATTTTTTAACAACATCATTCAACACTCTATATTGCCTCGATGTGGAAGTCATGAATTCGTTTCTGATAATGACGCTTTAGTCATTTATCATCTTCTTCACTACAGGAAGTTGAATCTTCTCTACTTAAGAATCCACCACATGATTTCTGCCATCAAGAAGGATTACAAGAGAAACACTGACCCATATGGCATGGTTCTCTCCACAATTTTCAGATATTTTAATGTTCCTTTGATGACAAAATTCTATCACATTAAGATATCAAAATTTTCTTCAAAAAACATTTCACACATGAAACAAATTCCCTCCATCCCACCCTCTCCCAGAGCTACATTCACTCCACCTACCACTAAAAGAAAAAGGTCAGCACACATCTCTGTAATCAAAACAACTGTTTGCACAACCCTCATATCAAGAACGTTCTCCCTCTCAACAAAATGTTGAAGAACGTTCTTCGTCTCATACTATCCCACACAATTTGAATCCGCTCCTAGATCAAGTATTCCCTGCAATTCCTACCTCTCAAAATTTCACTACTCCTATGTACCATGGTGATCTATGTCCTCCACTTCAACAACAACACAATTCCTTGATGTCACCAGCTTTCGTGTCACCGCAAAAAACAAATTCCTCCATTTTTGGAATAAGCCAATATCTGCTTTTTCCAAGTTCAGACATTGTTGGTCCATTATTGCCTCACCATTCCGCTCCTACAAACTCTCTACCTCACATTAACACTTCATTTGCTACTTTGTCCACATTTTGTACCATTGCAGCACCCTCTCACAATACTCCTCTACCTAGTCATATTGAGGATGATCAGCGCCCATTCAAAAGGACAAAAATGGAAAGGAAACATCTAAGACCTACAAGGAAATTCCCAAAATATTTGCTGCTCTTAGACTATCATTGCTAGACAAACACATTACGACAAAGAGCAAGCAATTTTGAGGGACTGGATGGCTAACCAGCTTGCTCCAAAGCTCGGTCTTAAGCCTCTTATGCCTAATCCTCCTCCATCTTTTCCAGAAATGCCACAGTCGTCCCTATCTCCATCATCTGAGGGCTCTTCCCATTCGCTATCATTCTGAATTAGTTGCTCTTTACTCTCTTATTCTTTTTTGCTATGACAAAAGGGGGGGGGAATACATTATTGATACAAACCTAATATTTAAAGGGAAAAAAGACTATGCACTGACATGTACACCACTTTTACATTGTTTGTTAATATGAATCGTTGATTGTATGATTATATCACATTATTGTAACTTTCATCAATTATTAACTATACAATCAATGGTTCATATTAATTGATCTATGTAAAATTATTTACATCGTCAATAATACACATTAAATCCATATTTAAAATCTAAAATCATTTTTCATATAAAAAAATATAAAATCATTAAACTATAGGTAAATATAACAAGGCAAATAATTTATTGCATATTTACAATTCATTTGTTGTAACAATTCAAGAAATAATATAAATTTTACATATAAATAGAATCTTTTGCACATAATTATTTAAATGGAGTAAGTAGATGTATTTTTTATTTTCAATAAAATGATTTTGAATTTTAAAAAATATTACCCCATAAAATATTTTTATACTTTTATATTAAAAAAGTATTTTCTTACAAATGTATGCACCTTAATAGGCTTGACGCTTGGTGGATTGTGGACTAGTATGGGTGATCATATCACATGGCCCCTACCATTCCACGATAACCAAGCTTAACTTAACCATTTAGGCCCAACCTAACTCAGCTCAATTGTTCAGGTCCAACATAGCTCAACTTAGCTTAGCTCTATCATTCAACTCAACTCCACCATCTAGCTCAACATAGCTTAGCTCAACCATTCACCTTAGCTCAGCTCCACCATCCAATTCAACCTAGCTTAGCTCAACCATTTGGCTCAACCTAACCCAGCTCTACCATTCAACTCAGTCTAGTTTATCTCTACCATTCAGCTCAACTCCACCATCTAGCTCAACATAGTTCAGCTCAGCCTAGCTCAACTCCATCATCCAACTCAACCTAGTCCAGCTCAACTTAACCATTCAGCTTAGCTCCATCATCCAACTAAACCCAGCTCAACTCAGCTCTACCATTTAGCTCAACTCCACCATTCAGGTTATGTTGAGCTCCACCCTCATTTCAACTACACAAGTCAGTTCGACATGAAGTTATTGTCCAAGTGAAAGTTGTGGTCCTCCTAAGAAGTGCTCCATGCCATGCCATGTGCCATGCAAAGACGAGTGACGTGAGTTATGTGTGCTCTAGCTCCACGTGCCCTGTACAAACAAGTTGCATGAAGAAAGAGCAACCAACTCCACACATGTAGTACTCTTACAGACAAGTAGTGTTGATCTCATATATGTAACCTAATGGGATTGGACGTCCAAAGAAGGGTCCATTAAATCAAGAAGAGAGGACTATAAAAAGAGACACTTATGAGGAAGAAAATGCATATTCATTATATCTCTAACAATATACTTTTATCTTAGCTATTTTAGAGTATCCTAGATAGCTCAATATGATAACTCACCTTTTATATCTTAAGTTTACATACGTGAACACAAGTCATTATCTTTCAAAGTTTTGTCCTTGATTGTAATCGGTTCACTTCCTAAATCAGTCGTAGCTACCCAAAATCCATTTTAGTGTGTTTGTTTCTATGATAACAAAAACTTATTTTACATCAATTGGTTTTTGTTTAAAGTAAATTTTGATCGTAAAATTATTCATATTTGAATATATTAATATAAAAATGAGTTGAATATTAAATTTTTGTTTACAAATCATGTTTAAAATATTGAGTTGGAGAAATTGAACGCTTATTAAATACTAACATTAACATTGAAAAAATTATAAAATAAGAAGTGTGAAAATGCGAAAAGTCCACCTAAGCATACAAATGTGACAACTTCATTGAGGATATTTTAACTAGACTAAAACCGACAATAAATATAGATGCAATATCTTTTATGATTTGGAATGAGGCGCAGTTCCTCACCGACCAAATTGAGAAAATATATATATACAATGTTGGTTAACAACAACCCAATCGTCTAATAAGTACAATTTAATTGGTAGTTGGAAATACGTGGATACGCTGAAGAATGAGTTTGAATTTAAAATTTTCTTTCTTCATATTTAAAGTGTGTGAGTCTAACTACTTATCAAAAAAATAAAAAAGCATCATTAATATAAAACTGTTTACACTAACATAGAATAACAATCCTCTATTACGCCAAATGACTCCACTTCATCCACTTTAATATTATGACATGAAAAAATAGAAAATTATTGAATGTGTAAAATTAATTTATACATAAAAATGCATTAAACTCCCAAATTAGAGTTTATTTGTTATAGATTCTAGAAAAAAGTGATTTTATTATTCGATAATTTAGATATTATCTTTTAAGATATCTTTAAAAAAGTAAAAGTTATCTTATATTTATCTCTTATAGCGAAATCACTTTTTTAAAGAAGTGTAGTGCGTTTATTTCAGATTTTTTCATGAAAAAATCTATTTTTTTAAAACAAAAATCATTTGTAGGGTTTGAAGCGTGTTTGTTTCAAATTTTTTAAAAATCATTTTGTTAAAAAAATCATTTCTTTGGCTAAAAATAGTAGCTTATCACATTCTGCGATAGATGAGAAAGAAAGATGCCACAAATTTTAAAAACACGGAACTTAAGTCACTGTTAAGAGAAAATGATGTAATTACCCTTACCCTTTTTGAAAAATCCAAAAATTACCCTCCATCAATTTTTACTGGGTTTTCTCTATACTGCATCAGCTTCACGCACTCAATTGTGACAATTTTTCTCCTTCCGTTAGACTCATAAGTTTTTCATCAAATAAGTTTCTTTCTCCTTTTTAGTTTTTCCACATCTTTTTTATTGTTTCTACGCCTTTTATTTGAATCATTTTATTTTTACATCATTCATATGATGATACTATTTTTTTTTGCTTTTGTGTGTTTATTTATTGCTTTTTAATGAGTACTTAAGCTACATTAATCAATTTTAAAATGTATATAAGAAATTGATTAAACTTATAAATTTTGTGGGGTATTATAAAAGTCATGTCGTTTGTGATAATTTTGTAGTTTAAAATCACTTTTGTAAATTTGTATACAAACAGATTAAAAATTATTTTAAAAAAAAAATCATTTTTATGATAGTAAACAAACGGAAATAAAAAAATCATTTTTAAACAAATCTCTACAAAATAATCTCTAAATTTTAACTAAAAATAATTTTTATTTAAGCTCAAACAAACGCACCCAAAATATAATTTTCTTTTTTCTAAACTAAATACATAAATTCATGTAAACCTTGAAAAGTGATTAATTTTTATTAGAAAATAATTATTTAACAAAAAACTGTATCCTACACACCCTTATTTGGAACAAAATTAGGGGTAACCAGAGAGCAAAAAAAGAAAATTGAAATTATTTGGAAATGAATGAGAACGCCAAAAAGTGTAAAAGAATGTTTGGAAATTGATAATGATGGCATTGTTCAGATTGAGTTTGATCCAATCAGAACCAACAAAAGCATATCATCACAATTCATTCTGTAAACGTGGTCAGTTCTCGTCTGTACCTATTGTTTTCAACCCGTTCTCTCTATTGCCACATCTTATCCTTTAAATTACGTACAAATATCACATGGATTGCACTTCAATTCTATAAATTTATAATTTTATGTGTGATTGAAATATCAACTCTATAAAATAATTTTAGGCTTTCATCCAATCATAACTCGTCATGACATCAGATAATTAAAATCAAACAATATTATTATGGGAATTTTATGGTGGACCACCTTAATAGTTGATCTACTGTGGATTAGTACTTAAAAATTACTGTATCAAGAGATGAGACGATTACATGATTGATGTCGGTTTGATGGATTGAGTTTTGAGGGACAGATTCGTTTTTTCTCTGTTTTTTTTTTAATGAGCTGACTTGGATGAGTAGTCCTCGTCTTTGTCGTAAAGACCAAGGGAACCGTTAATTTATGTTAATTTATAGTGTGTGCGAGTGTTGTAAATCTAGGGTTAACAAGTGTGATTCTTACTTAAAAAAATACTATAAGTTAAAAAGGTTTTCATTTTTAACTTTACTAGCTATTAGCCATTTTGATTTGATTAAGTCTTTGAAATTGTCTCAGACGGAGTAATGTGAGTGAACATTTTCAAGTTTGGGATTATTTCAAAATTTCGCTAATTCTAAGAATCAAATTGTCACACCCCTACCGTTTCAGAGACTAAATTGATGATTCACTTGTATCACTTGAATTGGTTATAACATGGCATGAATGATAAGTGAGCATTAGAGGTTAAAGGGTTTTACTTAAATGTAACTTTTACTATTCCTTTATGATTTTAAAGTTACTATTAATTTTTACTTGAATTGGATATATGTGTGTAAATGTGTATACATATAAATATTTTATATGTTGAATTTCCAAGATTAATTCCTTTTCTTATATGGTAAACAATATCTGCAATGCAAAAGAAAAGAAGAATAACATTTAATGCTATTGTTCTAGTTTTAGTGAATTTACATGAAGTAAAAATATGTCATAAGGTAGTTGCAGGGACAGTTGTATTTATTGAATTGTAGTATTTATATCATTTCATTAATTGAGTTCATCAAGTTACACATTCATATCACATGAAATGGAGCATGATGTTGGTGTTAACAAATTGCAGCTTCATCTTGGTGCATCAGATTATGTCTCCTCTATGTTGCCCTTAGCATCTGAACAAATGTCCCCTCTTTTAAGTAATGAAAGAGAGGGTTCTGAAGACATACAACAGGTGAATCTTATTGAACTTTTCTTAATAATTAGGGCTTCTATTTCTTTTAATTAGATGATGAATGATTCAACACAGTGGTTAGGCTCAGATGATTAATGAGCTCCATTGAAGGGTGAATCGATTTGGAGTACCTTAATTTGAAATCTGATTTGAACCATCATTTATCATAATTTACTTATCTTCCGGCCTAACTCTGGATTATCAGGGCCTTTTTGCATGGGAACGGGAGGATTAAGGCAAAATAAAATATGAAATTCATATTATGAATGATTCAAAACATTTTTAGTTTCCTTCTGCTATATAATGAAATAGTGCCTGTTGTCTCTTCTTGCAGGAACCTAATAAAGAATTTCCAAAGTTATTGCATTATGCTTCATATCTGATTCATTTGGCTGTTTTTGGTATTCTTGGGGTAATATGCTATCTTCTGAACTTCAATTTTATAAAAAAATTATGTGAGCTGTTAATCATTTTTAGTGAAGTATTTTCCTTATAACCATTACTAGTTGGAGTTAACAGTATTTGACTATTTTCAACTCATTTTGTGGAAAATTTGACAATTGATTGTTTATGTGAACATACATAACTTGAGGTTCCGACAAGCTCACTAGTAATACACATATGGCCAATGTTATTAAATAGCGGCTATAGCGTAACATAATTTGAACAAATAGCATTGTGCAAGTGTGCATAATAGAATTTGAACAAGCCCCTATTTTTTGCGATTTGGAATTGACAACATTGCACATATAAATTGTTTCTTGAATGTGTTGTTAATATAGAAATTTTGTCTCCTTGGTGGACAAACTCTATCAATAGTCTTCAACTTCATGATGTTTGGACTTAAAACTTTTAACTTAACTGCAATTCTCTCTTACATAATACATTGGTTTTAAGCTGAAACAGAAATTCCTGCAATGGTGTACAATGTTAGTTCTGTTCATTTGAAATCTTATGGATTTCCATTTTCTGTTTAAATCATTGGTCATATGGGAGACTTGATTATCTTGATCATATTTGGGCCTATAGGTTTGAAGTTGTTTTTTGGGAAACAATATAGGTTTTAAGTTTTAATTACTTGAGTGACATTTACTTGCAGCAGTTGCATTTATTCCATTGTATAAAGTATGCACACACAACAATCTTTATTTGGAATTACACGTTTAATATGTTGTAATTTTAGAAGACAATATTACAACCTAGTCAGATGTTAAAAACATTAGTTCATTACTTTTTGGTATATGTCCTGTATATTTCAACCTTCAGAACATATGTTCATTTTAACAATACTAGAGAATAAAACGATTAATTATGGGACTCTAGTTGTATCCTTTATAAATGACTATGATACATTTCTGATCATAGTTTCATACTAGAATAATATCTTTTTTTCAGCATGATCCTAATTCACTTATTTTATTCCCAATTATATGCAGGTACTAACAAGATATACACTGGACAAGTTATTTGGCCCTAGTGTTGGTCATGTGACTAGTGATAAAACTATTCTTTACCTTGACCTGCCTTCTAATATGGTATCTACTTTGTTCCCTTCCTAAAAAAATTTGATTAGATTTACCAGAAAAAAAAAAACTATAAATGATTAATACTAGTAATAATAGGAATAAAGTGGATTGAATGATAGTAAATTGAGAATCTAGCAAAGACAGATTTAAGCCTTCTTGGTTAAATATGCTAGAATAAAAACTCTTCACCTCTACAAGTACTAGAAGTGATGTATAACTTGTTCACTTTTTTTTTGTAACTTTATGTTTCTCAGTGCTAGAATCCTAGGACAAAGAATACAATATCTAATTTGACTATGGTGTTTACCACATAAAAACAGTGTATTAGTTAGTATCCAAAAACTAACACAGTTTGTATTACTAAGTGGGGTTTTTTTCTTCCTTCAGAATATGAAATTGTCTTGGATGTTTGATATCTAATGTCCATTTCTTTGGGAATCGGATTCTTTGTAGTATATGTGTCACACAGTTACCAACCTCGACCGTCCGATTTAAATCAATGTCAGAGATTGTTTGAAACTGATTTAGTGAATGTGTAATCTTCGCTGTCCATTCTCAAATTAATTGTCAAAATTGTTTAATGTGTGTTACTGCAGGGAATCCGGATCCATTTTAGTGCATCATAATTTATCCATCTTTTCATATTATTTGCCCAACATCAATTAAGAAAAGTGTAGACATGTTTTTTCTGGTGATGCAAGACAGTGAAAGTTAGAGTAAATATACTTGCATTTCACTTGCAAAGTAGTTTCAAGTCTTGTTTTTTTCAGAGTTAATTTGATAAATTCATAGTCAGTTTGGATGAAGTTTCCAACAGGTACTTGCAGAAAAAAAAAATTTGAAAATTGAAATGAAGTTTTTCAAATAATGACTTCCTACATAAGTTAAAATAAGCTTCTATGCCTCTGCACCTTAAATTTTTAAGAAGCTCCATCATCTATATGCACCAATGACTTTTCTGCAAGTTAAGAATCAAATACTTATCTCACTTAAAGAACTAACTATAAACTAGAAGTTAATCCAAACTTGGCAATTAGCCTTTGTATTAAACTGATACTATGTTGATTCAAATTATCTCTTGACGTGAATTTTATGAATATTTCTAGGTTGGTTCTTTTCTGATGGGATGGTTTGGTGTTGTATTCAAAGAAGACATATCAAATGTGTCTGAGTATCTGGCTATTGCACTGACAACTGGTTACTTAGGGAGTCTAACAACGTTCAGCGGCTGGAATCAGAAAATGCTTGAACTCAGTGTTAATGGGAACTGGCTCTTTTCTATTCTTGGCTTTCTAATAGGTAATCTTAAGAAGATAAATTTGATATCTATGTTTTAGTAGTGTGGTTTTCTCGTTCAAAACTTTTGTCTGTTATGATTATGACTCTTTCACTTCGCATTCAAAGTGTGTGTGTATATATACCAGTATAATGTTTGGGTATTGTTACACCTACCAGTATAATGTTTGGGTATTGTTACACCGTTCAATAACTTTATTGGATACCTATATGGCAAAACTCACCATTTGAAAGTTTCTATCATATAGATCAAGTGGATCCCCTGCACCAGCTGCTTGGTGTAGCAACTGTGGTGACAGTTAGATCTAGAAAAATCATTTAATATGTTATTGAGGTACGTCAAGATTAATGTCTAACGCACTTTTATTAAACATTAATCTTGATGTATCTGCAGGGTTATTTCTTGTTGCATTTTCCATCATATTTGGTATAGAAACAGCTAAGGGTTGCAGGTGGCTTCTTAGAAGGCTAAACATGATGGCTTCAGAAAGTGAAACTGGTAGATGCAAGAATAAGGCAAATGTGGAAGAAGGCAGCTTCAAGCATCGGTTGTCAGTTATTGTGCTGTTATTGTTGATTTTAGGCTTTTTATGGGGTGTTAGTGGTGTATTAATGATTGCTGAGTTTAAGAATGGTGAAAATTCTTATCTGTGGATTGCTTGCATAGTTGGTCCTCTTGGTGTGTGGATTAGGTGGTTCTTAGCTAGATTAAATGGACATGGATTAGGATCAACAGGTTTGTTTAATTGGATTCCATTTGGAACTCTAATTGCAAATATCTCTGCTGCTTGTATCATGGCTGCACTTGCTGCAACAAAGAGATTTGTAAGTTTCCATAATATGATTCATTACCTATTCTCTCATATCTGTCTGAACTTGCATGCTCAAAGCTTGTTTTTAACGAATCGGAATTAAAGTATGATTGGATTGACTTAATTGAACTTATCTATTAGTATAAATACTTGTGAAACTATTTGGTAGAACTTATGAAAACAATTATGACATGTCCATAAGGTGTTTTCAGCTTATTTTCATAAGCTCTCCAGGATAGCTTATGGAAACAGCTTATGGCTTATATGAAAATAATTTGACTTTATTTTATCTTTAGTCACATAACTAGCTTATATATATATATATACACTTATATGATAGGTACTTATGCTATAAGCTTTAATTAAGTTGTTTATCCAAACAGAGTCCTAAATGAATTTGATTTCTCATCCAATTTTTGCTACTAGAAAGAACTAATTTTTTGGGGGAAGGACAAGGTGAAGGGGCATAAGCCTATTAGCTCATATATTATTCTTCATTTGTTATTATAAATTTGATATTATGGATTTCATACAAAAATATTAAAGAATCTGCATCATAGTTTTGGATATTGTGATCAAGTAGAACTTACTTGTTTGATGTAGGTGAGCACCAGGGATTGTGATATTATTGTAACAGGCATACAGTTTGGTCTGTTGGGTTGTTTGAGTACTGTATCTACTTTTATTGCTGAGTTCAATGCAATGAGAGAAAGCATGCACCCTTGGAGAGCATATGTATATACTATAATCACAATATGTACCTCTTTCTTTTTAGGGATCTTAGTATACTGTGTACCTATTTGGAGAATAGATGAATTATAAAATGGCTGGTGGCCTTAGAAGGTAACATTATTTTGACAGTTCTCATCTACTTGATAGAATTGAGCAATTTAGAGAACTAGAAGAATCTATTTACTTCTTTTTCAATGAAAAAACTAGGCAAAATACCAGTATTGTCAAATAGTGGCTATAGCGCTATTGTGTACTAGATATGAACAAACTGTTATTGTTCAGCGATATGTGAAGTAGTACAAAGTGTTGTCTAATAGTGGTTATAGTGTTGTAGCATAGTAGAACTTTGACAAAATCACTATTTTCCATGATCTATGATTGACAACACTACAAAGTACAAGTCCTATTTCAAGAAAAAATGCCAAGAATATTGTCCTGTTGTTGCTTTGACAATGACTATTATGTTGACATAAGGGTTCAATGATAGAGAGAAAGAGAGTTTATATCTTAGAAATTTTCTTTGTGAAGTGAATATGATTTTGATGGAAAGAAGTGTTATAATGAAAATGTATCAGCTGGATTCACCCACAAATATGTATCAGCTATTGTGGTTCAAACAGCCAAGAGGAAGTAGCTGATCATTGAAAAGAATATAGCAGCTAATTAATTAGTGTACCCTCTCACATTATTTGAATATAAGATACTTTTTTAGCAGAATATTTGCAGAAGACAATGTAATTTTTGATTTATTTGTCAAATGTGTTTGTTAGTCAACACAAATTGCTTGTTCTACAATATCTTTTGAAATGAAATATATATGTAAGAAACAATGTCAAAGGAAATAGATAACATGGTTGTTAAGCATACACTCTAGATCGTGAGATCGTATGATCTCATACGTTTTCGAACCCAAACGAACTTTCGTTGGATCTCGAGTTTGACAACCATGATAGATATGTCATTGCCTATGTTCTGCGCGACAAACGGTACTTGTAGGAAGCATAAACACCAAGTGCCACAACAAGAATTGTTGCACCAGTGTATATTAGCATTTGTTTATCATCTTCATTGAACCTCTTTGCAAAACTAGTCACAGCTTGAGTAGTAGATAAAGCCATGTCTTTGATTCTTCTTGTCCTTGTTGATTCATGGATTCCCTTTTTATCACTCTTTTTCTCATCAGCATCATCACCACCACCACCAAATTTATCATTGATCATTTCCTTTCCTTTCTCTTTGTTTGTTTTCTTTGGAGGAAAAGTTTCGACTATGGCTGATCCTTTACTTTCTTCCTTGGTTTCCTTAGTTTCTTCCCTTACAACCCTTAGCTTTTCCTTGTTCTCACCTTTCAAACTTGGTCTGTTTTCTTCTGTTTGAAGTTTTGCATCTTTTGTATCTGTTGCTTTATTGTGAATTCCTTCTTCACCTTGTGTGGCTTCTGATGGAGTTGAAGTCTCATCATAAGCTTTTTCCTTACTTTCAACTTTTTTAAATTGAGATTTTTGAGAAGTTTCCTTTTGATCATTTTGAGGTATAGATTCTTTTTGAGAAATTTCTTCTTGATACTTTTCATGCAGCGCAGACTCTTTTTGAGAAATTTTGTTTTGATCCTTTTGAGACATAGATTCTTTTCGGGAAATTTCTTCTTGGCCCTTTTGAGTTATAGGCTCTTGTTGAGAAATTTCATCTTGACTCTTTTGAGTCATAGACTCGTTTTTAGAAATTGCTGCTTGACCCTTTTGAGATATAGACTCATTTTGAGAAATTTCTCGTTCACCCTGTTGAGGTATAGACTCTTCTTGTGTGGATTCTTGTGAGGTTGAAGCTACATAATTAGCCTCTCCCTTGCTATCAACTTTTGTAACTTGAGAATCTTCTTCTTGACCCTTTTGAGCTTCTTGTGAGGTAGCATCTTCTTTATTTTTAACATTTGTAACTTGATCTTTTTGATCATTTACCTCATCAACATTATTATAATCTTTAATTGGTTCTTGTTCTTGTACTTTACCTGGAATTTTTGGCATTGTAATAGTGACAATTTTTCCATCAAATTTACCTTTAATATTGCCAATATCACAATGTGATGGAACTTGATACTTTTCATTGAAACGCATCATTTTATTGGATCCAATTGATTTTTCACCAAAAACTCTCACCCTTCCAAAATCATACTCAACTTTAGCACCAATATCCCCTCGTTCAAAACCTGTAGGGTGCATTTAGCAATTTGCAAAAAATTAAGCGATTAGTAATGACAATATATTTATTTTTTGTCAAAACAATAATGACAACTAAAATTTCCTGGAAAAGTCTATCAAGAAACATGTCTTCAAAAGTGAAAAAAAAATGATATTGATAAAAATATAAATATAAAATTTAATCATGTTAAAAAATAAAAATAACTATATATAATAATAATATCAACGTTTGGTGGTAAAAAACATTAAAGTGATTTTGTATCAAAAAATTTGCTTTAAAAACTTAAACATTTAATCAGGAAATGTATACATAAAATAAAATAGGTTTGATTGAAGTTTTAGTCCTTTAATTTTTACTAATTCACGAAATTAGTCTCCCTAATTTAAACTGACAGTTTTGGTCCTTCATTCTGATTCGATAACTAAAAATTAGATACTTTAAATAATGTGATATATGATATGATAATGTAAAATGATTAACACCTATGAAATCACAATAAAACCTTCTAAAAACTTAACTTTCAACTTCGAATTTTTCATTTTTGTAATTAAACTAATGACATATGAATAATTAATACATCTAGATAGTTCTATATAATTAAATTGTATGACACATCATTTAAAATATGTCAAATCGTCAATTTTTAGTTCAAAATTTGAAGAAATGATCAAAACTGTTGACTTTTAAAATAAGGGGACCAATTCCGTGAGTTAGTGAAAATAGAGAGACCAAAACTACAATTAAGTCAATAAAATAAATTGTGCAATACACAAAATAATTTTACATCCAAACTAAATTTACGATATGGTGTAATTTAAAGTTGAATATTATGTGTTTCTATAAAAGATAAATCTTTCGGAAAAACTCAAATTCGAATATAGACAAAAACAATTCTTAATCAAGTTTTACTTATCCGTCGGTCGAAATACAAATTATCAAAATCCTCTTCCCCTAAAAGCCGAAGAGTTAAGAAAAAAAATAGAATCGGTAAAAGACTTTGAATAAAAAATCTGATAAGCAATGGAGGGTATCAAAGAATTTTGTTTTATTTTTAATTTTTTGACTAAAAAGGTTAGTATCAAATAAACTTTAGAACATAATCTATCAAATATAAATAAATAAATAAACATATGAATAGAAGTGCATAAGATAATGACCATCAGGAATGTGAACAAGCAGAAGGTGTGATTCTGGAGTATCCTTGTTTTCAATTTTTGGTTGTAAATCTTCATAGATATATGATTGCAAGGTAGACATAATTTTCAATATGGTTGTTCTTGTAATTGTTGTTCTCTCTTGTTTGCTCTAAGTTTCAACTATATATATATAGAAATGGTATAATGCAACTTGAACTAATTGGATTTGTTGATTATTTCTATATTTATAATGAACAGTTTAAAAGAAATTGTTGAGTTTTCATAACGTGATATAGCTTCATGAATTTCCTCGTGTCATATGTGAGGTATAACTTCTACAATAAATAAAGTGCAAGTTCTTTGTTTGGATCATACACTTTAAATTTCCATATAGAGGAGGCAAGGCAAAGGCGATTTATCTTGTTAGAAATTACAATACATCACTCAAACTATTGAATCAAGTATAAATAAATTAAATTCAATAATATCGAGAAAAATTGATATGCGTGTAAACTAATTTTACACTTACATTTAATAAAAATAGAGTTTAAAATACTATGATGTGATTTGATTGAATGCATTGTAAAAATATTTTACATTGTTAATATATAGAAATCATTTTCCAATACAAATAGGTAGTATTACAATTCTTGATAAAAATTATAGACCAAAAAACATAAAAAAAATATATTAAATAATGAGAAAATTATTGTTATATGAAGTAGTATAATAAAACTTACATAACTGATAAGAATAATCAATTAATTTATCTAACT
>JBBPBQ010000001.1:3366190-3430480 GCA_037974755.1 Cicer yamashitae | reverse complement strand
AACTTTAAGTGTGTATTTCAATTGAACACATCTAACATTGAATTTTCTTATTCTTGATTTTATGATATATTTCAATTGATCCCATCTAACTTCCCTCTGTACTTAATTATAAGACCATTTAATTTTTTTTTTAAATATAAGACATTTTGTAAATTTTTAGAAACATCTATCACTTTTTTTAAATGTATATCTATTATTGATACTACTAAAGTGTCTTAAAATATCAAAAGTTAGCATTAAATGCAATAAAAGGTAATTTAATAATAGATATTGTTAACATGTGTCTTAAAATACTTGTTAAAAAGTAGAATTTTTTTTAACGAATAAATTAATTTTTAAATTTTTTAAAAATTGAATACAAAGTTTTTAAAATAAAATATGTACTTTTGATTCTTTTAACACGTGTCTTTAAGACACACATTAACATTTGTTTTTAATAATAATCATATACAAATTTTGGATTAAAATTATCCCTAAAAATATTTAACAAAATAATGTATTATATCTAGACCCTTAAAATATAAAAAGAGATAATTTTAGAATAAAAAATAAGGAAGAAAAATTAGTCAAAAGATTGGGATTAAAAATTTGAAAAATATGAAGAAAAAAAAATTCCACAAATTTTAGACATTAAGTATGCTATAATTTTTTTTTTTAATATTATGTATATAAAGTGATATTATTTCATCCTTAAATTCTAGTTAAACAAATAAATATGAATATTGTTAAATTGGTATCAGAATCAGGAGTGTAAATTTTTATGTGGCTTGGAAAAACACTGAACACGTCAAAGGATTTAGTTGAGTTCCTCAAATCCCACATCTCAAAACTATGTACAAAGATTATCTTGTTGGAACCATTTTTACAACAAAAAAAAAAAACAAAATTCATTGAACAAAGTTGTTGTCACCAAAACATACTCACTCATTCAATTTCTCTACACTTTTCATATTCACAAATCAACACAAACAAACATGAGGAAAGCATTGCAATCTTTTCCTAAAGTGGTGGAATGGCATAGAAATCTAAGAAAAGCATTGCATTTTCATTCTTTTTCTTCTACTTGTACTTTTCTTGGCCCCAATCTTCCTGATTTTTGGGTACCCAAAGAGAATACTTCCTCTCATACCCTTTTGCGAGAAAATTTCCAATGTAAGTTCTATCTTGTTAATTTCATTTTCTATTATGTTAAAGTATCTTTTTTGCTCATTTTGATTTAAAGGGTTTTTCTTTTTAGTTAAACATATTTTTAATTAGTCATTATTAAATTACAAGTTTCTCCATTAATTTTATTCAATTTTACCTTTATTTTGAAAAAAATTTACAAAAAAAATAGGGAATACAAAATTTTAGAGTTTTCTACTTGTGTTTGATTGTGTGTTTGATTGTGCTCCTTAATTTCTCTATGTTGGATTTTCTAGCACTAGAGAATAAAAAAAATATTTCCTATGAAAGTAAAATATGAACTAAGATTGAATAAAAATCATCTAGAGGCAAATTTTAAGGTGGACGTGGTGGTGCACCTGGTGCTTAAAAGTCACTTGAAACACTATCGATGATCGATGACACTCCTCGGAATTTAAATTAATGATCCTTCTCATCTTTGCAATTTAGAAGATGACTTGATTGGTGTTGGTTTGAGGAGTTGACTTTTGAAGAGCACATTCGTATTTCTTTATTTTTATCGAACTGACATCGATCAAGTCACTATCATAGCTGTAAAGACGAAGAGGGTCATTAACTTTTACTTCCGAGGAGTGTTGTGGATCGTTGCTAGTGTTTCGAGTGACTTTTAAGCACTAGTCTAAGGCTGTAGCATCTGCTGTCATTTAGGATTAAACTTCAAAAGTCACGAATTTTATATGAGATTAAAATATATCTTTTTTTAATGTACTTTTTAGGGACTAATGATGGCCACAGTGCTGCAATCCTTGAAGGTAAAACAATTGCCAAACACATAAAAATGAAAGTGACTGATGAGATAAGTAGGATGAAGAGTGAGATTGGAAAGTTTCCTAAATTGGCTGTGGTTTTGGTTGGTGATAGAAGAGACTCTCACACTTTCATTCATATTAAGTTGAAAGCTTGTGATAAAGTTGGCATTGAAACTGTGGTTTCTCAGTTGCCAGAAAATTGCACTGAAAATGAACTGCTTGATGTTGTTTCTAGTTTCAATGATGATCAAGATGTGCATGGCATTGTTGTGCAACTCCCTCTACCTCAAGTAATTCCTACATCTTAATTGTTATTATTACCCTTATTGTTGTTGTTTACAGGTTTAATCTCTAACTAGTATTAAAAATGAGAAAGGTTACCGGCATAACAAACTAGTAACTAACTAACTAACTATATTTCAAATAGTTGTTGTTGTTGTTCAATGTGTTAATGAACTTAAACATTTCCAATTGATCTAAAATCTATGTCAATTGAGTAAGGATAAGAAAAGTTGTATTCATAAGTGTAAGATTTTTTATATTAATGAGTTATTCTAAAATATTTGATGCAGCATCTCGACGAGGAAAGAATTATGAACATTGTGAATCCTGAAAAGGATGTGGATGGATTTCATCCTTTAAACATAGGAAATCTCGCAATAAGAGGAAGAAAACCGTTCTTTATCCCTTGTGCTTCCAAGAGCTGTATTGAGTTGTTACTTAGTCATGGTGTCGAAATTCGTGGAAAAAGAGCTGTAATAATTGGAAGAAGTAAAATTGCAGGGTTACCAACTTCGTTACTATTGCAGGTAACATAACAAAAATTTTGTTGCTGAGAAGAATGTTTCAATTTGCTAAATGGCTCTGATTTACTGTCTTTTTAGTAGAGGCACCACGCGACGGTCAGCTTGGTACATTCGTACACAATGAAACCCGAAGAAATAACGGCTGAAGCGGACATTGTGATTGCAGATGTTGGAATCCCTAACGTAGTTCGTGGTAATTGGATAAAGAAAGGAGCTGTGGTCATTGACTTGGGAACAAATCAAGTTAAGGTAAAATTTTTATTTTGTTATTTCAAGAACTTGATGCTCCTTTGAGATGAGTTGTTAACGATATATTCATTGTTGAAAATGACACAAATTAGAAGAACAAATATACGAGACAGCAGCAACTGAGAGAAAGATAGTAAATTCTACATAATTGAACAATTAATACACACTGATGTAATAATGATACTAAAATCTATCTCTTTGAAATCACTTAGCATCTTTTGCTTACTATCCATATTAGACCATGCATTTTTTTCAAATTGGATTTCTATGCTACATTTGTGAGTACCTCAGAAAATTCTTCTGATAATCACTTTTTCATGTGGTAGTTCTGCTTGGAGCTGTCAATTTTGGCCCATTCCAACGGACTCGTATTTTAGGTTGGACACTATGATTACAGGCTCGAAAACAACCAGGACATTTTAGCCGGCCGGTTGGCCTATTAGGCCAAAATGGGCCTCTTTTGTATGCATTTTTTTTTTGGAAAATTAAATAGTTGTTGAAAATTCAGGCTTGACCCCGCCCGATGTGTTTTAAGGTGGGTTGGACTCCCAAATTTGTGGCCTAATGAAACTTTGGGCCCGTTTTTTAAGTTTTGCCTGCTCGGCTAGGGTTGGTCGAGCCGGCCTGGCCAAATAAGATGTGAGATTCTTAAAGTGAACTATTATGATAGAGAAAAGATAAAATGTTAGTTAAAGATGATGCATTTTTAACAATAATGAAAACAATGTTTTTGGAATTTTTATTGTTTTCAAAAATACCGACAATTGTTTGCTTCAAGAATCTCTTATTTGTTTGTCACCATGTAGACATTGATAATAATTTGTAAAACGGAAATTATTGAATGTAACGGAGGGTGAGGGGGATATTATATTTATACCTTCATCTAGAATTACTAAGTACTTTAGTCACTTGACATTTGATAATGTTAACGACTAAAATGAGAGACAAGAAAAAAAATTGTTACTAATTTCTTCACCAAAAAATTTAGTGACATAATTATACACAGATTTCACATTTTTTATTTTAACTTTTCATCATTAATTTGATTTTTCTGTTCTAGTGTATAGAATTTGATTCACTTTTTTATAATTTGCAGGATCCCAACAGCCAAGTGTTCCGTCTCACCGGAGATGTTTGCTTTGAAGAAGCAGTCAAGGTGGCATCGGCCATTACCCCGGTTCCCGGAGGTGTAGGACCGGTTACAATATCAATGCTCCTCTCCAACACCCTCGATTCCGCAAAACGTACGTTTGGAATGGTTTGAATAAATTGGTTGTGTCTCCATGCTATACAAGTGAATTAATCAAATCAATATCATCACATTGCCTCTTCTGAAAGGCCAAATATTCTTTCATTGAGCGAGAGAATGCATTATGTCACTTAAAATTTCTTGAGTTTGTTGATGCTAACTTACTATAAGATTTGTGACATTTCATAAATATACATCCACAAAAAAGGGTTTGCAACTAGGCTCTTTTTTTTTTTGCTTCATTGTTTTGTTGGTTCAAACTCACCTCTTTCAACCACTGAAGCATCAACCCTTCTGATCAAAGACGTGTCAGTCACCAAACATGTGTTGTTCCATGTCGACATGTCAATATCGTTGTCCGTGTTTGTGTCAATATTTTGTAGCTTTCAACAACAAAAAAGAAACATTATGAAGGTGCAATTTTGATTGTTTTGCTCTTTATGTTGTAGCTGATATGAGATTTCTGGATAAAGTTTTTGTACAGCTAGCTATTTGAAATATGAAAACTAGTTTTAGAAAGAGATGCCTTTTTCCATAACAAGAGTAAAACATATAATATATAACACAAATTTAACAAAAGACACAAATCATAATCTTAAAGTGAAAATTGGAGAACATTAATATCACAAATCTCAAGTTTAAGGACACTATCCATTAATACAAAGTGATGGGGGTGCAGTTTTTTTTATTATTAATTTTTAATTTTTTTATTTATTAAAATGTGGTTTTTTAATTTTAATTTTAATTTCAGATTAACTGTTTTTTAGTCAACAACACTCTTACTTTATCAAAACAAATTTCTGATAAACTTTATCAATTATTTTATATTTACATTAGTAAAGAGAGGGAATAAATGGGTGAGTGGGCCAACTAAAGGTAAGGGTATGATATATTTAAATTTTTTATTAATCAAAGTTATTTTTTAGTTTGTGCAAAACAAATTTAACAGAAAAGTAGATAGGATCAGTGGTAAAAAAAAAGGTAAAATAACGCGTATCTTTCTTTAAGTTTTCTTTAAGTTTTAACTAATTTTCACTTAGATTTTTTCAGTTTTTTTTTTTTTTTATCTTGATTTAATTCTTTAAATTACATTTTATTTACACTATTAGTTATTTGTCTCAATTTCGACAATGATTAGTGCAATTAAAAGGATATGATAATTGAAAACTCTACTAAATTTTGTAACAATATGTACTTTGTATTAAATTCACATAATTAGTGTCTTTAACTTCCTCTTCATACAAAGTACCTAGGACAATCAACTAACTTCCTGCGATGTTTTGATTAGATTTAAACTTTTCACGAAAGTAATTCGAAAAAATTGTAAAACTTAAAAGACCACATGCGTAAGTTATCATAGCTAATGATGCAAATCAAATGTAAATTAAATGACTAAATTGAGAAAAAAATAATCTTAAAGGATCTAAGTGAAAATTGAGTTATATTTAAATGACTAAAGATATATTTTTGTTTAAAAAAGCTATTGAAAATACTTAAATCTTAACTCAATTGATAAATGTTTAAATTATTAGGTTGGATATCATATCTCGAATTCGAACTTAGAATTTTAAAGTTACGTGTGTAAGTTTATGTTAATATCTATTACCTGTCTATAAGTAAAAAAAAATTGATTTTTTTTTTTAAAATTTAACATTATAAAGAGATAAGATTTGAAACAATTTAATATTTAATAACTATTTACTAAATATGTCCAAGAAGGCAAAAAAACTTATAATAAATTAAAATATTTTTAATTAAATATTTAATATTTTTAATAAATATAATAAAGATAAAAATGTAAATAAATGATACTGAAAAAATATTATAAATACGTGAAAAAATGTTTTTTACCAAATAATTTTATTATGATCTAAGAACTTATACTCTATAACCTATAAATTTGCAGTTTGATCTTGTCATCTTGTGCACTGAGCGTAATATTTCACATCGAAAAGTGATAACATTCGAAGAATTTATTACTACGATAATTTGATTAATTCACCAAAAACACTTGACATAACCTGCAAAAACATCATGTATTGACAAAACAACTTTACAAAGTCGTACGTTTTAAATTAATTTTCCTTTAAATTAAAATAATTTAATTACAGTTTTAGTTTTATTTACGAATTGGTCTTTCTATTTTTAAAGTTGACAGTTTTAATCACTCTATTTAATTTTTTAATAAAAAAATAATGGCATAAAATGCTTTAAATAACGTGACATATGATATATGTAAAATGATTAACACTCGTGAAATTGAAATAAAACGCTATAAAAACCTAAATTTCAACTTCAGAATTTTTTTATATTTTTAATTTAATTAATGAAATATGAACAATTAATATATCTAAATGGTTCTATATCATAGAATTATATCATGCCATTATAAATATGTCAAATCGTCATTTTTTTAATTCAAAAATATGAGAGAGTGACCATAACTGTCGACTTTTAAAATAAGGAGATCAATTTTATAAATTAATAATAATAAATGGATCAAACTGTAATTAAGTTAATTAAGACTAAAATAAAATTGAATTGGAAGTTTATAAACTTTCGTACACAATTTAATTTTTAACAATTGAAATTTATTACTATCAAAAAAAGAATTGAAGTTTATTAACTTATATTACACATTATAATCTTCCATTAGCTTATTACAATTTTGCAACTTAGGTCTAAGAATTCTAGAAGCTTTTAATGCTTGTCGGAGAATGGTTGTCCTTGACTTCGATTATCTTTTTGGTTAAATTAGTAATAATAAATGGATCAAACTGTAATTAAGTTAATTAAAACTAAAATAAAATTAAATTGGAAGTTTATAAACTTTGGTACACAATTTAATTTTTAACAATTGAAATTTATTACTATCAAAAAAAGAATTGAAGTTTATTAACTTATATTACACGTTATAATCTTCCATTAACTTATTACAATTTTGCAACTTAGGTCTAAGAATTCTAGAAGCTTTTAATGCTTGTCGGAGAATGGTTGTCCTTGACTTTGATTATCTTTTTGGTTCAATTAGTAATAATAAATGGATCAAACTGTAATTAAGTTAATTAAAACTAAAATAAAATTAAATTGGAAGTTTATAAACTTTGGTACACAATTTAATTTTTAACAATTGAAATTTATTACTATCAAAAAAAGAATTGAAGTTTATTAACTTATATTACACGTTATAATCTTCCATTAGCTTATTACAATTTTGCAACTTAGGTCTAAGAATTCTAGAAGCTTTTAATACTTGTCGGAGAATAGTTGTCCTTGACTTTGATTATCTTTTTGGTTAAATTAGTAATAATAAATGGATCAAACTGTAATTAAGTTAATTAAAACTAAAATAAAATTAAATTGGAAGTTTATAAACTTTCGTACACAACTTAATTTTAACAATTGAAATTTATTACTATCAAAAAAAGAATTGAAGTTTATTAACTTATATTACAGTACACAATTTAATTTTTAACAATTGAAATTTATTACTATCAAAAAAAGAATTGAAGTTTATTAACTTATATTACACGTTGTAATCTTCCATTAGCTTATTACAATTTTGCAACTTAGGTCTAAGAATTCTAGAAGCTTTTAATGCTTGTCGGAGAATGGTTGTCCTTGACTTTGATTATCTTTTTGGTTAAATTAGTAATAATAAATGGATCAAACTGTAATTAAGTTAATTAAAACTAAAATTAAATTAAATTGGAAGTTTATAAACTTTTGTACACAATTTAATTTTTAACAATTGAAATTTATTACTATCAAAAAAAGAATTGAAGTTTATTAACTTATATTACACGTTATAATCTTCCATTAGCTTATTACAATTTTGCAACTTAGGTCTAAGAATTCTAGAAGCTTTTAATGCTTGTCGGAGAATGGTTGTCCTTGACTTTGATTATCTTTTTGGTTAGATTTGATGGTGCCATTGCTTTCAAAAGGTAAAAATATTAAAGTTTTTCAATGTAAGTTAAAACAGATTTGAATGTAAAATGGTTTATGTTAAAATATATTTAAGAAAAAATGAGTGAAACAATAAATTTTAGTGTAAAAATTATGTTTAAGTTTAAAAACTAAAACTTTTAATTTTAAGTTAAAATCAATTCTTGAAACAAAACTAACTTATGCTAGAACAGTCAAATAAGTCAAAAATCAATTTTACATATAAAATTATTTATAACTATTTCAAATATAGAACTAAATATATACTTAAAATGAATAAAGAAAAATATTTTAGTCTCTCATTTTTTCTCTGTCTAAATCATATTTGTTATTTCTTAAAATTTAAGTTAAACTTTATACAACGCTACAAAATTTTAAAGTTATCATTATTTATAAACACTTTTTCAAGTCTTCTTTCATTCAATGTAAGATTGTTAATATTGCCATAAGGTACATTGCCATCGATTTAGTGATTATATTTGAATAATAATGGTCATGTATGTGCTTATAGTCAAATATAATAAATTCCCAGTAAACGCTCGATTGACAAACAAGCCATGCACAAGTTCTTGATAAGGTTAGGTAATTTCATCCGTACTATAGAAAAATGAAATTTTTTACTAAATCAATTTGATATTGTTGTACTCTAAATTTGTCCAATTTATTAGAAATATTAATATCCATTTTTATTATATATTTCTGCCTTTTTAATCATTAATACAATAAAGAAAAACATATTAAAAAATAATAATAATAATAATAATAATAATAATAATAATAATAATAATAATAATATAGCTAAAAGTAATAAATTAGCCTCATTTTGTCTAATCAAATTACAATTTTAAATTACAATTACAATATTATAGCCAAATCAAATTACAACCATAAATCAAATCAAATTACAATTTAAAAACAAAAAACAAAAAAAAAAACATTTTATGGTGCCTTGCCAGCTGCTACATGTCTTGTTTGTTTTCCTTTTGCTGCACTATCTTGCTTTTGCTCCAGTTGTCTGCCTTATTTGAATTTTTCTGTTGTTGCACTGCTTAAAACACTATCCTTGTACCTTTTGTAACTAATTAAAAACATAATCTTATAAGTCAGAGATTTGTAACTATTTGAAAAATGATACATGACAAAAGATGATATGTAAGTAATAAAAGATCAACTATCTTTTCCCTTAGCCATTGTATACATTATACAGAGCAAATAGACAAACTTTTTAGTTTAAAAAAAAAACTAAAAGACAAATTAAAGCTACAAATAAAAAAGCTCAGCAAATGAACAGATAAAAACAAACATAGGCTAAAATTATGAATGCATCAGATGTGCAGAAAAAACCCAGATGATGAGCAAAAGAAAAGAAGCATCAAACAAGGAACTGAAAAGCTCAAACAGTGACACAGACAAAGAAAGCAACTAAACAAATAAAGAACTCTATAAATACATCTTCTTTAAATTTCATAAGGGGAGAAAAAAAATCGAACATGAACAGAAAAATACCTAAACAAAAAAAGAAGAAAACAAGAGTAGTAGCAAAAAACAATTAAACAAGAAGAAGAGAAGGTATATATATATATATATATATATATATATATATATATATATATATATATATATATATATATATATATATTTTCCTTTTACATTATAATAGCTCTAGTTTATATAAATGTACGGTTAATAGTAAAGATAAGACTGAGAACTCAAACCTTCGATGTCGTCGTCGTTGTCGGAATATCGACCATATCTTTTGGTCCCTCCGTGCTCGGTCTCGGTCTCCTCCTCCCCTAAATCTTTTCCTCTTTCTCTAGCTATGATTTGTGTTTCTTCTTTTTGTTTCACTTTTCTTTTTTGCCTGTGTTTTTTTTTTCTTCTTCCCTTCCCAAGCGTAGTCGCTCTGGCTTTTACAAATTTGGTAAACGAGGTTAGAACTTATGCGCGCACATATATATATATATATATATATATATATATATATATTTATATTATTAATATAGTATGCTCTGTTTCTTTTGATTTATTTTTATATACTAATATTAGTTTTCAGTTTGCTCCTGGCCTTCACGCCTCATTTTGCTTATTTGTCCTTTTTAAACCTTTAGGTGTTTAACAATTTTTTTATTTTTTTTAACAAGTCTCTTTTTTTTTTTTTATATAATTACTATTTAATGAATGTTAAATCTTTTAAAATAATAAAAAACACATTTTTTTTTTACTGAAGGTTAAATAAATGTGTCATTATTTTTTAGTATATGAGTTGTCAGGACATAAATGGTATAACTTGATAGTTCTAAAGTTCATTTTTATATATAAATTAATTCAAACATCAATTTTTTTTGTTAAATTTGATTAATTAGATATGACATCTTTTTGATCTTTGAGCTGTTAAAACACAGGTTGTACAACTTGATAGTTTTAGACTCACATCTAAGCCGAAAATAATATAAAATATTCTTAAAAAGATTAAATAAGATGTGACATCTTTTTTTACTCCTTGAGTTTTGAGACACGAGTACAACTTGATCGTCCTAAAATTCACTTTTTAAAAATAATTATTCAATTTAAACTCTTTATTTTTCTTTTAGTCAGATGTTTCTTTTATCGCGAAACAAATTTTCGTTAAAAACAATCAATACATCTGTATTTTCTACCAAAAAACTACGTATGTTTAATTTCTCCATCGCACCGGGAGATACGTAGGAGCAAGATCACATTCTTGTCAAACACATTAATAAAAAAAAATTCTTTTTTTTGTTCTTTATTTCTTAAACACACATTTATTCCAAAATCATATTTTAAAAAATAGCAATGATTGTTATTCATATTTAATAATAAGGAGAAATAAATATACTTAAAGTTAATATTAATCTTACACAATTAATTATAGATAACCGTATTTTAACGGATGTCATAGGGTGCTAATACCTTCCTTACGCATAATCGACTCCTGAACTCAAAATTTGGTTTCAAAGACCATTTTATTTATTTTCTCTATTTTTAAGGGTTTCCCAACATTTTTTCTATTTTAAAATAAATTTTGGTGGCGACTCCATTGAATTCGAGAAACACTCGAAATTTTAGGCCGCGACAAATATATATTAATATATTAGGTCTTTAAATTAATAGTTAAATAACTATTTTTTAAAAAATATTAATTTTTATTAATATATAATTATAATACTTAAATATTATTTACTAAAAATATCAACGAAATAAAATATAATTTTTTTTTTGAATTTTTATTACTAATAATAGTAAATATTAAATATTTTTATGATAAAATATAAAAAATTAATATAATATTTATAAATAACGATATCATATTTTTTTCTTATAAAGTATTTTTTCTTAAAATATAAAAATTAACAAATAATCATTTAATTTATAAAAATAATCATTATTTATTGATTTATAAAATAATATACCAAAATTGTTCTATTCCAAGAAAAATAATGAAATGGTGTTTGGTTTACAAATGCATAATAATATATATGATCAAGTCAACCAACAAATAACAATGCCATTAATTTTTTGCCGAGTGACCTGCTTAATTAGGATTAGAAATTTGAAGGAATTAAAGTCAAATTTGGATCAACTCAAGTTATAAGAATTTATTCGGTTAGAAATTCAATGCTAGTTCATTACGATCATTTCAAATCAAACTCAATTCAATGTAAGTTTACGATAAATTCAATTTGCACTCAAAAATTCAAATCAAATAAACAAAAAGACAAAAAATATAAAAGGACTATATATTTCTTGAATTTTAAGCACAAATCATAAAAATAAATTATTAACTAAGAGTGATAATTTTTTCTAGGTTCATTTCTTATACCACAAATTATCTCAATACTCTTGAAAGTTTTTTATAATTGATGGTGAACTCCTTATATGAGAAGATGAGAGTGCAAAAGAATAGACTTTTCAATATGGGATTTCAATAATAAATAAAGTTTGGGAGAATTTCTTTAATGTGAAATATTAAACATAATCAAATATTCAGCTTTAAGCTATAATAGACACTTAAATTATCCTACAAAATAAGATGAAAAAGAAACAATTGATTGTACTTTTTGTTATAATTATAATTATAAGAAATATGAATCTAATTTATTTAAATGTATTAATTATTAAATTTCTTTTTTAGCCTACTTCTATTGTAATTTTCCATGCAAGTAAATATATATATCTATAACTTTGTGTGTTTATTTATTAATTAATATGTTATTCAATAATTAACGATTGAATTAATAAAACTCATTGATTGTATTGAATTATTTAACCGAGTCAATGAATCTTTTATATATACATACATATACCAAAAAAATTAATATTGTACACTATAGATGTTTGTGAAATAAGTTAAAAATTCCATTTATCTTAGTGATTTAAATGTCTTTCATTGAAATTAGTAAATTAGTCATTTGTTATTTAGATGTAGTATCAACTTTTTTAAAAGATATTGTAATAATGTCTCCCTTTATTGTGATTGTGGTAATGCTGAGTAACTTTTGTCAACACATATTCTGATTATGGCATTTGTTAACACATAGAGTAAACCATTTGGCAAAAATACAAGTATTTATTAAACTCCATAATAATGGATAAATTTTGAATTACTAAGATTGTGCAACCAAATATACATGTGTATAGTTCTCGGTACAATGTTTCTAAGGTTTCTTGGAATCTTAATCACACAAGAGACACCAAATTTATTTTTCAATTCATTGTAAGTATCAATATCAAGGTAGAAGTACAGGTTGAAAACACAAGAGACATTAAATTTATTTTTAGTTTAATTGCATTTTTTGTTCCTCTATTTTTATCAATCTACGAAATCAGATTCTTTATTTTAAAAGTCGACAGTTTCGGTCTCTTTTTCAAATTTTTGAACTAAATAATGACGATTTAATGTATTTTAAATAAACGTGAGATACAATTTCTTGATATAAAACTATCTAGATGCACTAATTATTCATATGTCATTAATTAAATTAAAAATATAAAAATTTTCCAAAATTGAAAGTTAATTTTTCAATACAAAATTGCTATGTTTAGTATTACTATTGTGTGTTTTTCAATGCGTTCAAATTAACTTTAACTATAATTGCAATAGAAACTGCCTTCTTGAAAGGTTGAAAAGAAATTGGCTAGAGTACGGATCTTTATTAGTTGTTAATGCCTACATAAAACTTTTTTTTTTCCTTTCTTTTTTGATTATTTTAACAAATGTTTTTGGGACTATCTAATTTTATTTTAGAAAACTTTAGTCGAAAAATACACGGTATTATTTGGTATGATTGACTTTTTATGGCGTTGCTTGCTTCTTTGTTAAACAAGTATCAACTTTAATTTTTATTGGTTTAATTGATTTAATTTACACAAATAAAAAGGTGAACAATTAATATTTTTTACTGTGAAAAGGTATACATAAGGACTGTTCACTTAAAATAGTAAAATTTCAACACCTATATATATATATAAGCACACAAAAATACAAAGCGTGTTTGCATCAAATTCAATCAATACTACACAATGGCCAATATTCTTCCTATGATATTTCATGTTATCATTATCCACCGCAATTGATACTATCACTCAATTTCAATCTCTTCATGATGGCAAAACCTTGGTTTCTAGTGATGGAACTTTTGAGTTAGGCTTTTTTAGACCAAGTAGTTCCATAAATCGCTATGTGGGATTATGGTACAAAAATATCCCACTTAGAAGAATAGTTTGGGTCCTAAACCGTGATAATCCAATCAAAGACAACAATTTCAACTCCACCATGTTGATCATAAACAAAGAGGGAAACCTTGTACTACTTACCAACAACAATCAAACTCTTGTTTGGTCAACAAACATCACAACACAATCTTTGTCTACTACAAATCATGTGGCTCAATTATTAGACAATGGAAACTTTGTAATCAAAGACAACAACAATAGTGATCAACAAAGTAATAATTTCCTATGGCAAAGTTTTGATTTTCCTTGTGACACTTTGTTGCCGGAAATGAAGCTCGGATGGGACCTAAAAACTGGTTTTAATTGTCAATTAGCTTCTTGGAAAAATTTGAATGATCCATCTTCAAGAAATTTAACATGGAGTATCGTCCTCAGTAGTAATCCTGAAATCGTATTGAAAAAAGATTCAATTGAATTTCATAGGAGCGGTCCTTGGAATGGAGTTGGATTTAGTGGAGCACCTTTAGTGAATGTTCCTAAAATAGTTGAATCAAAATTTGTGAACAATTCAAATGAAGTTTATTACACATATAGTCTTGTGAATAAAAGTGTTGTTTCAATAACTTATTTGAATCAAACACTTGTTCGTCGTGATCGCATTACATGGATTCAAGACGATAATGATTGGAGGGTTTATGAGTATGTTCCAAGAGAGCCTTGTGATGCTTATAATTCTTGTGGCCCTTATGGAAATTGCATTTATAATGAGTCTCCAATGTGTCAGTGTTTAGACGAGTTCGAACCTAAGTCACCACAGAATTGGGTCATGTTCAATTGGACAGAAGGATGCGTGCGAAAAGACGAAGAAGTTTGGAAGTGTGGGGTGAATGATGATTTTGGTAGATTTTCTGGCTTGAAATTGCCGGAAACAACACATACATGGGTTGATGCTAATATGACACTTGACCATTGTAAGGTCAAGTGCCTGAAAAATTGTTCTTGCATGGCTTATTCAAACTTGGATGTGAGGGGAGTTGGTAGTGGTTGTTCTATATGGTTTGGTAATCTTATTGATTTGAAACAAGTTTCATCAGTCCAACAAGATCTATATGTTCGAATGGATGCTTCTTTCGTAGGTAAATACTTTTGTTTTTTTATAAGATTAAATATATTTTTAATCTTTATATATGATATAAATATACCAAATTTTAGTTGTAGTTAGTAATTAAACTTTTTTACCTAAGTTTTAGCCCCTCATCACATAAAATTGTTCCTCTAACACTTAATAGTTAGATGGTGTGGCTAACATATTTGTATGTAATTAGAACTATAATAGTTTTGGTTTTACTTTAATTAGGTGGCGTAAACGTAATACGAGTCAAAAGATTTGGCCTAATAACCCATTTTAGAAATAGGGAAAGTTTTTCTTTAAAAAGTCGTAAGACTCATTTTTTAACTTTGAAATGATGGATTATCTCTATCTTTAATTATAAATACTTTTTGAAAAAAAATGTCCTTAAATGTAAGTATTACATCAAATTACTAGTTATATTTATTATCTTTTTCAAACATACCTCTAATTGTTAGAGTTGGTTCTTGAATTGTAGCCTTAATTGGTTCCTATCAATTATTTGTGTAGTGGCGTTTTCTTCTTCGTCTTTTTAAATAACATAATCCATGATTTTTTTTTTTCTCTTTTCCTTAATTTCATTTGCTACTTTTATTTCCTTTTTGTTTTATCCTTTAGTTTTTAGATAAGATTTTTAATTAGGGAGTGTTATTCATCTTTGTTTCTTAAGTTTTGGTTTAGTTCCTCAAATTTCTTACTTTCTTTTTATTTTTATTTTTTATTTAATAAACTTATTAAAGTATTGTTGCAAATGATATATAGTAATTTTAGAATATCAATATAGTTGAGATATCAATTATATTATGTGATGTTTTTCCACTCTAAATTTTACTTTAAAAAAATGCTACTTTTATTTAAAATATGATCACTTGATTAGATGATTCATTTCATATATATGGAATTAACTACATCAACATTAGTACTAGTCACTATTTTATCTGAGCTTTGACAAGTATTCATTTATTCTTCAAGATTCAAATGGAAATATTACTCGTGGGGACAAGAAAAATAATACCAATACTTTGGCAATTGCAATCACTCTTCCTTTGGCCCTTGTTTTGCTACTGGTCGTGATCATAGTCTTCTACATTTATAAGAGAAAAAGAAAGCAAAGAGGTAAATTTCTTGACCTAAAAATCTGTTCCAATGACATATATAGAGTTTTGAAATTTGTTTCATTGAATATTCTTAAAGAAAAGTCCATGGTTCTTTTATCTACTTTTGTATCTTTTTTTATGTCGGGAAGAAAATACTTTTTAGCTTAAAAAAATTTGGGGAGGAAAATGTAATTTACAGAATTTTTTTTTTCCATCAATTTCACATACTTGATATGAGATCAGCCTATTATATTAGAGGAAACTTAATATATATATATATTAAATATTAATTTCACATCTTATTATGATTTTTCTATTAAAAAAGATAGGTCTTAAATATATATACATGTATAACTCAGAAAAATGAATTTTCAAAGTTGAATATTTTTAAAATTACTTTTTAATTATTAAGAGAAAGAAGTTAACAGTCTTTTAATTATTTCTGTTTAATTATGGGTATGTTTTGTAAAAAATAATTAATGCATCTTGTAATTTAAAAATTATCAAATAAAAAGAGAAATGAAAAATTTATAATAGTCTTATGTATAAAGACAAAGAAAATATTAATTCAGAAAATGTTCAAAAATAAAATAGTTCAATTACAAGTTGCATTTGGTAATCTCCGCTGGGCCTTTCCATGCATTAATAATAATTACACAAGACTATGATTATTATTGTTTTATCAAAGTTTTGTCAAAAAATAATTAAATCAAAGTTTTATCAGAAACATTAGAGAACTAGAATATAACCCGCACGTTGCGCGAGTGTAATTTGTAAAATATTCTTTCAGTATAAATTTATTAAAAAGTTTAAAGGTAATATTTATGGTGTACAAATGTATCAATCTGATCGGAAAAAAAGGTTTCAAATTTGTAAATTTCTTAGTTTATAATAATAGTGGTTGTATAACAAAAGAATAAATGGAATAGAAACAATTGAAAAGTTTATAATAAAATGAGTGATTTTCATTCTAAATAATATGATTAAAAAAAGATGAGTTAATGTTTGTATACACAATTAAAAAGATTTAAATAAAATGAGTGATTTTGATTATAAAAATATTATTAAAAAAAAATGAGTGATTGTTTGTATTCATTTTGTTTTATTTTAAACATTCAATCATTATAGAATATTTTCTTCCAATAAAAAATAGAATATATATTTTGCAATCATTGATTTGAGATATATTTGTAAGAATTGGTTTTTATATGATTATTATTTTTATTTTTATTTTACTTTTTATCTTGAGCACTATTATTTCTTTATTCTTTTTTTGACTAATTGAACCAAATATTATTTCTTATATTTTATGTTTCATATCTCATTTTCACTTAAACTTTCGATAACTAATTCTTATATAGAGGTGTTGTGTTACGTATTTCTTTCAAAAATATTTTGAATTAAGTATCCTTTTTGGAGACTCTATATAATGAATAAGCTCAAAGTATTATTTTTTACGACAAAAACATGAAATAATGTTGAGAATGATAAGAAATCACTACTTTGTTTTGATTATTTTTACCGTTAATTGAAACTATGCTCTAATTTATACTTCATCCAATCTATAAGTTTAATATTTTGAAATGAATGTATTTATTTTCATGAACAATTTATATAGACAAATACTTTCTTTGTATTAAAGGAATAAAATATGTATCTGAGCATAAAAAGAAAAATGAACACAAATTTTATATTACTTTGAAAATACTTAATGTATAATTTAATATTTTTATTTTTAAAAAATATTCTTTGTTGGTTTTTTTTGCAAATGTTTGCTAATTTAAATGTTTGTGTTTTAATATTTTTTATTTATTTTAATTTAAAATTCATTGGATTGTTTGTGCATAAGTTTGATTATTGGTTTTTCATGTGATTATTGTGTTTTTATATATTTTGTGGTAATTTATGGTTGCTACATTTTAATTAATAAATGTTGCAATCATTGATTTGAGATATATTTGTAAACATTGGTTTTTATACGATTATTATTTTTATTTTACTTTTTATCTTGAGCACTATTATTTCTTTATTCTTTTTTTGACTAATTGAACGAACTATTATTTCTTATCTTTTATGTTTCATGTCTCATTTTCACTTAAACTTTCTATAACTAATTCTTAATTACGAAATAATGTTGGGAATGATAAGGAATCA
Organism: Cicer yamashitae; assembly: GCA_037974755.1. NCBI lineage: Eukaryota > Viridiplantae > Streptophyta > Magnoliopsida > Fabales > Fabaceae > Cicer > Cicer yamashitae. The sequence continues at coordinate 3,412,220 of JBBPBQ010000001.1, read as the reverse complement.
CTACTTGATTTTGATTATATTTGCCGTTTATTGAAACTATGCTCTAATTTATACTTCATCCAATCTATAAGTTTAATGTTTTGAAATGAATGTATTTATTTTCATGAACAATTTATATAGACAAATACTTTCTTTGTATTAAAGGAATAAAATATGTATCCGAGCACTAAAAAGAAAGATGAACACAAATTTTATATTACTTTAAAAATACTTAGGGCACGTTTGATCGACAGTATAACTAGACAGATATGATACACGTATCTTATCCCCTTCCTAATGCTTTGTTTGATGCAGCCATCTGATATGATATGCTAATCAAAATTTTTAAATAATCAGGTTGCAGCCGCATTATCTTATCCTTAATTTGAGTTGGGTTAAAATAATCCGTTATCAACAATTATTTATTTTATTCTATAACAATATAAAAATTGATGAAAAATAATAATTATTTTCTTTTCGAGATAATGTTGTGATAGTAAGGGCTTGTTTGATTGTGTTTTACTTTTTAGTTTTTGAAAACTATTTTATAAATAAATTTTAAAAAATTGTTTTTAAAAAGAAAATTTTAAAAAAATTGTTTGCTAACTTTAATTTTTAAAACAGTATTTGACTAGAGAATTAAAAAAACTGAAAAATAAAAAGTAAAACACCATTTATCTGTTTTGCTTTTTTAGTTTTAAAAAGTATAATATTAAAAATAGTTTTACAAAATAGTTTTTAAAAACAAGTAATCCAAACAAATTATTTAATTTTTAAATTTTAAAATATTAAAATAGAGTTTTTGGAATTTGAATCAAACAAACTCTAAGTCATTCTTCAATTGTGATAGATAGAGAAATCACAATTTTTTCAAGTATATAAAATTACTTCATAAATTATTTACATTTTTATGATAGTGAGTCATTATTCAATTGTGATAGATAGAGAAATCACAATTTTTATGATACTGAGTCATTCTTCAATTGCGATGGATAGAGAAATCACAATTTTTTCAAGTATATAAAATTACTTCATAAATTATTTACATTTTTTAGCATTTTTGTTTATTTATAAAAAAATTATATGAATGTTATTTTGAAAGAAAAAAAATTAAATAGATTATAAGGACAAATTCGTCATTTTATCAAAATATAAATCATATCATCTTGTTATCCGTTGTGTATCAAACACTGAATAGGATAAACTAATTTTATCAAGTTTGTTATCATGTGCACATCAAACACATGACATGATAATAATTTTATCAAGTTTGTTATCATGTGCACATCAAACACATGACATGATAACTCTTTATCCTACCCATATCCTATCATGTCTCTATCATGCTTCTTATCCTATCATGTGCCTATCCTATCCAGTCCATCAAACGGACCCTTAATGTATAATTTAACATTTTTATTTTAAAAAAAATATTCTTTGTTGGTTTTTTTTGCAAAGGTTTACTAATTTAAATGCATGTGTTTTAATATTTTTTATTTATTTTAATTAAAACTTCATTGGATTGTTTGTGCATAAGTTTGATTATTGATTTTTCATGTTATTATTGTGTTTTTATATATTTTGTGGTAATTTATGGTTGCTACATTTTAATTAATAAAATGTAATTTAAATATTGTGATGTATTTATATGCAATAAATGAAAAAAGTAATTAACAATTAAATCAAGTTTGTAATGGGAGTTATATTTTTATTGTTGTTTTTTTAGTTATAGAGATATAAACAAAGAATTAGTAGAATGTGAAATAAAAAATGAATGAATTCTAGAGGTGCCACATCATACCATTGAATGATGCAATGAGTGTCACATGTCAAAATATTATTTTGGGGGTTTGTTTTAATATATTATATTGATTGATTGATATCATTTTAGCTGAAAAGAAAGATGAAGACGAATGCGATTTTGAGCTTCCTTTCTTCAATCTTTCTACAATGATTGATGCTACCAATGACTTCTCAAATGATAACAAGCTTGGAGAAGGTGGTTTTGGACCCGTATATAAGGTAAAAAAATCAAGCAACAATTTTATTGTAACACATAAGAAACTTTTTTATTTTCATTTTCTAACTATGTTTCTAACTATAAAATTTAGGGTACACTAATTACAAACAGACGAGAGGTTGCTATCAAAAGACTTTCAGAAAGTTCTAAACAAGGATCAAAAGAATTTAAAAATGAAGTTGTATTATGTGCAAAACTTCAACACCGAAATCTTGTTAAGGTTCTTGGTTGTTGCATTCAAGGAGAAGAGAGAATGCTTGTATATGAATACATGCCCAACAAAAGTTTAGATGCATTTATTTTTGGTTAGTGTCTCTCTATTGAGTTTGATCATTATTATACGGTGAAAATATAATATATATTTATAAAAAAATTGGAAATAAAACACTAATTAACAAATTGAATATTCTTAATAGATCCAATTCAAAAGAAACTTCTAGATTGGTCCAAACGCTTCAATATCATTTGCGGAGTTGCTCGTGGACTTCTTTATCTTCATCAAGATTCTAGATTAAGGATCATACATAGAGATTTAAAACTAAGTAATATTTTGTTAGACAACGATATGAATCCGAAAATTTCAGATTTTGGCTTGGCTAGAATTTGCGGGGATGATCAAGTTGAGGGGAAAACAAACAGAGTAGCTGGGACGCAGTAAGTATTTTCATTGATGTGTTGAAGTCGTCGTTGGGAAAAAAATTAAATTAACTCTTTTGTGATTTTTTTCTCTAGTGGTTATATGGCTCCTGAATATGCCATTGACGGACTATTCTCCATAAAATCAGATGTATTTAGTTTTGGCATATTATTGCTAGAGATCATTGGTGGAAGGAAAAATAAAGGACTTACATATCCAAATAGCAATCACAATCTTGTTGGACATGTAAGTAACAGAAACAACTTTATTATTCTCTTTATGAAAGGATAGATAGCAATTGTTTGAATTTTTGTAGGCTTGGAGGTTGTGGAAAGAGAGAAACTCAAAAGAATTGATTGATGATTGTTTCGAGGACTCATGTATTCTATATGAAGTTTTACGTTGCATACAAGTTGGTCTTTTATGTTTACAACATCATCCAAATGATAGACCAAATATGGCATTTGTGCTTGCAATGTTGACTAATGAAACTACTTTACCTCAACCAAAGGAACCCGGTTTCATTATAGAAAAGGCGTCTACTCAAGAAGAATCTACAACGGAAAATTTAACATCTTGCTCAATCAATGAAGTCACTATTTCATTATTAGAAGTTAGATGAAAAATTTCATGTAACTTTATGGATTCTTAGGTTTCATATTGGACTTAACTCATTTTTATAAAACTAATTTATAAGGTGACAAGTGTCACTCTTTATAAACTATTATAGATCTCTATCTCTTATCGATGTAGAACTTAAATTTTCTTAATACACCCTACCACGAACGTCACACTACAAGAAAATTGACTTCTAGTGACAGACAAAGTTTGTCACTAAAAGTCACATGTTGTGTGTAAAGATCAAGAATACTTTGAGTGACATCTGAATCCACCGTCAACTTTAAGGGAGCATCTTGCTATATTTTGAAGACTGTCACATGTTTTGAGTATTGTCACTACATATTTTTTATTTCTACCTACTATAATGACTTTCACCAAAAATTACATAAATATAAATAAAAAATTGATCTATTTCTACGATATTGTATGTCACTGAAACTTATTTATTTATTAAATTAAATTTATTTTATTTTATCTAACTATTAATTGTACTTCTAAAGCAATGCAATCACAACATACACAATTTTAGTTATAACAAAAGCAATGCAAAGCAAGACAAAATGTAGTTCAAATTTCTGCGGTCAGTAGATTTCGACTGATAATAAAGATTGACTCAATTTTATTTAATGAAATCAATATGTTAATCGTTTAATTTCAATATAGCCACATACATTTCACTGCAATGACAAGAGGGTATTCTAACTGCAGATAACCAAGACACAACATACTCAAATAAGTGCATAAACACACCACTTCACTACAAGAAAACACTCATTTTGTGGCCAACTTATAAAATATTTTGTGGCTGAAAAAAACTCTCACAAATTATTGACCGAAAAAGCACTCACTAATACTAAAATTCACATTTGTTGTTATTTGTGGCGGAAAAACCCTCACAATGGATTTGAATTTCAGCAAGATTTTGTGAGGGCAAAAGCCTTCACAAAATTAAAACGTTGGGCCTTTGTGAGGGCTTAGGCCGCCATAAAATCACACATTTATGAGGGCAAAACCCGCCACAAGTCACTCTTTTGTGACTGCAAATGCTGTCACAAAGTCACTCGTTTGTGACTGCAAAGGCCGCCACAAAGGCGTAGTATACTGTTGGTATTTATGGCTGCTTTGACCGCCATAAAGTCAGTTATTTCTAGCTGCAAAGGCCGCCACAAAAGCCCACATTACCGTTGGCACTTATGGCCGCTTTGGCCGCCACAAAGGCCCAATGTTGTGGCTGCTTTGACCGCCAGAAAGTCTCATTGTTCTCCTATAAATATAACTCTTCATCTCATTTTTTATTTCTACCTTCTCTCTAAATTTTCTATCTACCTTCTCTCTAAATTTTCTCTCCACCTTCTCTCTACAAATATTTTTCCTCCAACTTTTCTCTCTACGTTCTTTGTTAAATTTCAGGAAGTTTTTATTTTATATTTTGTTTTTTTAATGTCATTTTTTATTTGAAGTTATTTATTTAATGAATATTATTTAATTTTTATTTTGACAGTGGTGCTATTGTGGTTATTGCGAAGAGTTGTTACTTGTTTGTAAGCTTCAAGTCAGACACTACTCGGCATCAAGTATGTAATGCATTTTAAATATAGATTAGTAATTATATAATTATTATTGTTATATGGTTATAAAATATTTTTAGACTTAATCTGTTATTTTAGAATGCAGACTAATATATTATTTTTAAAATTGAGTATAATATTATTTTTAAATTTTAATATTAGTAAGATTTGTTAAAAAAGTACTAGTAAAATATTTAAATTGTAAAATTTATACTCAAATTAAAATGTAGTTATTTTTTAAATTGTTGATGAAGTGTTATTTTTTTATTATAGTTATTTTTGGTATTATGATTTATTATGTTAGTAAAATATAATTTTATTAAGAAATTGTAATTTTTTTAGCAACAAAATAATACTTATGAAAAACAAGATTTATAATAATGATCTAATCACAAAATATGTAATATTATAAATATAAAATATTTTTATATCATTTTTAAAATATATAAAAAGTTAATCATTCGAAATATTGGTAGATTTGTCCAAAAAAAAGTAGAAATTATGTTGTTTACATAATATATGATAAATAAAAATTTGAAATATAATAAAAATATTATTAAAATTAATGATATTAATATTTGTTGTTAGTCATTACAAAGAGTTGTAGTTGAGTTCGTACAAAATATTTATATACTTTTACGGTCTCTATTTTTGTTTATAAGGACTTATTTTATGAAAAAGTTCATTAAACATCATTTAAAATTTTATTTTAATTTATATATATATAGTCTCTATTATGATTTATTATATTGTTTGTAAATGCTCACTTAATTGATATATAAAGTATGTCATAATTTATTATTTAGTAATTTATAGATGTTAATAACACTATATATTTTTTTATTTACGCACGCACGCACACACGGACACACCACTATGTTTTGCTAACAAGTTTGAAGAGTTTCTCAATTTTGCAAGAGTGCAAAAAATTGTGGAAGATGCAATTTTTTTTAATAATTATCAATATGTTCCTTCATTTTCACAGCAGCTTCCTCAACCTCAAGTAGATCAAGCTCCATATCGACCAACTATACCAATACTGGCTTGATCAGACCATATTTAAATCAACCTCAATCAGCTATGCCTCCGTCGACTAGTGGTGGTGTACTTGAAGATGAATTGTAATTTCAAACCATGTTGTCTCAACACCAATTAATAATACTTTTGAGGGACTTTTGTCGTCGAATAATATTCCATCGAATAATGATGGAGAGAGTGGAGCTAATGATCAGAGGAATTACTATGATGATTGATGTATTTGAATAATATTTGCTATTTTTTTTGTTTGTATGAATTTATTATACATTATTATTTAATTATGGTGTGTTTAATTTTTGATTTGTATGACATAATTTTTTAATTTTGGAATGTTTTATTTTGTTTGGTAGTAATAATTTAATTAATATTAAGATTATATTTTATTTTAATATATAATATTTATTTTAAATTTAATTTAAATTTATAATTTTTAAATTATATTAATATTAATTTTTTATATATAATATCATTTTTTAATATTAATTTCGAATTTTATAAAAAAAAATTTAATAAAGTCACACATTTGTGGCGGTCTAAGCACCCACAAATGGGACAATTTGTGGCGGCCTAAGCCCTCACAAACTGTTTTTTTTTTTTTTTGTCATTTCATCATTTGTGGCAGCCTAAGCCCTCTAAAAGGACAACTTTTGTGGTGGCGTTGACCCTTACAAACGCTTACTTTTTTAAACTGCTTGTCTTTTGCGGCGGCCTAAACCCTCACAAATTTGTGACAGACTTTTCCGTCACAATTTTGTGAGGGGCTTAAGCCCTCACAAATAGTATCCAAAAAAACATAATTTTGTGGCCGTTTTAGCCACCACAAACCTTTGTGACTGGCTTATTTGTAGCTGCCAAAGACAGCCACAAATATGTTTGTTGTGGCTGCTTTTCTCCCTTTTTGAGGACATTTGGCCCCCACAAATCCTTGTTTTCTTGTAGTGCTTTTCTTTAATCTGATGTATTTTTGAAAATCAGTACGAGGAGTGGTTCTGTAGCTCATTTCATCCTGGATCTCATCATTTGCAACCTGTTTGATATAAGATAAAATAAACAAAGCCAAAAAATGTCATCAAAACTTTATATGAATCAAACAAACTAATTTAACAATGTATATATAAGAAAAATAAACATACCGGAGGGAGATCTGCTATTAGATCCTTAAGAAAAACAGCATCGACCAACTGACACTTTTCATTAGTGGCATATGCAACTGTAATTTCGTGCATTATAACAATAGCCAAATTCCAATGATTAAAACTTCACAAAAACTAAAGATATTCCTTATCTAACAAAATGAATCAAACATTTCAACTGTAATTTAGCTATGTATATTTTAAGTAATAATAATCTAGGATCAAAGATATAGTAGTCATTCCTAATGTAAATCAATTGGAATCACCGTAACAAACAGCAAGTAACTTTTCCACCTCAATTTAGTCCCTTACAATCTCAAGGACTAAATGCTCATTAACTCGATAATCAAAGTTACCATTGGTTTGCATGACATGTTATCTACTCAACATGGCATGAACTTAAAGTGAAGTTTGCTTTAACATGCAGAACAGACCTCATAGGTTGACTAAAGTATAAAGCGGAAACACCATGTTTCAATATGCACATTCCCATCTCTTAATAACAAAAATGACAACCAATAATTTTGTGTCTATGATAGAACCTATATTGCTTCCATCACAACAGTGTAACAAACAACTTCCTTATACAATAAATTTACTATGACACAATCATTATTTCATTCTTTATTAGTCATAATATTTTATTCACACACTCAGGAATCCAAAGCCTTGTGAGTTGTGACTTTTAGTGTATGATTAGATTGACAGTGTGATCAATGGAATCACAATGTGACCGTGATTTTTTCAAACTCACCATTAATTCAAACTTCATTGTACTATACACGCGTGTAGGCAAGATTTTTATTTGTATATGATTTTCCAAATAGAGACATGTGAAGAGAGGAAAGGACTTGAAGGAGAATGCTACAACTTGCAATTGTTGTTCCATTGCAAGAGTAATTTTCACTAATTTGATTTTGATTCATACTTTTCAATAATACTTTATAGACTTAAATATATGTTTAGTTTTTCTAAGTTATCTTTTTTTGTCTTTGTAATTTTTGTTCTTTCAAATTTAATTTTGTAAGTTTAATTTTATTTTAAAATTGTTTATGTTGTTAGTGATTGTTAAAAAAAAGTTGAGATGGCAAACGGATAGTAGACGAAAATTTAAATAAAAAAAAACATGAACTTATAAGGATCAAACATATATGTTTTCATTTGATTTTCTTCTTTGTAAATTTTTACTTTTTTTTTTCATTCTTTTTCAATTTGCCTTTTCAACTTTTTTTAATAGTCACTAATAGCAGCGATGATTTTATAACAAAATTGAGTTTATAGTGTTGAATTTGAAGAAAAAAAATTACAAAGAGGAAAATAAATAAATAAATAAATGTTAACTTACTACAACCAAACATAAATTTAAGCCTAATTTATAAATAGCACAAAATTATACAACTCGTTTTTTATTTTTATTCTGGAAATAACTTAAGTTAGTATGATAAATTACATTTCGACTCTGATATTTTCCAATTTTGGGATGGGGAGAATTCTAGTCATTTTGCAAGACTAGAAATAACTAGTAAGACCATAATCTTAAAAACATAGTAATGTGTAAATCTTTTAGCTCTAATTTAATTTAATAATATATAAATAAAATAAAAAGACTAAGACATACCTTAGAACATGTTTGAAACCGTGTCTAATTAATCGATTCACTCTCGATGTAAGATTTTGACTTTTTTACACCGTTAAATTTAAGAAATTACAAATTGTTGCTTTGAATTGGACATATGTTTACCATTCTTCGACTGTGAAAATAAATATATACTTAATTTAGATTATGTATAATTTGAGAATTACATTTCAAGAAAGGAGATGATTTGATGATTTGGGTAGAATTAGTTTTAGTTTTTGCTAGAAGAGGTAAACTTATAGGTTGCATATGCTCCAAGTGCTACAATTACTAAAATTGCAGCACCAATATTTGCAACTAAAGGCTTTTCTTGATCATTCAATTTTCCTTCTCCTATTCTTTTGACAATGTGAGAAGTTGAAGTAGCCACTTCTTTGATGATTCCCTTCTCTTTTGTATACATTTGATCCTTCTTATGACTCTTTGTTTTGTCAATGGTTGTATCCTTTTCTTTCTCTATAGCTTTTGAAGCAAAAGATTCTTTTTCTCCCTTTGTTGACTCTTTTCTTGTCTTTATTTCTTTTCCTTCTAAAAACATATTGTGATCAACATATTTTTGATCAACCTTGCTTGACTCGTAAGGCATCTTCTTTTCTTCTTCCTCAAATTTTTTATTTGTGACACTTTTCTTTACATCTTCATTCAATTGTTTTTTAACTTCTTCTAATATAGTTTTTTTCCTAATTTCCTCTTGAATCTTTTCATCATCTATTTGCTTTATAGGGTCCATTTTAAATATTGATTTTTGTTCAATTTCCTCTTGACCCTTTTGAGCCTTTCCTTTTTGGCCATTATTTTCCTCGTCAATATTTTGAGGTCTAGAGTACTCCACAAAGGGTTCTTCTAAAGCTCTCATTTTTCCCTTAGGACTTTGAGATGAAAAAGTATCTTTTGGAGTACCTTTTTGTTCCTTCAACTTATTCAAATCATTTAACCCTTTCACAAAACTTGGTGTTGAAGGACTTTTCTTGTCTCTAATAATAGGTTCTTCTTGTACTCTAGTTGTTGTTGTTGTAGATGTTGAAGGAATGGTTCCCTTTGGTGTTCTAGGACTTATTACACCTTTTTCTTGGATAGTTTCAACTTGTGATTTAGGTGATGGAATTTTTTTTGGCATTGCAACAATGAGAGTTCCTTTATCAAACTTGCCATGAAGTTTAGTCACCTCACAATTTTCTGGAACATTATATGATTGGTTAAATCGGCTCCATTTGTTGGTTCCAAGTAGTTGTCTTTCTCCTACAATCCTTAGTGTTTGGGAAGATGCCACAAAAGTGATCCTTACCCTTTCCTTTATAAAACCTTGCATAACATAAAAGAGAATAATGTCATGCATCATTTTCATTAATTTCACCTTTAAATATATGTCACAACCTTGAAATCATGCAATTTTTTATCTACCTGTAACCATTTCAGTTTTTTAACGGGGAATATAAGGTTAACTTAGATGGAATATAAAGTTGACTTGGTGGTTGAAGTGAATAAGTTAAGGTGTTGAGTGATAAGAGAGTTTCTTCTCTTATACACATTTTTTTCATCCACAAAATTCGATCACAAAATCTTATTTAAAGGCTGCAAATATGGAATCACTCATAGCAATGTATTTTTGATAATTTCAATTAATTTTTAAAATGGTTCATATGTCGCGAAAAGTAAGAGTATTTTTTTTATCTTAAAAAAGATGATAAATTTCACCATAATTAACTCATACAATTGTGAGGTCCCGGATTCGTCCAACCTAACAATATCGGCATTTGTCAATTGAATTAGGATTTAAGAAGAGTGTATTTTAATAGTATAATACATATACATAATATATGTATGCATCAGACATATTTTATATTGACGACCCAAAAAAAAAAGTTAGTTAAACTTTGAAATAATTAATTAATCTTAAAGGTTCTCTCAGCCAACATCTTTAATGTACTAAGTAAGGGGAACAACATTTTCCATGTTATTCTTTTTTCTAACTATTTTGAATATATAGTTATAGGTTTTTCACTTCATAGACAAATATCTGAAAAGTGGTTGATAAATAGTATTGATTAAAAGAATGTATATAATCAAATATTTCAAACGGATTTTTTAATCAAATTTCAATCATTAAAAAAACTTTCAAATATTCCTAATATTTTTATTGAATAAATTTATAAATGTAATATTAAAGAATCGTACTCAATATTTAATAATTGTGTGAATCAAATTCATTTCATTTGTTAGTGCATGGCAATATTTTGATGAATATATATTAAATTTTATGCATCAAAGATATAAAATTTTCTTATACATGTATTTAATCAAATCACATCACAATACTACTTTTTATGTTATTTTTTAAGATATCTCCACCAAAATCTACATGTGTAGTGATTTGATTGAATAGATATGTTAAAAAGATTTACATAATTTGTGTATATAAATTAAATCCATATAAATTTACCTGCATAATTTAAGGTTTAAAAGGTGTGTAAATAATTAAGTGAGAATTAGTTCTAAACTAAATTTTTTTTATATTTTGACATATTACTTTTTAGAATAAAAAAATTATTTTTTCTTTATCTTTTTGTAATTGTAAATTTTATTTATATATATAAGAAAAAACAAATGCAGCAAAAAAAAGGTCTATTTCCAAAAACAAAAATACTCGTATAATAAAATAATAGTATTTAATATTAATTTATTCAAAGGATTTTTTTTTTTAAATGGATCATTTTAATATTAGAGAAGAACTCAACTAAAAATTATAAAGATTAATAGATACGCACCAGGAAGGTAAATATGAAGAAAGTATGCCTCCTCATTTTCCTTCAATTCTGACTTGGGTTGGAAAGTTTCATACACAGGATCAATAGAAGGTTTTGTTCTAGATGTAGGTGTTCTTGCCCTCATAGCCATAGTTTATTAATTCTTGTTTTGTTCTCTAAGTTTTGTATGAACAAATTTTGGAAATAAATCCTATATATATTTGATAATTTTTTGGTTTGAATGTAATTAATATTATATATAGATAGAAGCATGCATAGTTTTCTTGGTGAAGAGACTATTCCTTTTTGTGTACTTTGGTTTGTTGATGTATTTGAGATGGATTTTGCATTCCCTAGCTTGGTGAGTTGAGGTATAACTTCTTTTGCAAAAACTAAGCAAAATAATTGTTCTTTGTTTTTGCTGTACACTTTCAAAGCTAGCCGTGCAATATTCACGTGGGAAAATTTATGGGGTTGCTTATTGTTAAAGGCTTTGTTGCTAACCAAATATTGGAAATTAAGTCAAGTTTGTGCCTTTAAAAAATGAGTGAATATGTAAATTAGTACTTACAATTGTAAGCTTAAGTGAAATTAGTCCATAAATTTTTTGAATTTAAAATTATATTGTCGATTAGAATAGTCATTCAACAAATTTTTATTATTAAAGACTATGATGTGGTATGTTAATTGAATATATGACATCCTTACGTTAATCACACATTACTGTCATCACAACATTGATTAATTTGTTTAAAAAAATTTATCATCAAAGAGATAAATTTGTCGATAATTGTAATTATACAAGATTTATTGAATTTTTTTATTATGGTCGGCCCATCTCTCTTACATTCTCAGAATTGGCCAGGCCCGTATCATTTTATTTTTGTGTTTTTTGTTTTGTTAATCAATTGCACATGACATAGACTGGATGGATGGTTTTTTTTTTATTTTTTATATTATTAGAAATGATATGCATCTTTTCAAATAGTTAGAAATGACATAATCAAGGATAATAATTAAGAAAAATAATAATATACGAATAAACTTACAATATTTAAATTATTAACATAAATAGTAAATAAAATTTTAATTTTGATAAAATACATCTTCAAAAATAGATTTGTATAGATGTCATTCAATCAATATATTCTTTACACATCATCATTAAATAATAATTTTTCTTTACTAAGTTTGTGTATTGAATCATTCTCCTTAATTCAATTTTTTTTTTAAAAATTGTCCCTGTCTCTACACATTAAGGGCCCGTTTGATGGACTGGATATGATAGACACAGGATAGAGACATGATAGGACATGAGCAGAATAAAGAGTTATCATGTCATCTGTTTGATGTGCACATGATAACAAACTTGATAAGATTAGTTTATCATATTCAGTGTTTGATACACAACAGATAACAAAATGATATGATTTATATTTTGATAAAATGACAAATTTGTCCTTATAATCTATTTAATTTTTTTTTCAAAATAACATTCATATAATTTTTTATAAATAAATAAAAATACTAAAAAAATGTAAATAATTTATGAAGTAATTTTATATACTTAAAAAAAATTGTGATTTCTCTATTCATCGCAATTAAAGAATGACTCACTATCATAAAAATTGTGATTTCTATATGACTCACTATCAATAAAATGTAAATAATTTATGAAGTAATTTTATATACTTGAAAAAATTGTGATTTCTCTATCTATCACAATTAAAGAATGACTAACTATCATAACATTATCTCGATTGATCAAACTCTCTAAAAATTCTCCCCTTAATCCCTCTCTATCATTTAGTCGATTTCTAATGCTATAATTTTTATAAAACTCCAAGAATGACTCACTATCATAAAAATTGTTAAACAAAGTCCAATAATCTCTAAAAACATTTGCTCTAACATTAGATATAACATCACATTATTTTGTTCTCGTGAATTCATATTTACCTATATATAAATGTATCATCAACATTATTATTATTATTATTATTATTATTATTATTATTATTATTATTATTATTATTATTATTATTATTATAATCGACACAAAATAAAATCTCAATAAATCATAACACAAAACATGGATGACAAAGGAAAATAATTATTATTTTTCATCAATTTTTTTATATTGTTATAGAATAAAATAAATAAGAAAACAACCAAAAACATTATATGAAAAGAGGAAATCAATCTAACGTCACTCATAAAAAATCAAAGGAAAAGAGAAACGCGAACAAGGACAAAAATGGTAAAATAGTTATTAATTCTTGTCACTCATAAAAAATCAAAGAAAAAGAGAAACGCGAACAAGGACAAAAATGGTAAAATAGTTATTAATTCTTATCCGGTTGAGAACAAATTATTTTAACCTATGATTTAAAAAATTTGATTACCTATCGTATCTTGATTGGTGCATCAAACAAAGGATTAGGGTGAAATAGGATACGGCTATTATATCGTGTCTAGTTATCATGTCCATCAAACGGGCCCTAAATATCATGACCAGAATAAACAAACGGGCCCTAAATATCATGACCAGAAGCGTCTCTTCAAACACAAGAAGAGGGTTGAATTGTGTTTGCCAAAGTTGATAACTTTTTGATAATTTATAAATAAAATAAAAAAAACTAGTTTCGTTTTGGTGACTTACTTGGCGTAGAAGCAATCGGATTCAGAGATAACAAGCAATGAAAGCATAAATAATTTGACACGTAGATTTATTCTGGTTCACCACTAACTTGGCTACATCTAGTTCCCTTATTTAGAAGGCTTTAATCCACTAATTCAAATACCTTGAATTACAAAACACCTGACCCTCCAAGTCAGTCTTCCCAAACAGCCTGACAACCCTAGACTTTTGAGGAACTAACCACCTTGACCCTACAAGCCAGGTCTTCTCCTAACAACCTGAAAAACTCAGATTGAAGAAGGAAGTAAACCACTATCGGGTTGGATACAAGAGATTGTAACTTGAGTAGTTGCTTCTAACAAAGTTGATAATAATAATGACTCTTACACTATAAGAAAAGAACACTCAGAAAATATTTATAACCTGAACAAGTGTTTCTCTCTTTTGTCACAAAGATTGAACATGTTTTACTTGTACTTTTGTCAAGCTGACTCATTTAAAATAAATAATAAAAACATTAAAACAGATTTATATAACTTAAATTATTTAAGTTCTTAAACTCAGCCTTGAATCTCCATGAACATTCTTGAGCTTAAACTCGTAAATTATTCAACACTAAATCAATCCAAAATCATTCCTCCAGGCTGCAATAATCCTTCTCTATAAAGCCACAAGGCAGTGACGGTCATTCTCAAAATTTGTTAAAATAGATTATTATTATTATTATTAGGAATATTAGTTAAAATTTGAAATTATTAAGAAATAAATCAATTAGGGTTTATAATTTGGGGATTTTATCTATCTTAAAGTTTGTTGCAAAACCAAATGCACGATCCTTCTCAAAATTTGTTAAAATAGATTATTATTATTATTAGGAATATAAGTTAAAATTTGAAATTATTAAGAAATAAATCAATTAGGGTTTATAATTTGGAGATTTTATCTATCTTAAAGTTTGTCAAAACCAAATGCAAAACTTTTAACCACAATGGTCACACGGCCAAACTAGTTCAATTCTATAGAACGGATCATGTACAAGCAAGGTTGTGATCATTGCTCTTGGCACTCATTATATAAAAACTTTTGTTTCATGCTATGTTAACAATGTGGGACTAAAATTATCTAATACTCTATCATTTGGATATACAAATAAACCACACTTATGACACTTGAAGACATTTTAGCTTTGTAGAATATAAGTCGCAAGTTGCACAGGTGTAATTGGAAAGAAAAAAATTAATTTATGATATATCAATTTAACTAGAAAAAGTTTCAGAATTTGTAAGTTGGCTTTATAAAAAAAGTACAAATGAAATGGAAAAATTTGTAATAAAATAAGAATGATTTTTACTCTAAAAAATATAGTTAAAAGAAGATGGTGATTGTTTATATACATTTTTTTAACATTTAATCATTACAGAATACTATATATATATATATTTGTAACCAATTGTTTTATATAATAATAATTTTTATTTTTGTTTTGCTTTTTGAACTATTTTTTTTTTCTTTTTTAACCAATTGAATGTACAATTATTTCGTATATCTTATATTTTGTGTCTCACTACCACTTAAGTTTTGAATACCTAATACTTAATTAAAGGTAAGGTGTTATGTCATGTGTTTCTTTCAAAGTTATTTTAATTGTTATCTTTCTTGGAGAGTGTTTATAATGAATAAATTTAAAGTAATTATTTTTTATGATAAAAATACAAACTAATGTTGGAAACAAAAAATACTTTTTGGTATGATTTATTCTTCGTTCAACCTATAAGTCTAGTGAGTGTCTTTGTTTTCATGAACAAATATATAGATGAATATTTTCTTTTGTTGTACCAAAATAAAATAAATTCTTTTGTATTGAAGAAATAGAATATGTACCCAAGTACTAATAAGGGAAAAATATATACTAATTGTATATTATACTTTGATAATATTCAATGTATAACTTAACATTTTTATTTTTTTTAAAAAAACATCTTTTAATGTTATTTTTTTTCCAAAGGGTTGCTAATTTAAATGAGTTTGTTTATTTCAATATTTTTTATTTATTTCAATTTAAACTTCGTTGGATTGTTTGTGTGTAAGTTTTAGTATTATTTTTGAAGATGTAACAATTATATTTTTATATATACTGTGGTAATTTATAGCTACTACATTTTAATTATTAAAATATTGTGATGTATTTATATGCAATGAATTAAAAAAAAAAGTAAATTATAATTAAATCAAGCTTTTAATAGGTTTTTTTATCATAGAGATATAGACAAATAAGTAGTAAAAAAAGGAAGAAAGAATGAATGAATTATAGATGTGTCACAATACATTATTGAATTATGTGGCCAAATTAATATTATATGACATATAAGGATGTGATGTGTCAACATAATAATTTGGGGGTTTGTTTTAATGTATTATATTGATTAGTTTGTGCAAAATCGAAAATCCTTTGATGCTCAATAATTTACTTACTTTTTTCCTGAAAAAAATAATTTACTTATTTTTTGGTTCTAGAACAAAAGAAATTGGATAAACACTTTGAAAACCTCTTATATTATTTATTTATTTTGATGAAAAAAACCCTTATATTTTTTTTAATGTTCAAACCCCTTATATTATTATGCTTTAGTCCATCAACACATAAACACATAAACATGAATGGTAGCTTTAATATACTTGTTTTAATTAAATCCAACTTATTTAAATTTTTCGATTAACAAATCATTTGTCTTTGTCTCACTAGTGGTCCATTAATTCAGTAATATATTAAGTTGATAAAGTTTTATAAAACTAAAACAAAAGAATAATTCGCATTATTTCTATGTCATGACATTAATCAAAAGAATGAAAATCACCATCTAAACAAGAACAATTGCATACATACTAACAATTTAGTTTGTTGTAGGTGGTATCATTTAGAGAGATGTGTGATTTGACGTGATTCTTAACTAGTGTCATTGTAGCGCATGGCCCATAAAGATGTCTTGTGAGGGTGATCGCACCAACAACTATGGCAAAGAGCAAAATAAGGATAAGAAATTAAATAATTTCATATTTTGGAGACACTTTTGAACTTAAACAAATATTTTATAGGAAGATTAAGTGGAATTCTCCTTATGACCATTTCTGACAAGTCATCGTTGTTGCTTGTCAATATCTTCATCTGTTGTTTGAAAAGTCTCTTTCATTTTCGAGTATTAGATTCTTCTTTGTTTTAAGGCTTCATCTCATTGATAGCCCTTTCCTCCTAAGGGTGGCCTTTCCCTTAGGGGTGGCTCCATCTAACGGATAGCCCTCTCCTCTCAATCCCGCAACGCATCATCACGCATCAATTAGGGAGTTTACATCTCGTTGATAGCCCTCTCCTCCTACGGATGACATTTCACGTAGGGGCGGCTTCATCTAACGGGTAACTCTCCCTAATCAAAACGAGGTAACTAGGTGCACCTAACGCCGGTAATGTTGTCATAATTATAACAACGACTTCAAAAAACACGCTTAAAAATCATTTCTCATTTCGTCGTAATTCACAGAAAACATATTCAATCACATAATAATTTAATATTTAAATACTTTATAACTCATAAATAATTCAAACAATTATCATATTATATAACAAAGATCGATAAAATAAATAAATGACGAAATCGAGGTAAATTTCAAAGGGTATGTTTTTCAAATTTTTAAAAAAACACTTTAACATAGAAAACGAATAAAAATAATTATAGCATTATAAAAATAAATGACGATGACTGTCGTCAACTCACAACTACGGAGAATCGGCTACGTTTGTTCTCCAACAACTCCCAGAGTAGCCGGCAGGACCTCAGCTGACAAATCTGAGTATCAAAAATATTCTTAAGACTTTAGAAAAAAAAATTATTCTAAAGTTTAGCTAACTCTAGGAAACCATAAAATTCATTAAATCTACTCTAAGCACAAAATAAGATTTTGAAGCAAAACTACATTTCCTAGAGATTCATACTAGCATTAGAGTTGTATATTTACCTCAAAGAGTCTCAATAACAACTCTCAATAAATGGGTACCATTCTCCTTCCTTAGAGCACAAACCCTAACCCAAAATCCTAACCAAGAGAGTTTGTAGGAGTATGAGAAATTATGCTCTTGGGGGTTTTAAATTCCTTCTAAGGGTTAAGGGTTTAATTATTGTGGAGTGGGAAGAAGTAAGGAGAAGGAAAGAAGATGAAAGAAAAAAAAACAAAAAAAAATGGAGAAGGGGTTTCTTGGCCGAGAGGGAGGGAGAGAAGAAGGAGTGAAGTGGTGAGTGAGAAAGTGAATGTGAGATGGAAAAGAGTGGGGTTGGTTTTAATTATTTATTTATTTATTATATTATTATTATTATTATTATAATTTTTTTTTAAAGACACGGGCGTGTCAATTTCAATCTTATTTCTTCCATTTTTTCATTTAATTATTTATGAACAAAATTTATCTGAACTAGCTCTAACTCTGTTGGATTATGTAGTTCATCTTATTAGACTTTAAGTTTGCAAAAAGTAAGGAATTCAATCAATGGTTGTCTTTGTGTATCAATTCCTTTTCCTGTGTATCTTTTATGTTTGTTGTAGTTCTCTTATAATTCAAATGATGACTTTTTACCATACTGATTCTTAAAATTGTTCTTTAGGTACGACCCTTCCACTGGTATCTATGGTATGGATTTCTATGTTGTCTTGGAGCGTCCTGGGTATCGTGAAGTGGTTCCAAGTTAAATATGAAGGTGTGATCCTAAACAAGTCGCAGGCAATTGTTTAATTGAATCAGGCCATTCTTAAGTACGAGTTCTAAATTTTGTTGAGTGTAGTTTGATGTTTTTTGAATCTGTTAACTTATTTCTTCACTGGTATGGATGTTACTTTCTACATGTTACTTAAGCTGTTTGTTTACTTTTTCTTCTAAATATCATTAAATTTTGACATCAATACTCTGACAGCAAGCTGATATTACGAGTTCATTGATTTAGTTTTGTTTTAATCTATCCATTCATCGAATATGTTCCACCTTTGGAATTGGTGTTTTGAAGTACCTGAATTTCTGGAAATTCTTTTCATTTTAGAATAGTTGTTAAATTAAAAATTATTGTTTCATATTGCAAATATGAAAATTTGAAATACAGATACCATGCCAATAAAAATTGACTGCAATCCTGATTGAATCTACCCATAAGATAAAATAATAATAAAGATTAGGCTTCAATATTCTAAAGATAATGTATGTGCAGATAAAGGTCACTTTGTTTTTGTTTTTTTAAAAAGTTTTCTTTTAAATCACTTTAAATTTAATTCCTCAGTCCATTTTCTGTTTGAAAATTTGATTTGGCTGTTTTTTTAATGAAGCTGCTCTGGTCACAAAGATTGAACATGTTTTACTTGTACTTTTGTCAAGCTGACTCATTTAAGATAAATAATAAAAACATTAAAATAGATTTATATAACCTAAATTATTTAGGTTCTTAAACTCAGCCTTGAATCTCCATGAACATTCTTGAGCTCAAACCTGTAAATTATTCAACCCTAAATCAATTTAAAATCATTCCTCCAGGCTGCAATAATCCTTCTCAATAAAACCACAAGGCAGTGACTATTTAGTCCTATACCTAAGGATGTATGGATAGCAGTCTATCATCAAAATAAAAAGAAAGCATTTCAAAATCTGCTGCATGAGTGATGAATTATGCCAAATTTAAATCAAAATTAGATCAACTTCACATAACACAATTATGTCCCTTGAGGTGACTGAGATGTGGACAACATTGGGGTCAACCTCCACTAATATTATCAATTATGTTATGTCACCATAAAGGTCCATGGCCTGTTTATCAAGAACAACAGAAGAGGTTCTACAAAATCGTTTTTATTAAAAATATAGGGACACAATAATTGGATAATATTTAGAAAATTGTTCATCTCCACTAGCATGATACAATACCAATTCACACATGCATGACCTAATAAAATTTAGTTCAACATCTTTCATTCTTATAATATAGCTAACATCAAGTTAAAACCAAATTCAATAGATGGAGACCAAAGAGAATGTATGCCTAAAAGCAGCTGGAGTGGAAATTAATTTTAGATGACTACTTGCATGTCTTTTCAACATAAAGTTCACAATGAAAGAATGAGCCCTTCTATACTATGTTCCTTCCTTCAATCTGTCATCGAACTACTTTTTTGTCGTGTTTTCATTTTGCAAATCACAGTTTCGATACATAGCTATAAGTTTTATTTTAGTTTGAAACATTGCTTCCTCTAATTGTATTTCTTACTAATACAATTCTGCAAACTTAAGTAGAGAAAATGACATGTGATGGATTTTGTTTGTGTTGATAATTACTTTTATCCCACAATAAATATTTATTTTATTCATTGCATAAAGTGTCTAGACTTTAAGTTGTAATTTGTAGCACAATTTAGGATCATAGAGTGATTTAGTTTTGATGTCTGTTACGATCTAAAGTTTTATAAATTCACGTGTAGCTCGTTAATTTGAAATTAGTTCTTTATTTTTTGGGTTTGAAACAGAGAAAGGACAACAACTTAATTTATTAGAGTCTATTCAAATCAGATAAAATAGCCTTCTTTTTCCTTCAAATACATGTGGCCGCGATCAAGTTTCAATTGAAGTGCTTTGAGTTAGAGTCGTGTAATATTCATTTTAATCTTGATCAACAAGCATAAACTCATAAGATTAATTACCAAATAAAAGAATTTCAAGCAGTGACCACAACATACATTAAAACTCAATCCAATTAATTAATTGCATATATGCATAAATAACAGTGAATAATACAAACAACGCTGCCAACATTACGTTTCCAATAAAGATATTAAAAATAGTTGATAAATAAACATATCATGTCATATTTCCTCATCTCATATGGCATACTGGCTCATATAAAAAATGCAGTCAAAGACATATTACCCTACAAATGTAGCCACAAAGAGCTCATAATACAAGATAAATATCAATAAAATTGTGAAGGAAAATATCTCACATTCTCATTCTTCTTGTTCGAGTCATCCTCTTGAACTTACTCGTTATCGCCAGGGAGTGAAAGTAGTGACTCCGCATACATGGCCACTTGGGACCCATATGGATGGTCATAGAAAAAATGCTCTAGCATTTGCCCTTTGTCATTACACTTCATCAAATGAGTACCATCATATAACCACTTTTTGTACAACATTTTAGTGAAAAATACTGAGTGGGAGCGCCATCATCAACAGAAAGAACAAGAGTCTTAACCCAAGATAAATGCACTTTGTAATCTTTCATCACCCATATTTCAATTGAATCATACTTCTTGGCCCATATACTCAGAAATCCTCCAAATAACCAAAAATCACAATCTTTAGCTTCATGCATAAAACCATCTGGCATAGTAATCTCTAAAAGTTTCCTTTCTACTAAATCAAAGACAACAGTAACATTCATTATTAAATCTTCAGGACAAGTGAACCAAGCGAACCAGTGAATCGCCTTATTGAAGAACAACCCTACTCTAGGGTCATGAGTAGCATTCATATAAGGAAAGTCACCCTCAATTTCTTTCCACTTATTAGCTTTCAATGAGAAAAACTCCAAGCGTGATGAAATAATATTTGCCAGTGGATCATAGGACATTGAAACCACCAAGTAGTCATCTTTTGAATTGTCATACCCAAAACTATATAGATAGCAATAACATTTGGGATCTAAACTGAATTCAAAAAGAGACAAAGGTATTTGCTTATGAACTCTAGTGGATGGATTCCATATGTAGTTGCTTGAAGGAGAGTGCAAAAATATAAACCCTCTAAATGAATCTTTAATTTCAACATCAAAGTTAGATTCAGAAAGCTTAAAATTAAGATTCAATGAAACAGATGAAGAATTATCTTTCAACGACGCTTATAAATCTATAGATTTAATTGCAAGAAGTGAAGTTGATATGAAAAGAATTCTATGAGTGGGTGCAGTGGCAAAGAATTTGAAACGTGTAGGATCTTTCACTGGCAACCTTAGAAGGATTTGATTTATTAAGTTAGGAGGAAGATATAGCGTCTTGTTCCCACTTGCAATTTGAATGGTTGAATTGAAGGTCAACTTATACTTATAGATAGGAATTCATTAGAAGGATTCGTTGTAACAGAATTCAACAGTAGGCAAATATCATAGGCAAATTTATCTCTAGGAAGCTAACATTATATGTGAGACCAATGTGGATAAGTCACATATTTAATTAATGTGCCAAAATATAATCTCTAACAATAAAATTTACAGATTGATTATTTTGACTGATACTTAACAATTTTAGCGATGTAATTGCAAATTAGCAAAATTCAATTACTAACTTAACCAACGCTTTCCGTTTCGAGAACTAATTTGTCTATTTACTCAAAAAAAGTGGTAAACAATTATTTTGGTCCTTGAATGTATGAGTCATTGTACAACAATTTTAACAATTTTAGGGATGTAATTGCGAATTAGCAAAATTCAATTACTAACTTAACCAACATTTTCCATTTCGAGAACAAATTTGTCTATTTACTAAAAAAAAAGTGGTAAACAATTATTTTGGTCCTTGAATGTATGAGTCGTTGTACAACATTCTTTGAACATGTTAAAATTACAAAAACTTACCTAAATATGATTTTTATGTTAATCATGAAAGTCCTTGAATATATCTTTAGTTAATCAATTTAATCTTCAAATGTGTTTTTCATTCATCAATTAGTTCATAAAATTATTAACAAAATATGTATTAGCGATGTATTTGCAATTTATATTTGTTTCTTAAGAAATAAGGGAGTAGGTTATTTTCGAACAAAGAAAAAAAAATTGAAAAGCAAACTTTAATAAGATACTAGTAGAGGACTCGTACACTCACACAGGTCTCATGATGTTTATGCAAATGTTAAGATTGCCTTTAGCTAAAATCAAGTTGTTCATGGTTGCCCCATGGTAGTTATGTCTCAAAAGTTGAAACTCATGAAAATTGTTTTCAAAATCTAGAACAAAGAGATTTTTTGTGATGTAAATCGAATGGTAGCTACCGCTAAGTCGGAATTGGACTCTCTCCAACAACATATTGATGATGTGGGCTATTCAGATGATCTTCATGATCGTGAATTAATCGCTCAAAAAAATATGTCAACAACTCTTTCTTTTAAGGAAGAATTATGGCGTGATAAAGTCAGAGTTACTTGGTTTACGTAAGGTAATAGAAATACTTTATTTTTTTTATTTTTTATAATGTTGCCAAAATTCGTTATACCACTAAGTAAATGTTTGTTCTTAAATCAGGGAAGAATATCGTTTCCAACCAAGCAGATATTGAAGACCGCTCGGCTAATTTTCATACTTTCTTTGGATGAGGTGACGTCGGAGGTTTTTTCTAAGAATGGCTTAGGTGCTCCTGGCTTAAGTGATTCTTTCATTCAAAATATTTGAGATTTTATCAGTTCGAATGTTTATGCTTCTATGCCGTAATTTTTTACTACAAGTTGGATTCTATTGAATTTAAATTCTAATGTGCTAGATTTAATCCCTAAGTTCTCTGATGCAGATAAAATTGAAGATTATAAGCATATTGCTTTGGTTAATTTCCAGTTTAAGCTAATTACGAAGGTTCTTGCGGATCGTCTAGCACTTATTGCCTCTAAAATTATCTTTGAGCAACAAGGAGGTTTTATTAAGGGTTGGAATATCGCTAAATGCATTTGTATTGCTTCTAAGACCATAAACATGCTAGATTTCAAATCTCACATAGGTAATATTGCTTTGAAATTAAAAGGGTTTTGATACTCTTTATTGGAATTTTCTACTTAATGTATTGACTGTTTTTGGCTTTATATTCGTTTATTGCAACTGGGTTTCATGTAATTCTTAATAATTGATTTAACTAAACTAATCTTGTTAATAATTGATTTATTCTATTTATAATAAAGAATAATAACTTAAGAGTGATTCATATAATATAAACTAGATGGTAAAATGAAAAAATAAAAATAAAAAAAGAAACATTTAACATTGCATTTGCAACTTGAAATACTAAAATTAAAAAGTAAATGTATCAAAATGATAACTATATCATTTCTCAAATTATAATGTTTTCAAAAAATTTAATTTTAAACTTTCAGTTATATAAAATATGTTTTGAAAGTTTTAAAAGCAACTTTGAGAAATTTGAATTTTAAGATATCTAAAATATATATTTGAGATTAAAAAAGATAAATAACGGTGTGAAGCAACAAACAACTCAGAAATTTCAATTTTAAGATTTCTAAAATATATATTTGAGATTAAAAAAGATAAATAACGGTGTGAAGCAACAAACAACATACTATCATTCATTTATGATCATTTAATATGTCACATTATGTTGTGTGTTCTTAAATCAATGACAATTATTTAATTATTTGTTAATGAAACGAGTTATTATTAGTTGTCAATATGCAATATCAATTTAAAAAATTTATATTCTAAATTCATCATAACTATTCATGAGGATGACTTTTGATATAATTTTAGTAAAAGCTAAATATATCTACTAATCTAACGGTTGGGATTGATTGACGATGTAAATAAGACAATATAAAAATTATTTACACTATAAAAACTATTTACATTGAATACATATATATAAATTAAATTCATTATATAATTTTACAACTTTACATGAGTAGCTTTTGTTCTCAATATATTTTCTGTTGCTGTACGAATATTAGTATCAAATATAGTATTTTAAAATACAACAAGTAAACTTAAAAGAGTATATATATACAGTTTTTGTTGTATAATAAATAAAAAAAAAAAACTTAATTCCATTATATGTGATATGATATTGTATTTATATTTTATTTTGTGTTAAGTTTTATATTTTATATATACAATGTTTTGTTTTTACATAACATAAACTTACTTATATAAAGAAAAATTGACCCCGTACCCCCACAATTGTCCCTGTACCCCCACAATTTTTCAAAAATACCAAAAATACTTTCAATTTTTTTTTTTTACTTTTTTCCAAAATTCACATTCAATTTCACTTTTTACCATTCGACCGTTTCTGGAACTGTAAAAAAAGATTTCCGGTAAGTATAAGTTTTCCGGTAGTTTCCGGAACACTTTTTTGAAGAATTCTGGTACAGAAGGCTATTCCGGAAAACTTGATTCAAGATTTCCGGTACACAGGGTGTTACCGGAAAAAGTTTAAAAAGTTTTCCGGTACAGAAGGTTTTTTTCCGGAAAAGTTAAAAAAAGTTTTCCGGTACAGAAGGAAAAAAATTGGTTCCGGAAATGTTTTTCCAACTTTTCCGGTACAGAACCAATGTTCCGGAAAACTTCAGTGACAAGTTTTCCGGTACAGAACTTTTTTAAAAAAAAAAAATTTAATTTTTATTAATTTTATTAATTTTTTTAAATGTTTACAGGTATGGATAAACCCCTGCTAATATTGGATAAAACATGCGTCGATACTACAGACATTTTTGACACAGATCAGGTATATTAATTATATTTAATATTAAAATTGTAAAATTAAATTATTGTGATTAATTATAATTTATTAAATATTTTATTTCAGATATTTGATACAAGGGACGCTGTTGTGAAATGGGCAAAAGAAATTGGTATAAAAAATAAAGTTACTGTTATCATCAAAAGATCGTATATAGAGACAGGAGAGAGAGGGAGCAGAAATAAAATAATATTTGGTTGTGACAAAGGAGGAAAATACAAATCTGCTGATAGTTCAACTCGAAGTTCAACAAAAAAGTGTGATTGTCCTTTCAAGCTTAGATCAAAACCATTAAAAGATGGTTCAGGATGGACAATTAAAGTAATTTGTGGAGTTCACAACCATGAATTACCTGATACTTTGGAGGGGCATGCATTTGTTGGACGCTTAGATGAAGAAGAAAAAAAGCATGTTAATGAGTTAACAAAATATAATATTGCACCGAGACACATATTACTATCATTGCAAGATCGAGATAAGAATAATGTTACTAAGATCTCACAAGTATATAAACAGAGGAGTACGATTCGATTGCACGTGAGAGGTAATAGAACAGAGATGCAACATTTATTCAAGTTAATTGAGGATGCAAAATATGTGTGTTGGAATAGAAAGCGTGAAGACTCAGATGTTATGAGAGATATTTTTTGGGCACATCCAGATTCAGTGAAGTTGTTGAATTTGTTTCCGATTGTGTTGATTATGGACAGTACCTATAAAACCAATAAATACAGGATGCCATTACTTGAAATTGTTGGTATGACATCAACAGAGATGACATTTGTAGTTGGATTTGGTTATTTGGAATGTGAGCGGGAAGAAAACTTTTGCTGGGCATTAGAGAGGCTAAAAGAACTGTTTGTCACACAAAACAAATTTCCTAAAGTAATTGTGACAGACAGAGATCTTGCATTGATGAATGCAGTTCGTGTTGTATTTCCACATGCTGTTAATTTGCTTTGTCGATTTCATATCGACAAAAATGTTGGAGCAAAATGCAGTCAATATGTCTTAAAAGATAGACTAGAGCTGGTATTGCATATGTGGAAAGACATTATGTATTGCAGTGATGAGAAAGAGTATATAATGCGTTTGCAAAAGTTTGAGCAATCATGTGTCGACAATAAAGAGTTTGTTGACTATGTCAAAGACACTTGGCTGACTCCTCATAAAGAAAGGTTTGTTGAAGCATAGACAAATCGAGTAATGCATATGGAGAACACAACGAGTAACAAGTATGTCATGTGACTCTAAAAATTTGATTTTGTAATTATATTATATATAGTTGGCATGCTCAATTGTGACAATTTACATGTAATGATAGGGTTGAGTCAGCTCATTGGAAACTAAAGTTAATGTTGGAACACAGCATGGGTGACATGTGCAAATGTTGGGAAGCTATGAACAATATGATAAGATTGCAGCATAAAAAAATCAGAGGCTCATTTCAGAAAAGTTTCTATGACGAAGATCATGAACACAGCATTCCATTTTATCAGAGATTGAATACATTTGTCTCTAGAGAAGCTCAAAGACGTATTGCTGTAGAATACGAGAAAGTTGAGTGGGTGGGTACTGATTCATCTATATGATGTGGGTGCTCTCTTAGAAGGACATACGGGTTACCTTGTGCTTGTGAATTGGCAAAATATAAATTGATGGGTGAACCAATTCCTCTAGATTCTGTGGATATTCAATGGAGAAAATTAAGCATGGAATGCGAACTCCAAGACACAGAAGATGGATCAGAATTAGATATGTCTACAGAGATGAATGCCTTGTGGAAACGGTTTCGATCACTTGATGTGATTGGAAAACGAGTGTTGAAGGGGAAGGTGCGTGAACTTGCTTTTCCAACTATAAGTTCAATGTGTCCACCACCTGAAAAAGTTAAAACCAAAGGTCGTGTGAAGAAGAGTAAGGGTAAGAAGCCAGATAGGTATGATGTATATCGAGACCCTTCTTACTTTGAGCATGTTAATGCAACATATTGTGAAGACCTTGGTTCACAACCGTCTCAGTCATCAAAGAAGAGACAACCCTCCCAATCTCAGTCATCAAAGAAGAGACAACCCTCTCAGTCATCTCAATCCTCAAAGTATAAGTTGTGGAAACAATTTCCTGAAGTTATTCTGCCATACATTGATGACATATTTGATATGGCAGCGGATGGAAATTGTGGTTTTCGCGCCATTGCATTATTGCTTGGATACGGTGAGGAGTCTTGGTCTTTGGTCCGCAATACTTTGGACCATGAGATTGGTTCGCATGTAACTCCGTATGATAGACTGTTCCCAAGACGCATAAGAGAATTAAGAGATTCGTTGAAGATATCAAGCTTGGGTGTTCAACCCATAGATAAATGGTTGTCCATACCTGATATGGGTTACGTGATAGCGACAACATATAATATTATTCTCGTCACGTTTGGTCACACATTTTCAATGACTTTCTTTCCTATGAGGGGTTCACATTCAGGATCGACAACAAATGATCGTATCATATGTATTGGTTTTGTTAATGGAAATCATTGGGTGCCGGTAAATTTCTCTAATTTTTTTATGTATCAATTTTTTGTTATTTTATTTATTTATTTATTAATTTTATGATCTTATTTTGCAGTTAAAGATGAAAGATGGATTCCCGATGCCAGATATTGCACCAGGTTGGAAGAAATATCGCACTGATGAAACAACTTCTTGGGCAATAGCATATACAGGGCGTCTACAAAATTGGGGCTATTTATTAGGTCATTTGCCACAAAATCCACCTACAGAATCCGTAGATGCAATGTCATTAGATGAACCTTAATGCTTTAAAACTGTTACAAATTCACTTGTTATTAGTTAATTTGATATTTTAGTTTACTATCGCTCTATTTCATCTTGTTATTATTTATTTTCGTTATAGTTTATCCCAAATAATAGAAATTAAACGACATAACGTATTTATATAGATATGAAACCAAAATAAATAGATATGAAACCAAAATAAATTAAAAGACATAATGTATTTATAATAGATGTTCAAAATAAATTAAACTACATAACAATAAACTACATGACAACCCAGAAATGTTCAAAAGCACTACTCATCATATCTCAACCACTACTCACTAGTATGACGGCGCGACAAATATAAAGCTTTGTAAAAAGCCTTATACAACTCATCATCTGGAGTAGCCTCAACTTCATTCAACCCCTCCTGTATCAGATCAGCGATCTGCTGTAGAACTGATGGCGGCTGTGAAGTAGAACCATCTGCAGCAGTGGTCGGGACACCATAATCTGGGACCTGGGGCACACCTGATGGTTGCACTAGTAGTGGATGAGATATGCGATAGAACCACTCCAAGTATCCCTCCTGACACTTTGATGGATATGTAGCATCACAGAGTCTGTGAAATAGCTCATTCACAATTTCCATATATCCCAGCCATTCGATATCTGCATCAGATAATCTAGAAAGAGCAGGAAGTGGCGGTGGTGGAATATGCTGGATATAACCAAATTGTCTAAGACACCTCTCTGGTTGATATGCCACTGCTGTGTTGCATAGTCGGAGGTGACCAGTGTATAACATGATATGATCAAAGGGAACCACATCCCTATGATTCTCCCATGGTCTCCATATGACTTCAGCAGGTGTCAGTGCGTCAATCATACGTCTATACTCATGGGTCTTGTGCTTGCCTTGCTTATAGCTCCATCTATTCATTCGGGCAATGCACTGAACATTAGCACCCTGATCACCTCTTTTACAAATATCTGGAAAATATTCGTATATCCAACACTGTTGCAAATAAATATAAATGAATTAAGTATAAACATAAAAATAAATAATTATGTAATAAATTAATTATAAAATTAAATATAAATAAATCATAATTATTTATTACCTGCAGTAGAGACATATATCCACCTAACTGTTTCGTGTCGTAACAACTAGCATCAGAGAGGTACTCATACAGAACTACCAGTGCAGCACTACCCCAAGCGTATCTACTGGTACCGTCTAAATCTCTGAACATAGGAAGGTACTTCGCATTGACCAGTGTATTACTCTTATCTGCCAAGATAGTACTCCCTATCAGATTCAGCAAATACGCCCGTGCTGCACAATCAAATCGTTCGGCCTGACACTGCCTTCTGAACACATCTTTCAGTCAATCCAGCCTGTAGTGTGCACCCCTGGTTTTTTTAGTTTCCTCCCATATCTCTTCAGAAGGCACACCTAACAAAGTAACGACAAGATTACATGCCGATACTCTATCTATGTCAGCTGGTGGAGTGTAGAACTCACCCCGAATAGGAATGCCTAACAAATTGGCAACATCGTCCAAAGTTATCGTCATTTCACCAAAAGGCATGTGAAATGATGATGTCTCTGGGTGCCATCTTTCCACAAAAGCAGAAGTCAAGCTGTTGTCAATCAGCTTCAGACTCCCCCACTCGAGTGGTCCTAACCCAGATACATTCACCCACGTCTCTATACTTCGCGGGAGAACGGGTGGAGTAAATTGTTGCAATTTTTTTTCCATGTGCAACAATTTTTAACATTGGCCCCTCCTGCATATAATATTAAAATGCACCATAAATATATAATATAAATAATAATTAACTTTAATACACTATAAATAATAATTAATTTAACGTTAATTAAATTTGGACGATAAATAATTATTAATTTAACGTTAATTAACTATATAACATAAATAATAATTAATTTAAATTTAATTAAATATATAACATAAATAATTATTAATTTAACGTTAATTTACTATATAACATAAATAATAATTAATTTAAACTTAATTAAATATATACTAATTTAACTTTAATTAAATATATACCATAAATAATAATTAATTTAAATTTATTTAAATATATAACATAATTAATAATTAACTATAATATAATATAAATAATAATTAATTTAACTTATTTCGTCAAACCAGAGTCTCGCCGACACATGATGCCGGTATTGACTAAGGACCGACAGATCATCCGGCCCTCCAGGAAACCGAGTCAGCACAGGTGCCTCCTTCCTCTGCACAGGTGCCTCGGCCTATACAGGTACCTCCTCCTGTACAGGTACCTCCTCATGCTCCTCCTCATCCTCCTCCTGTATAGGTACATTCTCATGCACCTGATGCTCTTGAGGTACCGCATCATGTACTGCCTGAACCTCCTCAGCAATAGAGATATCAGCCTGGTCCTCCATACTATCATCTTCCATCATAAATCGCCGCCTTCTACGCGAGGCAGTCGGACGAACTCTATCAGGACCAGCGTACATAGATGATGAACCTTCAAAATCATGCGGTCTTGCAATCACTTTACCATCTTTACCTCTAGCCCTACCCACTAAAAATAAAAAATAAACAAAATCAGATAAATTAAATAAATACTAACATAATAAAAAAATAAAAAATAAAAATAATTTTTTTTTTTAAAAATAACCAAATTACCGGAAAACTTGTTTGTGAAGTTTTCCGGAAACTTCCGGAAAAGTCACAGACAAGGTTTCCGGTATCGAATAATTTCCGGAGAACTTGAAAAAACATTTTCGGTAACTTCCGGAACACTTTTTTTAACAAATCCGGTAGTACAAAGTTTCCGGAGAACTTGAAAAAAGATTTCCGGAAACTTCCGGAACACTTTTTTAAACATTTCCGGTAATATGCTCTGTACCGGAATTCTTTTTTCAAGTTTTCCGGAGTAGTGTTCTGTACCGGAAATCTTGAAAAAAGTTTTCCGGTAAAATGGAAAATTTTGACTTACTTCTTCTGTACCGGAAATGTGAAAGTGAGAAAATGAAAAATTACTGTAGCTTTTATTATATACAAAGGTATTATGGTCTTTTCACAGCGTTTTGGAGTACAAGTATAAATGTGGGGGTACGGGGTCAAATTTTCTTATATAAATAGTATTATATTAATATATAAGAAAATTAGGGTATTTTGGCCTTTTAAATTATCCCAATGGGTTTGGGCTTACCCATGTGATCATCTTCTTCCCACAACATACCCATAGCGAGAGCTGAATCCAACACCGATGGGTTTGACGAATTTCGTTCTCACAGTTGCCGGTGTAAGCGCCGTCGTGCTTCTTCTAAGAAGCGACGTTAGAAAATCAGCATCAACATTCAAACAAAACGTCAAACACATTCGTCACTGGCTCGAAGAAGAAACCGCTAATTCTGCCAAGTGAGTTTTACCCAAAATATCCCTTTTATATCTATCTTCTTGTTCGTTATAAAGTTTCCATTTTGGTTAATGGGTTCACTTCGTTTTTTGTTTTCGTCCTTGTTTCCGCTACTGGGTTTTTGTTGTTGTCCTTTTTTTCTTTCAATTTTTGAAGTTTTTACAAGTGAATATGTAGTTGAGTAAAGTTTTAATTCTGGAATTGCATATAAACCAGTCGGCATCGGCATGGTTTTAAATTGCTGTCTGCAAGTGTAATTGTAGTAGCAATATTGTGGATTTTGAAGTTTCTGCATAGATATTGTAATATAAAGGTTCCAGCGACTGTAACTGCAATTTAAAACCATGCTAGACAGATGCTACGACGGACCATCTATGATTGATGACACTCCTCGAAACTATAAGTTAACTGTCAAACTTATACCAATTAGGTGGTTGTCTGAGTTGTAAATACGAGGAGAGTTGTTAACTTATACTTCCAAAGAGTATCGTTGGTTGTTGCTAGTGTATCGGGTGACTTTTAAACATTAGTCCGAAGTGGTTCACCTTAGAATTTTCCTATTTGAACATTAAGGATGCGTTTGATCAAGGATTTTGAAGGAAAGGGAATGGAAGATTAAAAAAATTCAATTTTGAATGGAGAGAGTTGTACATTGTTTATAAATAATCATAAACTAGAGTTAAGAAGTGGGAATTAGGATATTTTAAGTCTGTAATTGCATTTAAACAATTCATTAGAACATTAAGAATAAGTTTGATCGGATTTTCAATGAAAAAGGAAAAGGAGAAGAAGAGTATATTTTTGTGTAAAGAGAATTGGTCATTGTCTATAATCATAATAAATAAGAATTAGAAATTAGTACATTTGAAGTTTTTATGATAATTTAGTTTTTTTTAATTTCCTTTAGTTCACAAATGATTAAGTTAGACAATATTTAGTTCAAATGACTTTGTCCTCCAAAATCATTCAAGCACATGGTTAAGGGGATTGTGTTCCTGTAAGTAGAAACACATTTTCTTATTTATTTTCTTGATTGGAGGTTCATTTTGAGTTTGCTAATGTGCCGGCTCAATTAAAAATGATTGCTTTAGGCACATGAAAATTTTTTATGTGATATGGAAGGTGAATGCTCATCCGCCCCCCTGATTTTGCCTCCTCACCCCCAAATACACTACCGGAAGCTAGGATCCGGTAGTGTACCGGAAGCTAGAATCCGGTAAAAAGCCAAAAAATTGGGTTGTTGGATGATCATTCACCTTATGGAATTAGAGCTTGTTAGTAGTGTATGTAGATCGTAGGCACTAGAAATTTTGTATTGGTTAAAAGGTTTATGACTTTTATTTTATGCCTTCTCTTTGATTTGAAAGATTGATGAGAATATGAGGTATTTTTTGTGTTTTAAATCTTAATAGTTTAGACATATTGAGTATGCAAGATGCCTTAATCTTGTGATTAATAAGCTTCTAGAGTTGTTTTGGGTGATATGCATAAGTTTTGGTTTGGTGTTGAAATTCATATTTTCCTTTTTCTGGTATGATCCGCAGACTTGTTAAACGAATTTGATCGTTTAGACCAAATTATGAATTATTTTGAGTTCTTAACAATCAACAACTTAATGTGAATTGTGAAAACTCTTTTGGCAATCATAATGTTAGCTAGAGCATGTTGTCATTTGCAGATTGCATAAAATAGCGGTTTGTTCTATTTTAGCTATGCTATAGCGATGCAATATGGCTTTTTGACAACACTCTATACTAAATAACATATCAAGGAGCAATAGCGATTTGTTCAAATTTCATTATGCTATAGCGCTATACCGCTGCTATAGCAGCTATTTGACAACATTGAGCTAGAGTTGCCGATGTTTTCAGACTATTAACTGATATAGATCTATCAATGAGTTGCGTATGTGTAGAAGAATCCTGTAAAACCTGCAACCTTCCCGCTTGATTCATTGATTGTTCTCTTTTGTGTGAATGTTTGTGCAATGCTTCATAGTGAAATGAATTTTTGACATGTCTTATATTTAGAGAAGTTCTCAAGATTTGTGAGTTATTTTGTGTCAACTATTTATAAACGACGGTAGAATGGTTTTGTTAGGAATTAGATTTAAATCACATTGAATTTTGGCTAGTTTAATGCCTACCTATTGAAATCATGATTTATTTTATTTATAGAGATAAAAGTGTTAAAGTAGTTACTTGAATGCATCATTTGATTATTATGATTTTGAAGTTTATGTATTTACTTGTTTCTCGTCTTCCACTCTACCCCCATAGTGTTGATGTAGATAATGTAATGTTTATTTATTGAGTTTAATTCTGATACATTCTCGGTGAAAAAAGTTTTACACTGTCAATAAATTACAATAATTCATTTGTATGACATTTGAAATAGTTATAATTAAAGTCAAATGTTTTTCATGATCTAGTGGTTATGATTGATTGATAGTGTAAAAAATCTTTATGCAGACGGTGTATATGAATTAAGTCTTTATTGATTAATAAGATTATTAGATGATTCATTCATAGGTTGTAATATGATGTATGATTTTGGCTATTTCTTTCAGGGAAATGAAGAAATCCATTCCAAAAGAACTAGAATCAAAGGTTCCTCCAAAAGACAAGGACTAGTGTTTCTGCTTGTAACAGGATGCTTAGCATTGTAATTTTGTTTTTCTTTATGTTTCTCTCTCACTGTATTTGAACACATACATGTTTTTTTTATCTAAAATAAATTTTCCAGTGATATATGTTCATATAAAGTAGTTTTTCTTTGGGTTTCTCTTGGTTTTTGAAAGACCCTTATATTCATATGCATCTCTATGAATAAAAAGAAAATTATTGTTATTCCACATTTTCAGTTTGTGGCAGAATTGCGTGATTTGTCTGCCGAAAATTGAGAAAGCATAGACACAAACATTGAACACGATACTGACACTGATGCGTATATATAGGTACAAATTTGAGAATATGAAAGTGATTAAATGTAACCACATCTGTCAATGTTAGTGTCGAACAATGATGCGTGTCAGACACCAAACATGACTTAAATCTAAAGTTATTGAAAAATAAAATCTGAAGTGTCGGTGCTAGTTTCTGAGAATTATCTGGTTGTGTTACCTTTTGCAGAATAAACATGTGAACTTGAGTGCAATTTTTTGCACTACTGGAAGATTATATACTATTCGACCTGAAAGGCTTAGATCCTTTCACGAATATCCTTTTTCTCAAGGCTGCAGCTAAATTTATGGTTTACTTTTATTTTCATCTTCTCCTTTTGCTTTTGGGGTATGTAGATTGTGTGACAAAGATTGAACCTATGTTTGGACACACATTACAATAGTGATTCTTGTGTCTCTAAGCAAATTTACCGTGATTTTTAAGAAGCGATAAATTAGAGAGGTGGGCAAACGCCCAACATCAACGTGCTTCTCAAACCAATCCAATTCACTAAACAGTGGATTGGTTTGGTTTTGCAAGTTCGTTTGGGTTTGAAATCTTTGTAACCATTGAGTTCGAACTGTTTGTTGGTTTTGATTTTTTTATTCAATCTTGAGAAACCAAATAAAAAGTACAACCAGATGGTAGAAATGGATTCAGTATGGATTATTGAGTGCTAACTGAATTGGAGTCATCACTTTTGGTGACCCTGTTTCATTCATATATGAATTGTTTATAGCTTCATCTTTTGCTATGTTTGTTTCATTTTCACTAGCTGAAATTTGTTTATCTTATCCAAGTTCTTCTGGTTCTTGCACTATTTTGAAGCTTTAGTAATTAACACACAACTCTTTTTTTTCTTTCTGTTTTTGGAACTGGATTAAACCAGTTTTTTAAAATTGGGCAAAACCAGCTCTTAAACTGGTTGAATCAGTTCTTGAACTGGTTTTTTATTTAGGCAAATTATTGATGGTTAAGAGATTTATTAGTAAACAGGATTCAAAAATCAGTAATTTGTGATAAAGTTAATCATTAAATATTCACCAAACACCAAAGTTATCAAGATGATTGGTCTTTCAAAATGTTAGCATGTCTTTACTCAACAATTTCTTCCAATGAAATATGGGATTCTATGAACTAATCCAAACATGGATTTGGATTTATTACGGTCATAAATCCAGGAAATCATAGCACGACAGATTGAATGATTGCATCAAATTCAAATCCTCCAAACATCCTCTTACATTTTATGACCTTAGCAACCATCTCCAAAAAGGGGCAACTGATGTATCTAACAGATTGCAAGATCTAGAAACAACTACAAAATAAGATTTGTTTTCAAATATTCTCAAACCAATCTTAACAATAATTTTAACTAGTAATTAACATCTTTCATTTTTTTTTCCACGTCTTAGTGTAATGTTTTGATTTTCTGTTTAGTTTCTATTTTGTTTTGATTTCTCTACTTGTTACCGTGTTTTTTTGCTTTAGATTGATAAATCAACTTCAATTTAATGTAAATTTAATCAATGACTATGGTGTCTTCAACGTCACAGTTTCGAAGACATGGGTATTCAGACACCTCAATTTTGTCTTATTTATAGGCTTTGTCACTTTTATAGACATTTTGTTGCTTGATACTATTAATCTAGATGTTGTGAATTTGTTCCCATATTCATCATTCTCTTCGTTCTCTCTTCCTTTGCTTTATTTTTAATGCTCTTTATGAAGAAGAATGGGGAAATGAATTTTGGATAAACTTATAAAAAATTTGGTTTATTAAAAAGAGTTTTTGGATGAAAACTCGACCCCACTCGTATTTTCCCTTTTTGATCTGATTTCGGATTTTAGGTTGGTTAAAGAATGAATTTTTGAATTGATTTAGGGTTGAATAATTTATGGGTTTGAGCTCAAGAATGTTCATGGGGATTCAACACCGAGTTTAAGAACTTAAATAATTTACTTTATATAAATTTGTTTTAATGTTTTTATTATTTATTTTAAATGAGTCAGCATGACAAAAGTATAAGTAAAACATGTTCAATCTTTGTGACCAGAACAACTTCATTGAAAAAACAGCCAAATCAAATTTTCAAACAAAAAAAATGGATTGAGGAATTAAATTAAAAGTGATTTAAAATACAAGGTATAATTATTTATTTATATTTTATATAAATTCAAAATTTATAGCTGTTTAATCTAGCCATCGACATTCACTTATATTTTTAAAAAGATTATTATAGGTTCTTTTGAAATTATTTAATGAAGTATTAAATAGTTTAAAAAATTTATAAAAATTTGTAAAATTGATCTACATAGTAAGAATTTTTAATTAAACGGTTGGATTAATGAAATTTATCGTTTATATTAAGCTATTAAACGAAAGTATTCAGTCATAGAGTTACTCATGAAGTCAATATATCTTCGTATTTGATAAATATAATATTATTCATATAATTAAATGTAAAAAAAAACTTTGACAGACTTACAAAATTAAGTTTCTCATAATAATCATGATAAATAACTAACACACAATTATTACTTGGGCAAAATTAAAACAACCAGATCAAAGAAAATTATAAGGTTATGTTAAGAGACCTGGGCTTCCAGTTATGATATTTAATGTGTAGAGACAAAGACAATTTTTTTTTTTTAAATTTGAATTAAGGAGAATGATTCAATACACAAAAGTAGTAAAGAAAAATTATTATTTAATAATGATGTGTATAGAATATATTGGTTGAAAAACATCTTTACAAATCTATTTTTGAAGATGGATTTTATCAAAATTAAAATTTTATTTACTATTTAAATTTATAATTTAAATGTTATGTGTTTATTCGTATATTATTATTTTTCTTAA
Source organism: Cicer yamashitae (assembly GCA_037974755.1). Taxonomy (NCBI): domain Eukaryota; kingdom Viridiplantae; phylum Streptophyta; class Magnoliopsida; order Fabales; family Fabaceae; genus Cicer; species Cicer yamashitae. The sequence continues at coordinate 3,374,667 of JBBPBQ010000001.1, read as the reverse complement.
TTATTATCCTCGATGATGTAATTTCTAACTATTTGAAAAGATGCATATCATTTCTAATAATAATAAAAAAAAAACATCCATCTAGTTTATGTCATGTGCAATTGATTAACAACACAAAAAATACAAAAATAAAATGATACGGGCCTGGCCAATTCTGAGAATGTAAGAGAGATGGGCCAACCAAAATAAAAAAGAAAATTTTAACCCATACCCCCCTAATTATACTTATACCCCCAAAATAGCAGCGAAATGACCGTTTTGCCCTCCCTTATATAATAAAAGTCTAAAAAATTTACCATTTTTGACATTTCCGGAACCAAACAGTAAGTATTTTTTCTAAACTTCCGGAAAGGTTGAAAACATGGTTTCCGGTACAGAAACCTACTACTCCAGAAACCTTTTCACAACATATCCGGTACACAAGCCTCTACCGGAAATGTTTTTTTAACGTATCCGGTACAGATGCTTGTTCCGGAAACCTTTTTTTAACCTCTCCGGTACAGTAGCTTTTTTTTTAAACTTCCGGAAACTTTTTTTTAACCTCTCTGGTACAGTAGCTTTTTTTCTAAACTTCCGGAAACCTTTTTTGCCCACCAAGTTTTCCGGAAAATACATTAAATTTTTTTTTTTGTTTTTTAAAAATTTTAATTCATTATAATTTTATAACTAATTGTGATTTATTTCTTTTTAATTTTTCAGTGGGCGCACGAGGAAGAGACGGGAAAATCATAAGAATTACGCGTGACACTGATGCTTCTACATCATCCGCGATGAATCCTCCAGAGAGGATTCGACCGACAACTTCAAGGAGAAGAAGACGGATGATAGTTGAAGACGATGATGAGGGAGATCATGATTACCGATTTATCCCAGATGTGACTGTGTATCACCAGGAGCAGCCTCCTATAGTGCATGAGGAGGAGCCTCCTATAGTACATGAGCAGGTGGATGTACATGAGCAGGAAGAGGCTACACCTGCTCAGGAGGGAGAGCATATGGAGGAGGAGCATGATGGAGCTCAGGGACCTGGTGAGGTCACACAGTATCCTGGAGGACCTTATGATTTATCCGTCCTTACACGGTACTGTCATCATGTTTCAACTAGATTGTGGTTTGGTGAGGTATGTTAAAATAATTTATTTATTTATAGTTCTTTAAAAATATTTAATTAATTATTATTCTATATTTAATTATAATGTTATTTATTTTGTTTGTATACAGGAGCGACCATTGCTGAAAATTGTTGCGCTTGGAAAGAAAATGCAGCAATTTACTCCGCCGGTACTTCCGCGACCCATAGAGAATTGGGTGAATTTGTCAGGACTGAACCCATTACAGAGGGGTAGTTTGAAGATGATTGACAACGCCCTGATATATGCGTTTGTGGGAAGATGGCATTCTCAGACATCGTCATTTCACATGCCATTTGGTGAAATGACGATTACTCTAGATGATGTTGCCAATCTTTTGGAGTTGCCTATTAGGGGTGAGTTCTACAGTCCACCCGATGTAGATAGAGTAACGGCATGTAATCTTGCCATGACGTTATTAGGGGTGACGGCAGAAGAGATCTGGGAGGGTAATTTTGCCATTTTGAAAAAAATTTGGGGGTACGGGTCAATTTTTGGGGGTACAGGGTAAATTTTTCAATAAAAAATCCAATAAATCTTATTAGGATACGGTCGAATTCTGTTGCAAGGAATCCTTCTAATGAATTCCTATCTATAATTCAATTCAACCATTCACCTGATTTATTATTATTATTATTATTATTATTATTATTATTATTATTATTATTATTATTATTATTATTATTATTATTATTATTATTATCATTATTATCATTATCATTATTATCATTATTATCATTATCATTATTATCATTATTATTATTATTATTATTATTATTATTATTATTATTATTATTATTATTATTATTATTATTATTATTATTATTATTATTATTATTATTATTATTATCGTCGTAGAAACTAAACACTTGTAGAAGAGGAACAAACATAGAGAACAAGATGATCCTGACTTAACAAATCAAATCCTTCTAAGGTTGCCAGTGAAAGATCTTACACGTTTCAAATTCGTTTGCAAGTCATGGTTTTCTCTTATCTCTAATCCTCACTTTGCAAAATCACATTTTGATCTTGCCGCTGCACCCACTCATAGAATTCTTTTCATATCAATTTCACTTCCTGAAACTAAATTTATAGATTTATAAGCGTCGTTGAAAGATAATTCTTCATCCGTTTCATTGAATCATAATTTTAAGCTTTCTGAATCTAATTTGATGTTGAAACTAAAGATTCATTTAGAGGGTTTATATTTTTGCACTTTCCTTCAAGCAACTACATATGGAATCCATCCACCAGAGTTCATAAACAAATACATTTGTCTCCTTTTGAATTTAGTTTAGATCCCAAATGTTATTGCTATTTATCTGGTTTTGGGTATGACAATTCAAAAGATGACTACTTGGTGGTTTCAATGTTCCTATGATCCACTAGCAAATATTATTTCATCACGCTTGGAGTTTTTCTCATTGAAAGCTAATAAGCGGAAAGAAATTTAGGGTGATTTTCCTTATATGAATGCTTATCATGACCCTAGAGTAGGGTTGCTCTTCAATAAGGCGATTCACTGGTTCACTTGGTTCACTTGTCCTAAAGATTTAATAATGGATGTTACTGTTGTTTTTGATTTAGTGGAAAGGAAACTTTTAGAGATGCCTATGCCAGATGGTTTTATGCATGAGGCTAAAGATTGTGATTTTTGGGTATTTGGAGGATTTATGAGTATATGGGCTAAGAAGTATGATTCAATTGAATTATGGGTGATGAAAGAATACAAAGTGCATTTATCTTGGGTTAAGACTCTTGTTCTTTCTATTGATGATGGCGCTTCAATCAGTATTTTTCACTGAAATGTTGTACAAAAAGTAGTTATATTGTTGGAACATATGATGGTACTCATTGATGAAGTGTAATGACAGCATTGTTTCTATGACCATCCATATGGGTCCCAAGTGGCCATGTATACGGAGTCACTGCTTTCACTCCCTGGCAATAATGAGCAAGTTCAAGAGGATGACTTGAACAAGAAGAATGAGAATGTGAAATATTTTCCTTCACAATTTTATTGATATTTATCTTGTATTATGAGCTCTTTGTGGCTACATTTGTAGGGTAATGTGTCTTTGACTGCATTTTTTATATGAAACAAATGTAACTCATCAATATACTAAAGAAACAAATGTAACTCATCAATATACTAAAGAATTTATAAAATATGGGTAACTAAACAGACCTTTGCAAGCTGTGTTTCCTTAGCATCATCAGTGATATTCATCAACATGATTCTAAAGCATTGTTTAGTTGATGGCAGTTCTGAGTTGGCAGGAGCTTCTAAATGCAAAAGGTCTCCAATACATTTTTCAGACTTTTTTGTAATCAAACAATCACCATGAGGGGCTTCCACAAAACAAGGATTGACCCTATCATCAGCCTCTTGGATAAGACCCCAGCTAGAATCTGATCGGCAGTCAACTAATTGGCTTCCCTTCACCCTTTGACTTCAATGACGATAAAGAGGCTTCCCAGGCCCTCTTCGCAACTTTTGTAGATCGAGAACAACTCGATACATTAGCATAACTTACATCCTGTGAACAATCTGCACCATTTGCCTGTCTATCATCATTTGCTCTGGCCGAAGGAGCAGGGTCGTTGCAGTTGCAGCAGTTCTTAGATTTGTGACCGTCAAATCCTGTTCATTGTGCAAGAGATTACAACAACTATACAATAAAACCAAATAGTCCTAATAGAATGTTTTACTTACTTTTTTCTAATTCCAGAAAAAAATTACCACTAAGTTTTCCATATCCGCTTGAAGATCCACCTTTTACCAAAGCCTTAGGTTGACTGTGATTTGTGTCTGTTCTATGGGAAGATTTCAAATCAATGAGTAGTTCCCCAGAAAATTCAAGCTGTTCATTTTCAACAATTGCAGGTGTAGAGGAATTCTGATGAGGTGTGAGGGGAGAGACTTCCCAGAGTTAGCATTGTCATCTAACAATTCATTCCTTAGATGGCAAACCATCAGAGTTGAACCACCGGGAAAGCATAATGCTCTGCGAATATCAGCTTTTACAGGTAGCCTGCGGGCTCTACCTTTGGTATCCACCTGTGCTATTGATTAAAAACCCTACATTTGTGGGGAGAAAATGTTGTAACGCCAGAACTAAAGAAGCATCTTTTAATGGATAAAAACTATGCATCTAAATTTGTAAATTTGGCAAACTGTATTAATATCATACAATATTATTAAATGGCCTCTTGGCAAAAATGTAAAGTTTTTCTTGCAAGAATATAACAAGAAATCAAACACAATGAAATTCTTGCAAGGTTGATCACGAATTTACAGTATAATCTTAGACTAAAAAATGAATGACAATCGGTCATATATAACAAACAACCAAAATCAACTCTATGTATTAGGAATATACTGTATTGTCTTTAGTATTGCTTCGGTAGTGTGGCATTGGGCCAGCTGTCCTTAGCCCAATCCACAGTATCTTCCAAAGACTTTGTGTTAGAGTCAATTGCAGTTTGTTAAAAACTATATATTCTGCTCTGACTCTAACTAACACTCTCACGAATGCTCTCTCAGTTTCTATACTTGTAATACTATGATCTTCTCAAAACTCCAGAGAATTTTTGTTTAAAAGTTACCTGTTTAAGCCAAAACCCTTCAGATTCTTTGTCTCCCCAACAGAAAATAGAGCGAATGCCAACATTTTGAAATCTCTTTCGTAGCTCTAGAAACAATACATGACCAAAGCCCTGCAGCATATTAACTAACAATTAACTAAGAAACCTTATTTGAAGGAGTAAATTACAGTTATTTATTGCGAGCACTTAAAGATATATGCAAAAAGACAACAGATGACATGAGTAGGAAAATTCAGAAAAGACTTAAAATTTCATATAGATAGCTGCAGCTCAAAGTAATTGAAATGCTTCGACCTCATCAGGGAAATTCTGATCCTACTCCTCCAAAACATGCTCACGCAAATTCTTCCCCAAACAGAAAATGCTTAGTTGGAAAAAAAGAAAATTCTTAAAATTATGTGAAGACCACAGAATGAAAACAAAAATCATACACCTACCTAATAAAAATCAAGAAACTGAAACAACCTTTAAAGCATCAAATAATTATATGATAACCTAAAAAAGATTATTATTAATTAAAATTTGAAATTGTTATTTAATAAATTGAAACAAAATCAATTAGGGTTTATAATTTGGGGATTTTGTCTATCTTAGGGTTTTACAAAACCGAACGTAATTTGATTATCAGAGTTGAACAACAAAAAACCAAATATGAAAATACCAACCTATATGATGGTCGTGTGTTTTGACGACGACGACGTTCTGGAAAAACGACAACGCAAAAAAGATTGAAATCTGTCAGACAACCGTGCGACCATCCCAGATCACAAGTGAAGCTGAGAACGATCCTCTGCAGCCAACTGCAATGGTCAACCAAAGCTCCCATCACAGAACAGTTAATCACGCTCTGATCGTACGGTCATGATTCATCCACCAGATTTAGGTTCTCATCTACTTAGAATTTAAAGACACAGTAGTACGATCCTATAGAACAGATCCTGTTCAAGTAAGGTCGTGACTTCTACTCTTTGCGATTGATATATAAATAGTTGAGTTTTCTTATGTGTTAACGATGTGGGACTAGCACTGTGATGTGGGTCTGGGCCTAACATTAATTTTCTTCGTAAGTGTTGATATTTTCAACTACTTCCATAATTGTCAAGCAACATATATAGCAGATAACATTTGGAAAGCAAACGAGCGAGCAATCTCTCTCTTCCGTCGTGCTTCTCTCTCCCGACTACGCTTCTTCGCGGTGGTGCTTGGATGAGGTACTCGTCATCCTCCGATCTCGGTCCCAATTCGGTCGCCATGTTTTCTACGATGTGGGGCACCAGCGAGGATCTTTCGCACATGCTTTTGTTAAGCATGGAGAAAGGTTTGGAGATGATAGTGAAAAAGTTCGGAAGTGGAAAGAGGCCTTGACGGAGGTTGCAGAGCTTTCTGGCTGGAGCTCCAAGGGTCGGTAAGTTTCATAACCTTAGTTCATGTTTGGATCATCACATTAATAACTTAGTTAATTAATGGCTTATTGTTAGGCATTTTATTCGGGTAATTAGTTACACTGGTTAATTATTTTCATATTGCTTATCTAATTGACTATATAATTTTTTTAAATTCTTGATATAACTAAAATTCTCAATTACCAATATTATTTAATTTACATTTCTTTATTTATTTCTTATCAATGATTTAAATAAAAATCATAATATTTATAGTTTGTTTTCTCTATCAAATTTTCTTACAAGTGTTTATACTATATAATAAAGATATAGAATGAGACCATAATCACAAAATAGGTCCTTGCTCATGAATCATGACAATTTTGTTTCTTTATTATTCATGTTAAATATTAGCTAATTCATTTTAAATTTATTCATTATAGGCGTGAAACATAACTCATTGAAGAAATTGTTGCAGAAGTATGGAAAAAGTTACCACCTAAATTGCCACATTATGATGATTAAATGGTTGGAATTGATTCAAGGATAAGCAGCGTGTGTTCACTTTTAAGGACAGAGTTGGAGGAAATTCGCTTTGTGGGGATATGGGGTATGGGTGGCATATGAAAGACAACTCTAGTCAAACTAGTGTTCAAGAAAATCCATAACCAATTTGATTTTAGTTGTTTTCTTGAGAATGATAAAGAGGTATCTAGTGAAAGAGATTATCTGCTTTGTTTACAAAGAAAATTGCTTTTTCATCTAAAAATAAGCAGCATGAGAATTGAAAGTTTAGACCAAGGAAGAGAGACAATAATGAATCTGTTATTCAATAAAGGGGTTCTCCTTGTCCTTCGTGATCTAAGTTCTGATATCCAGCTAGAGAATTTAGCTGGAAAGCAAGAATGGTTTGGTCCAAGGAGCAGGGTAATAATAACTACTAGAGACAAGCATTTCCTAGTATCACTAGGTGTGTGTCTGTGTGTGTATGTGTGAAAGTTATGATGCTCAAATCCTAAACAGTGAGAATAAGTTAGGACTGACAAATTTGAGATTTATTTCATTTATAATTGAGATGAAAGACGGAAGTGAGTGTAGTCAAAATCTCTTAAAACAAAGAAGAATCTAATACTCGAAAATGAAAGAGACTTTTCAAACAACAGATGAAGATATTGACAAGCAACAACGATGACTTGTCAGAAATGGTCATAAGGAGAATTCCACTTAATCTTCCTATAAAATATTTGTTTAAGTTCAAAAGTGTCTCCAAAATATGAAATTATTTAATTTCTTATCCTTATTTTGCTCTTTGCCATAGTTGTTGGTGCGATCACCCTCACAAGACATCTTTATGGGCCATGCGCTACAATGACACTAGTTAAGAATCACGTCAAATCACACATCTCTCTAAATGATACCACCTACAACAAACTAAATTGTTAGTATGTATGCAATTGTTCTTGTTTAGATGGTGATTTTCATTCTTTTGATTAATGTCATGACATAGAAATAATGCGAATTATTCTTTTGTTTTAGTTTTATAAAACTTTATCAACTTAATATATTACTGAATTAATGGACCACTAGTGAGACAAAGACAAATGATTTGTTAATCGAAAAATTTAAATAAGTTGGATTTAATTAAAACAAGTATATTAAAGCTACCATTCATGTTTATGTGTTTATGTGTTGATGGACTAAAGCATAATAATATAAGGGGTTTGAACATTAAAAAAAATATAAGGGTTTTTTTCATCAAAATAAATAAATAATATAAGAGGTTTTCAAAGTGTTTATCCAGTTTCTTTTGTTCTAGAACCAAAAAATAAGTAAATTATTTTTTTCAGGAAAAAAGTAAGTAAATTATTGAGCATCAAAGGATTTTCGATTTTGCACAAACTAATCAATATAATACATTAAAACAAATCCCCAAATTATTATGTTGACACATCACATCCTTATATGTCATATAATATTAATTTGGCCACATAATTCAATAATGTATTGTGACACATCTATAATTCATTCATTCTTTCTTCCTTTTTTTACTACTTATTTGTCTATATCTCTATGATAAAAAAACCTATTAAAAGCTTGATTTAATTATAATTTACTTTTTTTTTTAATTCATTGCATATAAATACATCACAATATTTTAATAATTAAAATGTAGTAGCTATAAATTACCACAGTATATATAAAAATATAATTGTTACATCTTCAAAAATAATACTAAAACTTACACACAAACAATCCAACGAAGTTTAAATTGAAATAAATAAAAAATATTGAAATAAACAAACTCATTTAAATTAGCAACCCTTTGGAAAAAAAATAACATTAAAAGATGTTTTTT
>JBBPBQ010000001.1:3324757-3366180 GCA_037974755.1 Cicer yamashitae | reverse complement strand
AAAAAAAATAAAAATGTTAAGTTATACATTGAATATTATCAAAGTATAATATACAATTAGTATATATTTTTCCCTTATTAGTACTTGGGTACATATTCTATTTCTTCAATACAAAAGAATTTATTTTATTTTGGTACAACAAAAGAAAATATTCATCTATATATTTGTTCATGAAAACAAAGACACTCACTAGACTTATAGGTTGAACGAAGAATAAATCATACCAAAAAGTATTTTTTGTTTCCAACATTAGTTTGTATTTTTATCATAAAAAATAATTACTTTAAATTTATTCATTATAAACACTCTCCAAGAAAGATAACAATTAAAATAACTTTGAAAGAAACACATGACATAACACCTTACCTTTAATTAAGTATTAGGTATTCAAAACTTAAGTGGTAGTGAGACACAAAATATAAGATATACGAAATAATTGTACATTCAATTGGTTAAAAAAGAAAAAAAAAATAGTTCAAAAAGCAAAACAAAAATAAAAATTATTATTATATAAAACAATTGGTTACAAATATATATATATATATATATATATAGTATTCTGTAATGATTAAATGTTAAAAAAATGTATATAAACAATCACCATCTTCTTTTAACTATATTTTTTAGAGTAAAAATCATTCTTATTTTATTACAAACTTTTCCATTTCATTTGTACTTTTTTTATAAAGCCAACTTACAAATTCTCAAACTTTTTCTAGTTAAATTGATATATCATAAATTAATTTTTTTCTTTCCAATTACACCTGTGCAACTTGCGACTTATATTCTACAAAGCTAAAATGTCTTCAAGTGTCATAAGTGTGGTTTATTTGTATATCCAAATGATAGAGTATTAGAAAATTTTAGTCCCACATTGTTAACATAGCATGAAACAAAAGTTTTTATATAATGAGTGCCAAGAGCAATGATCACAACCTTGCTTGTACATGATCCGTTCTATAGAATTGAACTAGTTTGGCTGTGTGACCATTGTGGTTAAAAGTTTTGCATTTGGTTTTGACAAACTTTAAGATAGATAAAATCCCCAAATTATAAACCCTAATTGATTTATTTCTTAATAATTTCAAATTTTAACTTATATTCCTAATAATAATAATAATCTATTTTAACAAATTTTGAGAAGGATCGTGCATTTGGTTTTGCAACAAACTTTAAGATAGATAAAATCCCCAAATTATAAACCCTAATTGATTTATTTCTTAATAATTTCAAATTTTAACTAATATTCCTAATAATAATAATAATAATCTATTTTAACAAATTTTGAGAATGACCGTCACTGCCTTGTGGCTTTATAGAGAAGGATTATTGCAGCCTGGAGGAATGATTTTGGATTGATTTAGTGTTGAATAATTTACGAGTTTAAGCTCAAGAATGTTCATGGAGATTCAAGGCTGAGTTTAAGAACTTAAATAATTTAAGTTATATAAATCTGTTTTAATGTTTTTATTATTTATTTTAAATGAGTCAGCTTGACAAAAGTACAAGTAAAACATGTTCAATCTTTGTGACAAAAGAGAGAAACACTTGTTCAGGTTATAAATATTTTCTGAGTGTTCTTTTCTTATAGTGTAAGAGTCATTATTATTATCAACTTTGTTAGAAGCAACTACTCAAGTTACAATCTCTTGTATCCAACCCGATAGTGGTTTATTTCCTTCTTCAATCTGAGTTTTTCAGGTTGTTAGGAGAAGACCTGGCTTGTAGGGTCAAGGTGGTTAGTTCCTCAAAAGTCTAGGGTTGTCAGGCTGTTTGGGAAGACTGACTTGGAGGGTCAGGTGTTTTGTAATTCAAGGTATTTGAATTAGTGGATTAAAGCCTTCTAAATAAGGGAACTAGATGTAGCCAAGTTAGTGGTGAACCAGAATAAATCTACGTGTCAAATTATTTATGCTTTCATTGCTTGTTATCTCTGAATCCGATTGCTTCTACGCCAAGTAAGTCACCAAAACGAAACTAGTTTTTTTTATTTTATTTATAAATTATCAAAAAATTATCAACTTTGGCAAACACAATTCAACCCTCTTCTTGTGTTTGAAGAGACGCTTCTGGTCATGATATTTAGGGCCCGTTTGTCTATTCTGGTCATGATATTTAGGGCCGTTTGATGGACATGATAACTAGACACGATATAATAGTCGTATCCTATTTCACCCTAATCCTTTGTTTGATGCACCAATCAAGATACGATAGGTAATCAAATTTTTTAAATCATAGGTTAAAATAATTTGTTCTCAACCGGATAAGAATTAATAACTATTTTACCATTTTTGTCCTTGTTCGCGTTTCTCTTTTCCTTTGATTTTTTATGAGTGACAAGAATTAATAACTATTTTACCATTTTTGTCCTTGTTCGCGTTTCTCTTTTCCTTTGATTTTTTATGAGTGACGTTAGATTGATTTCCTCTTTTCATATAATGTTTTTGGTTGTTTTCTTATTTATTTTATTCTATAACAATATAAAAAAATTGATGAAAAATAATAATTATTTTCCTTTGTCATCCATGTTTTGTGTTATGATTTATTGAGATTTTATTTTGTGTCGATTATAATAATAATAATAATAATAATAATAATAATAATAATAATAATAATAATAATAATAATAATAATAATAATAATAATAATAATAATAATGTTGATGATACATTTATATATAGGTAAATATGAATTCACGAGAACAAAATAATGTGATGTTATATCTAATGTTAGAGCAAATGTTTTTAGAGATTATTGGACTTTGTTTAACAATTTTTATGATAGTGAGTCATTCTTGGAGTTTTATAAAAATTATAGCATTAGAAATCGACTAAATGATAGAGAGGGATTAAGGGGAGAATTTTTAGAGAGTTTGATCAATCGAGATAATGTTATGATAGTTAGTCATTCTTTAATTGTGATAGATAGAGAAATCACAATTTTTTCAAGTATATAAAATTACTTCATAAATTATTTACATTTTATTGATAGTGAGTCATATAGAAATCACAATTTATATAATAGTAAGTCATTCTTTAATTGCGATGAATAGAGAAATCACAATTTTTTTAAGTATATAAAATTACTTCATAAATTATTTACATTTTTTTAGTATTTTTATTTTATTTTATTTTGGTACAACAGAATAAAATATTCATCTATATAAATTGTTCATGAAAACAAAAACACTCACTAGACTTATAGGTTGAACGAAGAATAAATCATACCAAAAAATATTTTTTGTTCCCAACATTATTTTGTATTTTTATCATAAAAAATAATTACTTTAAGATACAATTAAAATAACTTTGAAAGAAACACATGACATACCACCTTTAATTAAGTATTAGGTATTAAAACTTAAGTGGTAGTGAGACACAAAATATAAGATATACAAAATAATTGTCCATTCAATTGGTAAAAAAAGAAAAAAAAAATAATAGTTCAAAAAGCAAAACAGAAATAAAAATTATTATCATATAAAAACAATTAGTTACAAATATATATATAGTATTGTGTAATAATTAAATGTTAAAAAAAATGTTCTAACTATATTTTTTAGAGTAAAAATCATTCTTATTTTATTACAAACTTTTCCATTTCATTTGTTTTTTTTATAAAGCCGACTTACAAATATTAAAAAAAAATTCTGGTTAAATTGATACATCATAAATATCACCTTCAAATTTAAAAAAAAATTCAAATTAAAAGAATTTTTTTCCAATTACACCCGTACAATTTGTATTCTAGTTTTGTTACAAAGCTGAAATGTCTTCAAGTGTCATAAGTGTAGTTTATTTATATATCCAACGAGGAATGGTCACGACGCTGTGTGACCATTGTGATGACAAGTTTTTGGATTCGATTATGCATTTGGTTTTAACAAACTTTAAGATAGATAAAATTCCCAAATTATAAACCCTAATTGATTTATTTCGTAATAATTTCAAATTTTAACTAATATTCCTAATAATAATAATAATCTATTTTAACAAATTTTGAGAAGGATTATTGCAGCCTGAATAGTCAATGCCTTAGGATATGTTCAGCCTGAAGGAATGATTTTGAATTGATTTAGGGTTGAATAATTTATGGAATTGAGCTCAAGAATGTTTATGGATATTCAAGGCTGAGTTTAAGAATTGTTTTAATGTTTTTATTATTTATTTTAAATGAGTCAGCTTAACAAAAGTGCAAATAAAACATGTTCAATCTTTGTGACCAAATCAAATTTTCAAACAAAAATTGGACTGAAGAATTAAATTAAAAGTGATTTAAAAGAAAAACATTTTAAAAAAACAAAAACAAAGTGACCTTTATTTGTATATACATTATCTTTAGAATATTGAAGCCTAATCTTTATTATTATTTTATCTTTTGGGTAGATTCAATCAAGATTGCAGTAATTTTATATTGGCATGGTATCTGTTTTTCAAATTTTCATATTTGCAATGTGAAATGATAATTTTTAATATAACAGCTATCCTAAAATGAAAAGAATTTCCAGAAATTCAGCGACTTCAAAACACCAATTCAGAGGTGGAACCTATGCGACGAATAGATAGATTAAAACAAAACTAAATCAGTGAACTCGTAATATCAGCATGCTGTCAGTATTGATGTCAAAATTTAATGATATTTAGAAGAAAAAGTAAACAAACAGCTTAAGTAACATGTAGAAAGTAACATCCATACCAGTGAAGAAATAAGTTACAGATTCAAAAAACATCAAACTACACTCAACAAAATTTAGAACTCGTACTTAAGAATAGCCTGATTCAACTAAACAATTGCCTGCGACTTGTTTAGGATCACACCTTCATATTTAACTTGGAACCACTTCATGGCATCGTCCTTTGTGACACGATGTTGGATTCCAACACGTGCCTTGCATCGGCGACGACGTCCAACACGATATCCAGGACGCTCCAAGACAACATAGAAATCCATACCATAGATACCAGTGGAAGGGTCGTACCTGAAGAACAATTTTAAAAATCAGTATGGTAAAAAGTTATCATTTGAATTATACGAGAACTACAGCAAACATAGAAGATACACAGGAAAAGGAATTGATACACAAAGACAACCATTGATTGAATTCCTTACTTTTTGCAAACTAAAGGTCTAATAAGATGAACTATATATAATACAACAGAGTTAGAGCTAGTTCAGATAATTTTTTTCATAAATAATTAAATGAAAAAGTGGAAGAAACAAGATTGTAATAATAACCGTGGACATTCTAACCAACCACCTTCTAACTTAAGCTGAAAATTTCTGCTCCTCAAAAAAAAAATGTGCCTCATTTTCTTAGAAACTATAAACTTCTTGGAAACCTATAAACTTTTAATAATTTTTCCATGAGTAAGAACTAAATGCTTATTTCAATTAAAAAATCGTATGAACTAGAAGTTATTGAATAATGGATCTTTTTAATAAATATTATAAAACCCTTTCTTTACAGGCTGTGTAATAATCAATTCCTCCTGAATGCAAGCAACTTAAAAGTTTCCGTCGGAAAACCTAAACAAATTAGTTTTGGTACTTTTGTGGAACAAAGCATGGTTTAAAATTTCACATTAAAACATGTACTGCTGCAACAACATCTAGGTTGCAGCCGCCACCACAAACTGATGTGACCCGATCAGATTGCAACTAAGTACATACAGATTAGTAGCTAAAAGGAAAAGCCAATTATGCAATTTTCATCATAATAATATCAGAATATACAGACTCCGCATATCAAAAGCAAAAATGTCAAACAAATAAGGCTTCTTCAACATAAAATATAACTGTTTTTCAGCTTACTTGATTCCCAAATCAATATGCTCCTGAATACCAAAGCCAAAACATCCAGTATCACTGAAGTTTCTCCTCAACAACTCGTACTCCTTGACCTTCAAACCGCTTTCCAAAAGCTGCATTGCCTTGTCACCTCTAACAGTGACATAGCAAGCAATCTTTTCATTCCTTCTGATACCAAAGGAACGGACGGTGTACCTAGCTGTTAAAAAGCACGAGGTTAAAAGAAGAATCAATCAGGGCACAACCTTAACCCAAATTTCCAAAATACAAAAATAAACAGTGTCGTGTATAGGTGATTGCCGTAGTTATGCTAGACTACTAGTCCTGCATGATAAAATTTGGGTTCAGAGTCTTGGAATATGCATGTATTACTGATTGCAGATGACAAATCATGGAGGACAGGCGAAAATCCAATATATTAAGTCACCATAAAACGAGATGGCACCGCCGTTCATCAAATATTGGCCATATATATCGGCAAAAAATTGTTCACCACAACCCTCGAAGGCCGCTATTGATAACACTGGTATTTTGTCAACTGAACAAGTGTATGTTCTTTACTTATGAAAACATTTGTCCAAGCTCATAGGTGTTTTGAATATAACAGTTAAATGAATGTGATTCCAGAAAAAAAACACAATCTTTGTGAGATTCTAAAATTTTTTTGTCTATAAGTACTTGTAGAGATTTGAAAATGTTAATGAAAAAATTTTCTTTCCCAAATCCAGAGATGAAAATTAACTCAAAAAGTGCTTACATAACCTTAATATTATGCCATTAGTTAAATCCCAAAAAATAACCTATAATAATCTACATAGCATTGACACTCGTTCAACACTACCATTTAGATAGTTAAGTTCATTTACTTCCATAATTTTATTCAATTACTTCCATTTTTTCGAATTATCAACAGTGCATACTTATCAATGTCAGTGTTGTTTTAGTGTTTATAGATAATAACTTAAGCAACCATTGCTACAGAATTATTATGTTATTCACACTCAAATTACATGTAAAACTCAATCGAAATATAAGCAACAAATAATATAAAAAATAAAACCCAAAAATAAATAAAAATGAAACTAAAATAAAATAAGTACCTTTGGAGAAAACAGGTGTTTGACCACTAAGCTGTTCAAGAACCTACGAAAATAAAATAAAATAAAATAAAAACAAGTTAGTTATGAAATTGAAAGTAAGAAATTAAAAATAAAATGTGAAAACGATAATTGAAAAAAAAAAACAAAAAAAAACCTTAGCGGCTCTAGTGAGACGATCTCCACTTTCACCAACGGAAATATTGAGAACGAGTTTCTGAACTTTGATTTCCCTCATTGGATTCGACAGTTTCTTCTCCGAAGCCTATAATAAATTTCATTATTCCTCAAATTCATTTCGTTCCAATAATAATAATAATATTAAGGCAATTATCATATGATGTGAATAAGTGAATTATTGAATAGAATGGAATAGAAAAGAATAGAGAGAGAGAGAGAGAGAGAGAGAGTTTGTTGAGTTTACCATTTGGAATAATTGTTGGTGTAGAGAAACGGAGCGAGTGGTGGAAGAAGGAGTGACTGATGAGGCGGCAACACTCACTCATATAACGTGGATTTGATTCGAGGTGGAAACAACCCGCAATTAGGGTTTTTAGCTTTTTATCGATTTAAATGACAACTATACCCTCTCCTCTTCTATTTTCTTTTGCTTTTTAGGTTAAATAAATAAATAAAAATAGTAAATAGACATTTTATAGTATACAATTATTTTTATGAATATTTAAAGAAAAGTAATATTTGAAAACACATATTTGACTCCGTATATATATTGTTTATCGTATTTATATAGTGAATAATATTATTTTTCAAAAAGAATTTATAGTTATGACATTTTTAGAATTGAGAAAATATTGACATTGTTCTCTGTTGATGAATGAGTGAAGTGATGTGGTGTGATTATAATTAAGGGTCAAAAAAGATAGTTGCGACAATTTAGGATTAAGTTTAAGCGAGTAATTTTTTTAGTAAGAAATATTTGGAGATTAATTTAGAATTGAGAGAGTAGTTTGAGTAAAGGAAGGAAAAATAAATTTCACTATCATCATCAAACACCATCACTTACATTTTTTTCATACTTCATCTTCTATTTTCTCTTATTCTCTCCAAAACCTTAAACTTTCCTTCCATTTTTAAACTTTTTCGAGACTTCCAATTACAAAACCTTCAACTTCAAAAGTATTATACACATTCGGGGGCTCTATGGAACTAAGGATCACTAGGTGAAAAATATTTTTCCTTTCTTCTCTGTTGAAACGCACGAAATGTATAATGAGGAGAGTGTGTGATTTTTTTTGTGTTTCATGCTTCCATATTACTTGTTTGTTGTTGTTAATGTTTAAAAAGAAAAAAAAAATAAACATTTCCCTCCCCTTTTCACTCTCAAAACCGAAAACCCTAATGTGTGAGATAAATTTTTTTGTTGATTTTGGCTTTTAAGTGTTTTGTATAATGTGAAATTTGTGTGGTATGTAACTTAAATAACAAGAAAAGAAACAAAACCCCCAATATTTTTCGAAAGGGGCTGAAACTCTATGTGTTATAATGAGGAAAATTATTATTTGAATATGTTTGAGTAATGTAATGAGTTGTTTTTCAAATAAATGAGTTTGAATTGTTGTTAGAAACTTTATTAAAATGGTTGGAGTTATTAAATTTAGTAAGAATTTAATTTTTACCTATTTGGGTGATAAAGTGAAATGTGAATTTATTTGGTGTTAGCTAGTAATTGACCTTGGAAATTTATGTTTAAACTAATATTTTGAGTAATTGATAAGTCCTTGAGTCTCGAAAAGAAATTGAGACTGTTGCTATCAAATTAACAGTTGGGCAGACTCTAACATATTTTGAGATCTTATGTAAAAATTGAAGTAGCAATGTCAATTTACAAGGAAGGGGAGTTTGAATTGTAAATGCACCCTTTTAAAATTCCTGTTAAAACTTGAAGAAAATAACTCAAGATTGATCTTGGTTGTGAAAACGGAGAACGTTCTTGGTTTTAACCAGAAAACAGAGAACGTTATTGGTTAGTTAAAATTAACAATTTAATTTATCTATTAACTAGATAATCAAACAAACTGAAAGTAAATATATAAGGGAAGAGATACCACACAATGATATATCCTGGTTCACCCAACTCGGGCTACGTCCAGTGCTCACAACTGTGAGATTTTCACTAAGTGTTAAAACAGAGAACAATCTTGGTTTTACACACCCTATTTCAGATCAACCTTGATCTGTTATAAAAACAAATCTTTTCCACTCAGAAAGGAGTTCAATCAAATCATCTATCAATCTTTAGATAGGATTTTACAGTTCACCTTTTAATCATAAAAGGATTTCCTTCAAGCTTACTCAAAACTATACTTCACACTATAGCCTTGAGTTTACAATGATATAATTTTAGAGTGTTTTGTCAGAATCTGAGAAGGCTCAACGCTTGTTTGAGTTCTGACTCTTTGACAGAGAAATACACGAGAATGATTCTAGGAATCGAATGGGAAAAATCAGAACTGGTTAAATGTATGTGAGTGAGAGAAATTCAAGTATGATTGAAATGAGTAATGAATTGCTTAGTACTTGAAGCTCTTATTTTCCTTTGAGTTTGGCCTTCCTTTTATAGGCTCTAGGAAGGTTGATGACAACCAAAAGAGCCGTTAGAAAGTGATCTGCTGTAATGTGTCAGATTTTGACCAAAGACTAGACTTTCTTAGTTAAAAAATGTTCATGTCTTTGAACATTATGCGTTCTGTTTCTGTGATGGGAATGGCTGGTCTGAAGCTTCTCATTCTTGGACAACTTTGATTGTGTTTAATGATCCTTTGATTCTTAGATATATGGTTGATGCATTCAGTTCAAGACTGTGTTTTGATTCGCGCAAAACAGACTGAAGAATGATGTCAATCTACTGGAGAATGATTGTTGAACATTCTGAAGGCTGTTTAATCATTCTGGAGACTGATGATCATTCTCGAGACTGATCTGATCATTTTGGAGATAGATCTGATCATTCTGAAGACTGATGGTAATTCTGGAGACTGATATGATCATTCTTCGTTTTTTCCTTGAATGTTGATCTGTGGACAATATTCCATGGACCTTTCATTATATGTGCATGTATCTTAGATATGTAGCGGAAGCATATGTTTCAAGCACGTTCTTCGTTCTTGACAGTCAAGCTGAAGAATGATTAGTCTTGTTTGAACTTTGCTTGATTCATCATAATCCATAGTTTTTCTACTTTGTATTTTGAATTGATTCTTTGTTGAGATGAATCCTTTATATTCCTTGGATAGTACAAATCACATGATTGTGAAATATAGAAACAATGATTGCGAAATCCAGGAGCAATTTCTTCTTCAACAGAGGAGATCATCTGTTCTTGAAATTTTAGAACTGTGGAGAACGTTCTCCGTTTTCCAGACTTTTGTCAAGAACGTTCTCCGTTCTGTTTGTTCATTTTTGCTTTCTCTTTAATGTAATTTTGTTTGTAATGCTTGGTACATATCTTTGATTAACACACTCAGACACACATGTTAAATACCAAAATACTTAGAATCATAATTATAAGTCTTAATTAACTTTTGTTTAGTTATCATCAAAATATTAATTTGGGATTTTGTCTCAACAAAAATTTGAAGGAAAGGAAAAGGAAACAAAATGTTCATGTCAAATGTTTTTTGAAAGTTTGAAAAACAAAAACAAAGTGGTGTAGCTAAATTTATTTCAAAAATAATTCGAGTGGTAGAAATTTGGTACGATTGGTTGTCGTCCAATTGTCTTGGTTTTAAAGTGTCAGGGGCTTACTTAACTAAGTTAAGCATTATTGAAATTGAATGTTTAGTTTGAGTAAATTTAGATGTGTTTTAGATGATGTTCTGATACTACAAAGAGGTAAGAACTCTTTCCAAATTTTAATTTTCACATATAAGAGTTTTATATGTGTTGTTGTGGTATTTGAAATTGTGTGATTGATGTGTTGTTCTGCATTCACAACTTTTAAAAATGTGTGTTTGTACTTTTGTAATGAATCTTTTATGATAAATGCTTAGAGCATGCATTGTGCGTTATATTGGTGAAAAATATTAATGTTTGAATGAGTTTTAAAATAAGAGTATTTTAATAGTTGCATTTACACAATAATTGTCGAGTAAAGAGTCAAAGTAGGAATCCCCACTTTTGGATAGGAGGCTATTTCAGGAGGTGAGCTAAGGAATGAGGATGTTGTAGGACCGTTAGTTCTTGTTGGAGTAAGAGATTTGTGGCAAGACCTTCAGTACCATAACTAGAGTATCTCCTTGTAGATTATGAGCTTCCATTTTTGTTGGACGATCTTTTACCCTGTATTTTCGAAGTTACAAGTTTTTTCGAGATTCTGGCGTCGTCGAAGCCATTTATCTCATGGGTGGATTTGACTTCTAATAAGCAGATTTATCCCTCTGTGGTTGGGGAAGAGGATGAGGTGACATCCCAAAGGAGTGCCTCTTGATCTGGTACTAGTTATATCTTTGGGATGAGGCTGTTATTTCTTAGTTATAATCTAATTAGCACATGTTATATAGAGTCATTCTGCCGCTTTTTGAACATTATGTATTTATCTTACTTACTATCAGATCATTGTATCTAGTATGAATGTTTTGCTAATATGAGTTAGTTGGATCCATGTATCTATTTTTTTGGCATTCATTGTGGGATTTATTTCTTGGAGCAACACTTTTGTGTATGTGTCTGTCGAGAATACCCAGGAGTATGAGCGGTCACTAGTACGATCTCATAGCCCTATTGTATTTTTGTTCGTAAATTGTAGGGATGTTTATGTTCAGACTACTTTTGCTGTTAGGCACCTATGTTATATATGTTATTACCATTACATGTTTAATTTTGTGGTTGAGTTTATTTTAAAAAGACAACATTTACAAGTGTTTCTAAAAGGGTTTTATTTTTTATTCTTTGGAAAACCTTTTTGAAAATGTGTTTTGACGGTTAAACATTGGGGCGTTACAGTATGGCAGTGCAACACAACATCATTCTCACGATCTAAATATTGACTTGTATCACAATGCGGAATATCAATCTCACAATGCGAAGACATGTTTGGTCTCGCAGTGCAAAATGTACATCATGTAATGCGAGAAAGTGGAATTTTGTAATATGAAACTCACATTGCTAAGTAGTGTTTTTCACACCAATATTTAAAGTTTTCATCATTTTTCTCCTCTCCAACCCTACACGATATTTTGGATGACCAACCTCAACCTTCTCCATTGATGTACCAAGATGCATAACCTTGAGCTAGAAATAAAACATTATTTGATCATTTGAATGGAAACCCTTTTCATAAGCTTTTTATACCCCCTTTAAAACTCATTTTAATAATACCTCAAACACTAATTCATTTTGCTAAAAACACATACAATCTATTATATATATTTCAAACAGACTCCGCTGCCACCTCATACTATTTCCTTCACGTATGCGAACATTTGCCACCTTAGCTAAAAAGCTGATGTGTACACATTCCCCTCTTCATAGAGAGTTTCCCTATTCACTTTCTAAATACCTTTTCCCTTCTCCCCGGACCAACCCGGATCTGCCCTCGAAAGTCTCTCTGCATTTTGGGAGCAGAGCATGCAAAATCGAGTAATGAATCTTAGAAAAATTGCCTCCCGGATCTGCCCTCGAAAGTCTCTCTGCATTTTGGGAGCAAATCATGCAAAATCGAGCAACGAATCGTAGAAAAATTGGCTCAGGTCTCTAAACATCTATAAATATGAAAAGCCCGGGTAGAAGCACAGGCAAAAGGAGAGAGGAAAAGTAGAAAAAGGAAGGGGGGAGGAGACTCGCCTCATCCTCGCAGTCATCCTCTCGGTCGCTTCTGCTTCTGCTCCTCGCAAAATGATTTGTTTATAATTGGTTGATTACATATATTTAATTAATTTTCTAACTAACCGTCCAAATTTTTTGTCATGATGTATGTATGTTAGGCAGCAATGCAAAAATTCACTGCTAAGATTGTTAGCATGATGAAACCAGAGAATTTGTTTGAAAGCCAAGGTGGTCCAATAATTATGTCTCAGGTAAATAAAGAAATTGGTATTTAAATATGTTCTCTTATTTCTTTTATTTTAGGTAACATTTCTTTTTCTTTTTTTAGTATAAACTTTTTTATGGCAGTTCTTTACGATAGAGTTTATGCAGTCAATTATGTATAATAAATTGTGATGCTTAATTTGGCATATTGAGAATGAGTATGGACCTGTGGAATGGGAAACCGGTGCTCCTGGAAAAGCTTACACCAAATGGTTTTCTCAAATGGCTGTTGGTCTAGACACCAGCGTACCGTGGATAATGTGTAAGCAAGAAGACGCTCTTGCTCTTATTGTAAGCTTTTCTTCCTTTTTCATAAATTTGATCAAAGAATTTGTGTGTTGTGTTGCTTTGAAGTGTCTTTTTCGTTAAAATTCTTATCCTGATCCTTTAAATTTATATGACTTATTTAGTGGTGGGGTTTATAATAGTGTTATGCTTATTTTGTTTGTGCTAAGGTTGTTACTTTTACTATGCCATGATATTTTGATGTTCTATTATCTTTTACACTTTTATTATTTTATTCATAAGAAAAGGAAAATTAGTGAAACTGCTAAGATTTAATTTCAATTCAACTTTTTGTAAAGTGAAGCATGTGTTGATTCTTCTCTCTTGCATATTTTTCTTTCTGATTTGTATTTACTGTGTTATGTAGATTGATACATGCAATGGATATTACTGTGAAAACTTCACTCCCAACAAGAACTACAAACCCAAAATGTGGACTGAAAATTGGTCTGGCTGGTATGTCATACAAAATAATGTTACCTTTAAGGCCGAAAATATTTCATTTGCGGTTCTTTATTTAGTTTTGTGCTTCATATTTTTCAGGTACACTGATTACGGGAGCGCCATCCCTTATAGACCGGCAGAAGACTTGGCGTTCTCAG
The DNA here is from genome assembly GCA_037974755.1 of Cicer yamashitae. Taxonomy (NCBI): domain Eukaryota; kingdom Viridiplantae; phylum Streptophyta; class Magnoliopsida; order Fabales; family Fabaceae; genus Cicer; species Cicer yamashitae. The sequence continues at coordinate 3,352,340 of JBBPBQ010000001.1, read as the reverse complement.
TTGCAAGATTCATACAAAATCGCGGCTCATACGTTAACTACTATATGGTATTTTTATTTTATCTTTCTGCATAATATTTGATTTGTTCGTTGTGAATAATAATACTAATAAGTTACAAATTTATGTTTTGAAAACTTACGATTCGTGTCTAATAATATCAAATATTTGATTCTGGTACCATGGTGGAACTAATTTTGGCAGAATATCTGCTGGCCTTTTCATTGCCTCAAGCTATGACTACGATGCACCTATTGGTGAATACGGTATGCAGTAGTAAGGTTTAATTTTTTTACGCGTTTTGAAGGATGACTATTAAACACATTAAGATCTTTTCAAAAACATAAGAAAGCTTTTTGCACTAACCTATGTTTGTTCAACTCTACCATTATATCAGGACTTCTAAGTGAACCAAAATGGGGGCGTCTAAGAGATTTACATAAAGCGATAAAGCAATGTGAGCCGATTTTAGTGTCTGTGGATCCAAAAGTGTCATGGCCGGGAAAAAACCTTGAGGTAAAATCCATGAGCTAGTTCATTATAAAAGGTGCAATATTATTACTTTGTTGAAGATTCATTCGATTTCTTTTGTTAATGTAATCTTAGGTACATTTTTACAAGACGAGCGTCGGTGCCTACGCTGCATTCCTTGCAAATTATGATACCACATCTCCGGCAAAAGTTACATTTGGAAATGGCTAATACGACCTACCGCCTTGGTCTATCAGTATTCTTCCTGACTGCAAAATTGTTGTTTTCAACATTGCAAAGGTAATATGAGACTGCTGAATATGTTAACATAAGTTTTGCATTTTAATTTTTGTTTAATGAAGGTTTATATGCTGAAATCATTTATGTAGAAATCCATGTCACTATGTGTTTGGATTAGCTTTGTCAAAAGTGATTTTGAACAAACTTGATTTTTTATAAAATTAATTTTGTTAAAATTAAGTTTGAAGTGAACAGCTGCAAACATTTACAAAGTTTGAAGTGAGCACAAATTATTTGCCTTTACTATGTGAAGGTTATTTTTGAAATGCAAACATTCGCAAATATTTATAAATTTTATCTAGGTTGGTGTACCAAGCTTCCATAGAAAGATGTGTCCTGTGAGTAGCACATTCAATTGGTAGTCATACAACGAAGCACCCGCCTCCTCCGGTATAGATGACTCCATCACAGCAAATGCGTCGTTGCGCCGTAACTCTTCGAAATCGCCGGTTCCTAACTCTTTTGAATAATCTCAATTGAAGGATGGGGTTAGGATCGATGATTGTTGATACTGAGAAGGTGAGCTCCGCGGTTGCTCTTCGAAAATTCATTTTGTACATTGTTCTTTCCCTTTTCATAAGCTTTTTCATGTTTTAGCAGGGAAGCCAAACTTATAATCATCGTCATTTCACTTGGAAAATAAAAGTTATCTTAGTTTCTATTATGTGAACTTTTTGAATTCAGACAGAAGCTGAAAGTTATTCTTAAAATCTTTTTAACTCTCTTATGATTACTCGATGATTTGTAGCTTTTGTGGAATATGAAATAGACCTCATTTGTATATGTTGTTGAATCATTTGTCGCAATTACTTTTGTTTGATTAGTTAGTGCTATGTGCATAGGAAAGGTGTTAACAAGGTATGCTGCTTTGTGATCATATTCATTGTCTTTCATTTGTATTTCACATTTATTAGTTTTTAGATTTGTGGAGTAACATGTTTTTCATTTAGATCTTCCCAAGATTTTATACCTTTTGAAATTTTAGGGAAGACTAATCAAGATTGTTTGATATTTTAACATCCTCATTAAAATAGACTCTCACATAAATATCATATTGTGCCATTTCATTTCAATATTGCCACCTCAACAAAAATCCTATGTGGCACATCTAAAAGATCTTTCCTCTTTAAATCTCCTTATCATTCAACTTCCATTTTGCTTTAACACACATTTTATTATTATTATTATTATTATTATTATTATTATTATTATTATTATTATTATTATTATTATTATTATTATTATTATTATTATTATTATTATTATTATTATTATTATTATTATTTAGCATCTAATATTATGTATAGCTATTAATGTGTCATGAATTACAAATTAAAGTACAATCAATATATAAGTGTTTTTTATGTATACTATTCTACTTATTCAAACAATCTCTACCATTAGTGCTTTATTAAAAACAAAACTGAAACTCCAATATTTATTCTGCCGTTATATTTTGCTTAATAACTCTTATTATTGCATTGCACTATTGTGGCTTCTCCAATTCTGAATTTGTAATTGTTTAAATGGTCAATATTTTTTTCTTGTAACTATTTTAACACGCTTTATGCAATTAACTTTTATATCGCAGCCTTATGCTGTTAACTTTTATATCGCAAGTTCACCACTGCCACGAGAAAACATTTTGCATACGTAAATTTTCACAACCCTACTTTATCAACTCAAAAGGAAATCTCTTTGCAACCCAATTATTTTCAAAGAAATAGATATAGTTGGAAATTTTTTTTTTTTTGCACAAATAGCTTTTTAGTAAGTGGTATTTTGTAACATATTATACTTATTTGCTCATTTATCTCAAAATGTTGATTGTTCTTGGTTAGAGATTTGTTTTTGCAGACATATTTGATCTCATCTACGACATCAAAGTATATTGGCTCCTCAAAAGAAAAAGAAGATTGTCCATATTCAGCTTTATATGAGTGTTATTATTGTGTCTTCGAGAAAAAACTATTTACCATTTATAGATAAAAAATAATGTTTAATATTTAGATTAAAAAAATTTTGTTTGTTTTTTTACGGAGATGTTTTATGTTGTCAAATTTTGTTTGTTTTTCGCCTCTACCTGCCATCTACTTATACGATTTTTTTTTTGTCTCGATTGATCAACTTCACATTTTTGCCTCTATCTGTCATCTATTTATTTGCTAGCAATTGTATTTCTTCAACTTCTTCTGAATTGAGAGTACATATGTCTCTTTTGCTTACCTTAACATTCGTCTGACAATGGTACTTCTCTTCAATAAATTACAATGATAAAATATAATATATTATTGATATAACTACTATATCAATAATCATTTGACAATTGAGACATGAAACTTCATATTGATTTTTTTAAAATTCCACTTAAATTAAATTAATTAAAATATACCCGCGCAACGCGCGGGTTAGTTTCTAGTTTAGTCTTAATAACCATCCAAAAAGGTGTTTATTGTCCAAAAAGCAATAAGAAATACCATAGTAGACAAATAAACACAAAAAAACATTATCCCACAACTAATCATTTCTAATTAGTCTCAGAAATTTATATCTTTTATATCTTGATAGTTCTTTTAAGCATCTTAATGGGAAGGTTGAGATCTCCCTCATTTAGGTCAGTTGATGGATCTCTCTTGCTTTAAGTGGGTATGTCGTTAATTGTTGGTATTTTAGACATTGTTTTCAAGAATAGTTGAAGTAAACTTAGACATTAAATTTTGCAATTAGAGGGATAAAGGTGTTTTGAAATTAATGATTTCTATCCTCATAAAACACTATCTAAAAAAGAAAACACATTACACAAATGTCTTAGCATGTGGAATATCAACATAATCCTTCTCTATGTATTTGTCAATTCCCGTTACCAACCAGTTCAGTCAATGAAATTCTTTCCTACATAGCAAGTAGGGGTGTTCAAAAAAATCAAAAATTGAACTAAATTGTTGAACTGAACTGAACCGAACTGTTTTTTAACTGAACTGATTTATAAAAATTGAGAACCAAACTGTTTTCGATCTGATTTTTTTAAGCTAGAACCGAACTGAACTGGTTTTCAGTTTGAAAAAACCGAACCGAACCGATTTTCAGTTCAAAAAAACTGAACCGAACCAGTTTTTAGTTCGAAAAAACTAGAGCTGAATTTGTTTTTTAGAAGTAATTAAGGGTAATTATGTAAAATTTGGCCTATATGAACAAAAAAAATAAGTTAAACCAGTTCGGTTCAGTTCAAAGTAATAAACTGGTTCACCAGTTTATAAAACAGTTCAGTTCGGTTTTTTCAAACTGAAAACCGATTCGGTTCAGTTTTCAAACGGTTTAAATTTAGAACTGAATTTTGTACACCCCTAATAGCAAGTGCAAATAAAAAAAATAGTTATTAAATATATCAAAACTATATATATATATATATATATATATATATATATATATAATAAAATCATTAAAGTTAATATATATAATAAAATCATTAAAGTTAATATATATAATAAAATCGTTAAAGCCTGCATGTGGAAGTATAGAGGTAGACCCAACTATCATCTTATCATGACCCTGTGTCACCAACATACTAAAGGAATTATTTTTCTAAATAACAAAATGAACATGTCAAAGAACATTGTGTATGTGAAATATGCAATTTTTTGTTCAATGAGAAAAGAAAAAAAAACTATACATTGTTATTTTTAACAAACACATATCATATATCATCTTTGTCCCATTTAGCCTTAAATTCTTTGATGACAATATTATATAGTAGGTTTTTCTATCTCAGAAAGATTCTTCAACTATTAGACGTCTGACTTATATAGTCTCAATCTTGAAAAAAGAATATGATCTCCAACAATACGTCTAGTTCAAGATGGAGCACCCTCAATCCAACATTCTATGTACATAGAACTTTAGTTAATTTCAAATTAACTTTACAATATTAGTTCTTAATATATTAAGTAATTGGTTGATTAACATGAATACGTATTAAAAAAATATTTACTCTATCAATTGCTTCAATCATAGCACAACTCTTTTCAAATAACAAACCTACATATTTATCAAAAATTACAAAAGTGGCATAATCTGTGTAAGAATGACTCTAATTTTGATACAATATCTAATTCCAAATTCAGATGTTACATTGTTAGTTTTAATTTAATAATATATTTGACTTGGCAAAAAGAAAGTATGAAATGTTTGTCACATTTACCACAAAAGTACATTTTTGAATTGGGATAAGTTGATTTAGAGCACACACATGCACTGTTACACCAGTTGGTTCAAAATGCGTTTCATAGTACTCTACACAACAAAAACAGAATCTTAATAAAAGCAAATAATGTGTTAACTAATTTTTTATTTTAAAATTGTATAAGTATTTCTATGAAGAAAGTAATGGTAATCATAATGGAGCAGCATTTTAGGTCCTGAATAGTAGTCCTTGGTATATCGTACAAAAATTCTTCAATATTCTTCAATTGGTGAAACTTTGGTTCATGAGTTAGTTGAATCAATATTATTTGGGAAGGAATGTCAATATAAGCAGCAAGCCTAGACTTATATGAGTAACATAAAATTGAAAATATATCAACAAATATAATAAATAATGTTATTTAAAAATTGATTGTATTTAAAATAGTATAGGGTTGAAAATAATAACAACCTTGCCCTCAATTGTTACAACTTTCTCAGAAGTTGGATTAAAAACCAACAAGTGCAATTCATGCAGATTTGATTGTGGATTTTGTCCATAAATACCATATCAACGACTTCAACATCAATAGCCATTATCTGGTTCATAAAAACTATTTTATGAACTTTTATGACAATTTTATAACATGTAAAGCACCAAAAGCAAGGAATATTCATAAAATATAAAATTGTCCCTCTGGCAATAGAAGATGTGGATTAACAGTCACCAAAGACTAAGCAAATAAATCAATCAGTTTGTGTTCCTATTGTCATCTAAACTAAGATGTTACTACACATTACATCAAAGAGAATGTTACCAACTAATAAACCTAGCCAACACTATATACACAAGCAGAAGTTACAACATAGTAGTTCTTTGATGGATCAACTTTGATCTTTATAAGGCGTCCAAATCAATTTGCAAACGTCAACCTCGAGACCCCCTCTGCCAGCCGCTTTGAGATGGCGATCCAAAACTTTTGGATCAGCACAAATGACATGCTGTCCTTTCCTGTATTGAATCAGTTCTAAGCTCTGAAGAGTTGTCAATATATCTTCAGCTTTAATGGCAGTCATATCACTCAGTTCCTGCAAAACAACACTTCTTCAATAGCCATAGCATTGACAAGTAGAAAGAGTTGATACATAAACTCTCGTATAATAAACACTTAGGTAAGTTGTTTGTCCAAACATCTCCTATGTCCCAGCAAGTAATCTTATTAAAAATAATCAAAATCAACATAAAAGCAAGTTCAACAGAGACCAAAAATTCAAATAAGTTTTATTATTTGTAAACATATAAACTTGAATTTGCCATTGCCGGACATTAAAAGAAAAAAATGGAAGAGGGTTACCTTGATAGAAATGTTTCCCTTATGCTTTTTCAGAATGTCTAACAGAACCCTGGTCCAATATCCTCTGTAGCTTAGCAGTCCAAGGTCAGAAAGGGGTCTTTCAGGTGTGCCAACTTTTCCCTCCTTCTTTGAAAGTTCATAGGCTGTTCAATGTTTGAAATCTTAATGAGTTTTGCTCACATTGTCACATAAAATCTAACAAATATGAAGAGAGGCCTATTTTTCAGAAGGAGAGCTTACAGAAAGCAATCAGAAATTTTCCATAGCCTTTCCTTTGGTAAGGTGGAAGGGTGAGGATACATGCCAAATTGTAAGATTCCTCAGAATGTTTTTCCTGTACAATTAAAAAAAAAGTAATCAATATCAAGAATAATGAATAAATAATTGCATTAACTAATATTCAAACAAAGTTCATTTTCATATTACAACTATCATTAATATCTAAATCTAAATAAGAAATATTTAAAAATATCTAACAGCAAACAAAAATAATAAAAATACATTGTATTACCTTGGAAAAATATCCAACCATGTGGCATCCTCGATCATCACATTCACACAAAACATAGAACAGAAACAGGTCAACATCATAATAGAGGGTCTTGTGATCAAGAAATAACTTGGCCAAATAACAAAGATTCTGCCCATAAACCTTGTTCTTCTTGCCATCAACCTGTTTTCAGACATATAGTAATAATAATTAAAATCACTAGCAAAATTCAAACTACACAGGCTGACTTTGTTGCACTTTGCAACCGCCTGCCACATAACACACCATTCTCAAAATTCAGTTATCAGTGCCTCCTGAAACTCATTTTGATAGAACCCAGAATTTCAAGAATGTAAACTGTTTATTATTTAATCTGAAATGGTGAGCTTGAAGCTCTACACTGGTGGAAAAACAGTAAAGAAAAGATAAACCAGAGTTCTAAGAAGTTCTAACCCAGAGCTAAGCTCCTAACCAGAGAGAAAACTCTCCTAACCAACTCTAACAACTTTTCTGAATGATTTTCTAACTACCCTTCCCTCACTTTTATAACAGAAATCAGTAACAGAATTCCATAAAATCAGAGAATATTCTAACTAACTCTTATTCTCTAATCAACCTATCTATTGGGCTAAGGCCCAATACTCTGTCCTATCACAATTCATTAATTTTTTTTCTTTTTTCAATAATAAGGATACTAGAAGATTTAACCATTTAAATTTGGATTGCGGGTATTAAGTTCCTCAACCAACATTTAAGTAATTTTGAAGTCCTCTCAGCCCCTAGAGAACCACACATCTAGGAAGAAAAAATGTTTGTACATATGGATATTGAATACAAAAGTGAATATAAAGATAGAGATGGTGAGCAGTGGGAGAAGGAAAAGCATCTCTTTTAGTTTACAGCTTTGTAACTTGAACAATGAAAAGACGCAAAATGTTAATTACTTGCATTAACAAACAACAAAACGAGAAAGATTATTTTAATTTATATTATACACCAGGCATTCATCATACTTGATAATTTAAGGACAAATGAACAAAGAAATTGAAAATTCAATTCAACCGGAAAAATTAAACATAATGGAAGAGGGCGATGTCTGACAACAAAGAACAAGAAAAGAAAATAAAGGAGGAACTTGTAATATTAAAAACAGCATTACAGTTAAAAATGTACCTCAAACATTGACAGTGTACCACTTCTGTATATCTCATCACCAGGGGGATGCTTAAGATCACATTTTTTCTGCATGAACAGGACATGAATGATGGTATAAGGGGCAGAAAATGCTGTAAACGTATTCAGAATATAAAACTATACATTTTTCTTCAGATATCTTTTGACCCCTGGGGGGAAGATGGAAGAAACTTCAATACAGTCATTCAATAGACTATTTCATATGACCCAGTCGTCAGCGCCCTTTTATTAACTCCAAGTGTTCCAGAAGATAATGAATTTGATTACACCAAAAAGTTTATTTTCAAATAAATAACGGTAATAATAAATTTTAAAGATCAAATTAATAGTCATAAACATAAGTATAAAAAGCTAAAAGATGGAGTTAGCTAATTTGCAATCACAGAACGCTAAAACAGAAAGAACTGCAACAAACTATTATAATTTTTGGTTTTATATTTGCAAGGAAACAACTTCACAAATAAGCATATAACTAATTTCTGATAAAGATAAGAGTTAAAATAACTTTATGTTCCAATTAACAAATATCATACATAATAATACAAGTTTCAAAACACCAATTGAAGCAAACGGCAAAATGACTGAAGAAAAAAGATAAGAGCAATGCATGCGCAATACCAAAGACATTATTAGTGAAATGTAAATCATCTTCAAACAAAACTCACCATATGCCTCTGGAGCTGTTCTTTGCGCTTCATGAAATTGAGGCAAAACTCACAAAAGAACAGCTTCAAACAGTCATTGTATTCTGGTGGGAACGGAGAGAAGTACCATGTCTCAATCTCATATCTTCCGAGTTCAATAGTAGCTATGTTTTTCACTTTTGTAAATTCTTCATGTTCTCGCAAACTAGCAGCATCAAGCTCCTCGTGGCCCTATAAATTTAATAATAGATATGTATATTAAAAATATAAGGAATACAGTGCAGTTTGAGATAGGAACATCAGTTCATAGAGTAAACTGGTTTCAAATTCAAGAAAGCAATCACAAGGGTCAATCTCAATCTCCAACTAAATAATATCACAATTACTTGATTTATGTGAGTTCAATTTCATAATAAATAAAAGCTGCTAGTGTGAAAAAAGGTGTACTGTTTGGAAGATCCTGTGCATGAAGTGTATCGATGTATCAAGTAGCACTCATATACTGACAACTGATAAGTCATTCAAAAAGAGCAGTGTGCCAGTGGAAAAAAATTCAAATTAAAAACATTTAATTTATTTACATGGCAAACTATTTAATTTATTGTCATGGCAAACTACAGATTACCTCGGGGTTTGCTTCTAAAACCAAACAGATTACCTCGGGTTCAAATAGCAACTACTCACACTTGAAGCACATGTAGATAGGGAGACTGAAAGGTTTGAACTCTAGCAGGTGTTCTTTTGTGTTAATTACTTAATTTCTAAATAACTCCCTATGTTCTAATTATAATTGAAAAGCAACCATTCAATACCTCTACATGCGTCTCATCGATCTTCCTCTTTTGGTGGCGTGTCATCTTCAAACCTGTTGCCCCCTGTAAAAACCACAAGTCCAGGTTTTCTAAATGAACTTATTCACAAACAGAATGCATGTTTTTAAATAAGAGGTACACAAAAGAAAAAGAAAGCACCATTTGCAGTATGAAAATGAAGAATGGCCAGTGCAAGTGACTACACATTAATATTTAATTCCAGCGCACGATAAAACATATATTCTGAAACTTGGCTAAAGTTTTAAATGTCATTTGACACACAGAACCAACACCATCCAGTGGGAAAAAAAAACTTTTGTAATTGTGGCTGTAGAAAGAAAAAAAAAAACAAATCTTGGAATCTGAGCTATAATATCACTTTCTCAGGAAACCTAAGGACTCAAAATAAATGCAAGCAAACAATTAGCAGATATAACCATTACCTTCTCCTCCACTTTCTCATCAACAACTGCCTCCACAGAATCAAGATCGAGCTGGTCAAGCTTCACCCACTCATCAAGCCTCCTATTGACTGCAAAAACAAGAAATATAAAATTAAAAAAATTACTATAACATATACCATCTTAGCATCCCTGCATACAGTAAACAAATAGACATAGTTAAAAACAACTAGAAAAATATATTAGAAGGAATTAGGAATATTCAAAAACACAAAAATAGCCTCAAACATAATCCATATAATCTTTCAATAAAAAATAATCCATATATTGCTATTGATATGTTCACAAATAACAATTCACAAATTCCAATAACAGATTCACACTAGTTGTTATAGTATACTACATGCAACATGCAAGAACTCACAACATAACATTTTACAAAAATCAATTCAATTGACATTCTAGTAAACACTAAGTCAGTTCATAATTCAGCCAAATCTGAAAACCACGACACTCAAAATCAAAACACAATTCAAAATTCAAAACCCTAACAATTCAAATTGCATTCATAGAAAAACACAAAAGCAGTTAGCATCTAAACATCCCCACATACAGTAAACAAATAAACACCAAAAAATACTCGACAAATATATTGGAACGAGTTAGGAATATTCAAAAACATAAACAAAGCCTCAAACATAATCCATATATTCTGTCAAAATAATAATAATAATCCATATATTTCCATTTCTATGTTTAACAAATAACAATTCACAAATTCTAATAACAAGTTCACACTAATAAGTTACAAGCAAGACGAGTTCATAACATTTTACAAAAATCAATTCAACCCAACCAAAGCTCAAAACCACAAAACTCAAAATCAAACACACACTTCAAAATTCAAAACCCTAACAATTCAATTTTCATTTATCGAAACTGAAACTGAACAAATAATTAAAAATTAGGTTCATACACTCAGTATAATGAACGTAATACTCGTAATCATTAGGTCCAGAGCCATGAACTCTGCGGCGTTCGATAACTTTGACAGGATGATACTTCGAGTCCCTCCAACGACACATCACGCGCGTCCCAACCTCCAAGGGAAGCACAGACGATCTCCGCCGCTTCGATGTGTCGAAATCTGGCGCCGAATCTGCCGGTGCGGCGCGTGCAGCGACATCAGTTAACGGAGATTTTCCGTGCCCGGCGGCGTGAACGGAACCGTTTTCCGCACTGATCGGTGCATCGAGCGAACCCATGAAAAACGGTTTGAGATTTTTTTTTATTTTTTTTTTATTTTTTGGGAGAAATAGAAAAATCAGAATATAATAGATTGGGGAGCGAGTGGGGGGTGTACACTGAATTAATCAAAACAAGGACAAATATAAGAGAGTAGATATAGATGAGAAAAAAAGAAAAAAGATATTGAATATTATTATTATTATTATTATTATTATTATTATTATTATGTTACAATGATTGTGTTATTTATAGGGCTAGCCCAATATTCATAATAATAATTATTATTATTATTATTATTTTTTAAAAGTTTACATTATTCATTCTTTATTTGACAAATTATATTATTCTTTTGGTCATTGTGATATTTGGTGTAGAGATGCACTTAATATATATGGACCCCAAAAAAAGTTCAACGGCCCCTTTTTGAAGTATTTGAAAGTTGTGAAGAACTATACTTTTAATGAAATGAAATGTGTGATTTGATTTTTTTAAAGTATGTTTATATATCTGTACATTATTTTTGAAAAATAAATTGCAAGTACTTTTATTTTATTTGAATTGTTAAGGTTGTGAATGGAATGTGCAAGAATAAGTGAATATAGATTGTTAGATGAGAGAAATAATTTAGAAAGTTTGAATTTTTTTCCGAATGAAACATGAAAGAAATAAAAATGTGAGACTAAGACAAGATAAGATCTATATTTTTTTTATCTTCTCAAAACACCAAAGAAAGGGACATAAATCAATATGTTATCGTGTTTCTTGTTTTGTTTTGAATTGTTAAGATTGTGATTTGAACGCATAAAAGTAAGCAAATATAGAATTATAGATGAGAGAAACAATATAAAAAATCTAAATTTTCTTTTGAATGGAACATGAAAGAAATAGAAATGTGAGACTAAAATCAAAATAGAGTCTGCATTTTTTATTTTTATCTTTTCATTACAGCGAAGAAATTGAACAAAAATCACATATGTTACTATATTTCTTTTTTAGATCTAATGAAAATAATTCATTAACACTAATACATACATACCTTTTTGTAACACATCATACTTGCATCAACTATAACTAAGAAATTAATACATAAACTAACATACTAATCTATCTTTAATGGAAAAAATTATCATTAGCTCGAGGACTTCACTGTATTTAACAAATTAAACAATGCATCAAATTTTAATCTAGTGTAGCCTCTCTTTGCTATCACCTTTTTATTTGTTTTCGTTTTGTTCTTTATCCACGAAAGATAAGTGATTTGAAGTCATTTTTCTTTATCGATTTTTTTTTCTTCATCTTTTATTTTAAATAAATTTTTTTTTTTGAGTTCATTGTCGGCGTGTGACATTGTTTATTGTCTTAGTGTAGTGATTTTTATTTCCCGTTTTGCATCGGTGCACAGCACCTGCAAAAACTATGACGGAAATACAAAGGAGATTTAGTTGTTGGGTTAAATCCTTTGAAATTTGGCACAAAGCTTAAACCAATTTATGTTATACAAGAACTCAGCTTTAATTTAAAATTGATTTTTCTTTAACTTAGAAATTAGGAACAGTAACAATACCATATGTTAGGACTAAAATTGTATTTCAAAAAATTGAGTTCTATTGTGTTTTGTGATTTATAGGTTCAAAATGAACTAAAGAGAACATAAAGACAATCGGTTAATTAATGCAAAACAAGATTCAGGCGTTGTCAATCAATTAAACAATTAAATTTAAGCAATTTATTTTAATCTAATGGTTCAAATATGAAACTTTAAATTTTCGCCTTGCTTCACATTCACATGAGAAGAGAAAAAAAAAATCTGAGTCATAAGGTCTTTCAATTGCAAAGGTACAATCATTTATATGATTGATATAGTGACTTAAATGATACTAGATTGATAAAAATAAAGAACAAATATATATTTTGTATTGAATCAACATCAATCAAGTAATTATTTTATACATAAAGATGAGAAGCTCATGAGTTATTATTTATGAAGAATATCATTGATCATCGTTATAATTTTCAATATAATATAATAACACAAACTCCATTCATATTGGAAGACCTTATGACTCAGATTAAATGATTGTTTAGCTATCATAATATATGGATAACAACCAGATAAATAATCTAATCTTATTCATTTGATTAGAACTTGCAAGAGAAGACGACGGCTACCTCAGAATGTCGAACTGTGAGCAAGTTAGAAAATCAAAACCCTAATACAAAAGAAAACCAATCCTTAATAACAAAAAGATATGGATAACAACCAGATAAATAATCTAATCTTATTCATTTGATCAAAACTTATGAGAGAAGACGACAGCGGCTACCTCAGAGGAGAGGAATTAGGGTTGATCTGAAAAATTTGCTTTTATACTTAGGGTTTCTCTTAATGGGCTTTCTGACTCAAGTCCGACTCACATACACCCATTTGTATCCGGGCAGCAAACCGCCCACATTGCCGCAATAAGTATGTTGAAATCCTCCAATCTTTACAAAAATTCAAAATTTTCAATTAAGATTTCCAATAGTAATTATTCATTTGATCATTGATAGTATAAGTATCTAATAAATTAAACTAAAACTAATAAATTAACTATAGATAATCATCAAAGATTAGCAAAATTTAGCAACAATGTTTATTAAAAAAATTAAAAATCATAATAAAATCAGTTGAGAAAAGAAAACCAATCCTTAATAATAAAAAGATATGGATAACGACCAGATAAATAATCTAATCTTATTCATTTGATCAGAACTTACAAGAGAAGATGACGGCGGCGGTTACCTCAGAATGTCGAACTGTGAACAAGTTAGAAAATCAAAACCCTAATACAAAAGAAAACCAATCCTTAATAACAAAAAGATATGGATAACAACCAGATAAATAATCTAATCTTATTAATTTGATCAGAACCAATCCTTAATAACAAAAAGATATGGATAACAACCAGATAAATAATATAATCTTATTCATTTGATCAGAACTTGCAAGAGAAGACGACAGCGGCTACCTCAGAATGTCGAACTGTGAGCAAGTTAGAAAATCAAAACCCTAATACAAAAGAAAATCAATCATTAATAACAAAAAGATATGGATAACAACTAGATAAATAATATAATCTTATTCATTTGATCAGAACTTACGAGAGAAGACGACAGCGGCGGCTACCTCAGAGGAGAGGAATTAGGGTTGATCTAAAAAATTTGCTTTTAAACTTAGGGTTTCTCTTAATGGGCTTTCTGACTCAAGTCCGACTCACATACACCCATTTTTACAATCACATTTCAAACTAGAAAAGATTTTTACAAATACACTTAATCTAACATAAAATATATACATTAGTCGATTACAATGTGTGTGATAAAAGTATTTGGAATCAAATGATTCTCAACTCTTTGTTTGAGATAAATAAAGATAAACTTAGTAAATGATTATATGCAAATATAGTGAAAAGAGCTTGGAGTTTTCTTTAAAGATGAATTTAAGAATATATTTGTTGGGCACACTTTCCAAGGTGCCTTTAATATTTTGGGTCAATCTACTTAAGTTTAGTGTAATTCTATCCATAAGATTCTTCTTCTATCAAAACGTTATCCTTTCAACTGAATTGTTCTTCTCACTGGATATGGAGCAAACCAAAATGTTAGTGGTATGTCATATGATCATTGGAATAGTTTCCTGAACTGAGACATGTGCAGCAATAGATCAATTTGAACATTTTCTAAATTATACTCGGATCCGTCTACTATTTTTACTAATTAGTGGTTCCTTTGTACTATATATGTCTTGTGTGAGTCGTGACTATAAAGTATGAACTATGATTTGGAGAATCAGAATGAGAGACAATGAAAACATCATCTCACCCATTTAAACAAAACATAGATCCTCCTCATAAAACAATACAAGAATAATATTCAATCTGTATCTGCAACATAGATTATATCGAATGGTATACACTTATGAAGGAGCTCACCAAAATACAATGCAGAAGTAGCAAAAACATTTAATCTGATACTGCTCTCTTTAGATAAATAAAATAAATACTAACTTAGTAGAAATGCTAGAATCAACTGGAACAGTGAAGAAATATATATTTGAAAAATGATAAATAAAATCAGGAAAAATGAATGCCAGCTTTGTTAAATAGAGAAAGCAAGTACAGGAACTCTTGCAAGGAGAGTTTCGACGACCTCTTCTCTTCAAAATCTCCCTCTTTCAGAACACCTAAAACCTTATCTTTGAATTCGGATTGCACCTCATCTGCACCCCCATCTTCAACATCCATTTCATCATCATCATCTAGTCCTTCATCATCCATCTCCATACCTTGATCGTCACCAAAATTTGCGAAATCGGAGAAGTCTACTTTGGTGTCTGTTTCCTTCAGCGAACCTTCTTGCGAAATTTTCAGTGCTTGCACAGTCTTGTAATTCTTTTCAAGCAAAGATATCACATTCTTTTGCCTGAATATTGCGCCAAGCGTTTTGTTCTTTCGGTTAAAACAAATCCTTAAAAATCCATCCCATTCCTTTTGGTTAACTTCGATGCGGGGCTTTCTAGGCTCAATCCGTACCACAGAGGAATCAACCTTTGGTGGAGGCCTGAAATTGTTTCTTCCAACTTTTAGGAGATGGGAGATTCGAGAATGGAGTTGAGTGTTCACCGTAAGACGACAATAGAGTTTGTCACCTGGCTGAGCAACCAATCTCATGGCGAATTCCCGCTGGAACATTATGATTGCACACCGAAATGCAGGCTGATGGTTTAGTAACTTGAATGTGAGAGGAGATGATATTTGATAGGGAATATTTGCCACGCATATGTCAAAATATGGAAGTTCAGTTTTCAGCACATCGCCTTGGATAATCTGTAATAATCATCATAAAGAAGATAAATAAAATTTAGATGCTAAGTTTAAAAAACCATGGAAAAGCAAAATTATCTCTTGCTTTTGGAAGTTGGGATAGTTGGAAAGGCAAAACGAAACATGCAATAGGATAAAGATTGTCAAAGCCACTTGATGCAAATCAATTAACCAAGACACAACTCAAGACAATTGCCACATATCATACCTACTTTTATGCATACATGTAAACATACCAAAATGCCAATTCTTTCCAAATGATATTCAAAAGAAACATGAACTTCAGGTTAATGCTTTTTCTCTCTTTATTTGAAGAGCAAAAGATATTTTTATCAAAAGCCAATAATGGTACAAGATTAACTTTTTGGCTTTCAGAAGCAAAGATGAAGTAAGGCACACTAGCATTTTAAAATCTTAAATATTGAAGCCTCTAACTCCTAAAATTTTGATAGACAAATAATCTCTATACTGAGAGTACTACTTGTAGTTCTAGTAGTAAAAGAAAACCACTGCATCAGTGAAACTCAAAGTCTGTCCTTTTGGCTAAAGAGACAATTAAAACCCCCAAAAGTTCTCCACACGTACTCATTCACCTGAACCCTAGAAGATTTCTTCACACAAAAAACACTTTTTTCACGTGACTTAACTTGTTAGGAGCATAAGCCCAAAAAAAGAGCTCATCCAAATGGCTGGTCTATTAGTGGAAATCCTAACCTATGTAACACCCAGATTGAAAGCGTGTTTGGTATCTGACACAAGTCGGTGGACAGCGACATACAAGTCATTACATTCAATCACTTTTATTTTCCTAGTGCATGTTTAGATTCACTTTTGGAAGAACCAAAGTTATCCTAAGAAATTAAAATTGATTTAAGTCAACATTGTCAAATGCAGATCACGGAAAATAGATATTTGTTCAAATTTTGTTATGCTATAGCAATAGCGGCAATTTAACAACACATTTGTATTAAATAGCGTATCACAGGACAATAGCAATTTTTACAAATTCCGCTATGCTATAGCGGTTATTTGACAAAACTCATTTTGGTATGTTTGGGGATATATAGCTTTTGAGCCTAAACGTAATTTTTTACAATCAAATTCATTGTTCAACTCACTGTCACGTGAAAGTATACACACCTAAATAGCTTAAGCTCCCTTTTAACTCAAATCAATTTTACAAAATTATAATCAATTTTAGCCACACTAGAACAAAAAGCACGCTTAGTGTATGCTTGTTTGGTATTATCACAGTGAACTTGTCATAACCACATTGAGCCACCATGACTTCATAAAACCTACACCTCGTAGCTTTTAAAAATTATGACAACTCACTATGATACCAAACATGAACTTAAATTATTATCAGACGACATAATCTACACGTCAGTATCTGCTATTATTACAATTCTAGAACCAATTAGATAAACAACTAACTAGTTTCAAAATAACTAACTAACTTAACTAATTAACCAACTAAGATATCTAATATATATGTCAATGTTTAATAGGTCCTAACACAAATCCATATATCTCATGAAGGTTTAAAATTTCTACCATTCAAACCAAAATCAAACGCAAATTCAAATTATTCCAAAATTTTATTATTAAAAAAAAAAAAGCATATACCGTGAGGCGGCTAGAGGGAGTTCCTTGAAACCGTTTATGAAGCTCAAGAATCATACGAGGATCAACTTCAACAGCAATAACCTTCTTACCGGCATCCAAAAGCTTCTTGGTCAAATTACCAGTACCAGGACCAATTTCAAGTACAGTATCAGTACTTTTAATACCTGATTTCTGCACTATAGTATCAACAAGCAAAGGATTCTTCAGTATATGTTGACCTTTGGATTTGTGAAAAGTTATTCCACTTTGATATGGTGTGTGTTGTTGTGGCTTTCCCTTTTCCTTCTTTATCTTTCCTCCTGCCATTTTCGGTATGTAAAAGTTCACCGGCGACGAGTTCAGAGAAGATTGGTTGTTTGTCGCTGCCGTGAGGAATTGAGTTACTGAGTAATGCGCCGCCGCTTAACCCTAACGGAAAGTTCTCTTTGGAATAATGGCTTAATGGGTTTGGGCCAAGATTCAAAATTTAATTAAATAAGATTTATGATAGTTAAACATTATTGACAAAATTATTTTATTTACTTTCTGATTAAATTTTAAATTATGCAAATTTTTTAGTTAAACATTAAGGAATTCGAGGACACGAATTTAAATTGTAGTGAAGGAAAAAAACACTAATATAATAATTAATTATTAATATCAATCATTTTAAAAAATAGATTACAACCACGAACACATATATTATATTTAATTTTTCACTAAAAAAAAAAAGAAAAAAACAATACAAACTTTAAGAGAATTATTACATGTGAAGTTGTGAACCATTTACTGGAGCGTATACCTTCCCATTATCTTTAGATCCAAAACTTATATTCCCATGGTCCTTTGTCAAAGGAATCTCTAGCTGATCGAGTTAAGAGACAATCTTTGGTGACATCTATATATGTCAACTCATGTTTTTACTTGTTAAACAAACACATAAATAATATATTATAATTTTATTTGACTTTTATCTAAATATATGCAATGTACACTACTAACGAAGCACGGTTATCTTTTAATTACTTGATCTATCACAAATATTTATTTCGTTTGTGTTTTATACAATAAATTAATTATAACAAATATATTATTATTTTATTCTTATTTTTATTATATTTTGTATAAATAATTTTTACACTATTAATTAATAAAACTATCAAATTATTAAAATTATTTAACTTTTTAATATAATTATTTTTAAAGTAATCCACACAAACAACCACAAAAGATTGTAATATATTTTTCGTATATAAACCATGCATAAATTAAACTCATTATATTAATATATTTTTAAAACGGTCAAATACAAACTAAGTCATATTTCATATTTTCCGGTCAACAACATAGAAGTAGAAGAAACTTCTTACAAAATGATGAACATGACTCAAACTCGTTTGTAACTAACTAACAGATAAACAATAAAATTATTCTGTAGACACAAAAGTTAAAAACCAAACACCATATTCATAATATATTTTCAATTGTGTAAGTTCTCATCATCTGCTTCCTTTGGTAACTCTACTACTTGTTGCCACATTTTTCCATCTTCTTCTCCCAACATTTTCAAACTTTTTGCTGCAGGTTGTGGAAATCACTAAAGGAAGCAAGGTCAAATATGAACTTGACAAGAAAACTGGATTAATTAAGATATACAACTCCAATGCCATATCACTTTTTCCATCCATCTATCCTAAGTTTGTTCTTCTTAACATTTGAATATTGCACAGGTCGATCGAATTTTGTATTCGTCGGTTGTTATCCTCATAACTATGGTTTTATCCCTCGCACACTCTGTGAAGACAATGACCCGATTGATGTCCTAGTTCTCATGCAGGTAAACTATTATCATTTCAAATTCATATTCCTTTTTTTAGGTCGCACATTCGAACTCAGTCTCTTTGGGTTACAAAGCTAGGCAGTCACCGCTGCACCGGCATCTATGTTAGCATTTATACAAGAGGCTATAAATCCTGTTAGCATTTATTGTACTCTAAAGGGTAGCCTTAGCATTGAAAACTATCAATGTTGACAAATAGACATCACTTTTGAGTCCTTAGTTGATCGTCATTCAGATAAATATCATAGTTTGAATTATCTTCACTTTGATTAAGAAGAGAGAAATGCCAAATCAGCCTAAAATATGCATTCTCAAATTAGTAACGACTCTTTTAGAATCTTAACCATTTATTGGCACTGACATTTATAGGAGCCAGTTCTTCCTGGTTGTTTCCTGCGAGCCAGAGCCATTGGACTTATGCCAATGATTGATCAGGTGTCAATCATCTCATATCGTATCTAGTTTTGGTTTTTCATCCCATAAAACTTTTGTCTCCATTTCCAATAACAAATGTGTTTTATTGTGTTGACACAGGGAGAGAAGGATGACAAAATCATTGCTGTATGTGCTGATGATCCAGAATATAAGCATTTCACTGACTACAAAGAACTTGCACCTCATCGCATCTCTGAAATTCGACGCTTTTTTGAAGATTGTATCCATAGCAAACTTGAGTGTTTTACAGTTTACTTTATTTTTGTTTCTTCACAACTTGAGTGTTTTTCTCTTAACATGATGCTAAGACAAAAAGAATGAGAACAAGGAGGTGGCAGTTAATGATTTTCTACCTCCAAAGCACCGTTGTTGAAGCCATCCAGCACTCAATGTCAGTATATCTCGAGCAATTTAATGTATCGAATTTAAACTGACGTTATGGTAAAAATATGACACAATTTCAGTAATGAAATGCTGTCAGTCTCTTAGATTAGATAATTGCTGCTTTTGTTTTCAATTTTGTAAACATATATTATGCAATCTGCATCATATCTGATACTTTAAAATATCTTATGAATGATTTGGCGCAGGGATCTTTACGCGGAATATATTATGCACAGCTTGAGGCGATATACAAGAATGTTGTTCTCCAATCTCCATTAATAATTAATCAGAATAAGCTGCAGTCTACACAGTTATAAAATATCTTTTGATCAACTGTATCTATACTTTTATTATTATTTTTTTTTATTTAGTTAGATAATATACCCACTTGAATGGTTCATCAAGTGAAAAACCACTATCAACTGCGTTTGATATGTAATGCTTCTCATGTAGAATCCTACAAATTGAAGTGTTGACTATGGTCAAGTAAGGGTTGACTATGATCCAACACACACTAAAATATATGCAAATAGGAGTTTAGCAAGTTGTAATAAGGGTTGACTATGACGAACAGGTTTGACTAACGAGGAGATCTTAAAGAGATATTAGACGTTTGGTAATTTATTGCAATGTAAAATTCGATATAAAATAGGATATAAATATAATATGTTAATCTTTTATAAAAAATAAAATATAATTTTTATTATATTTTATAAAGTATTATATTTATGTTTTATTTTATGTCAAATTTTATATTTTAACAATATTATCATAGATATTTAGAGACTCATTGTACTCAAAACTACATTATTGTTTGTTTTTTCAGAGAAATAGTAGTAAACATACTTCTAGTTGAAAGTTATGATATCTAACTTTAAAATTCCACGAAGGAAAGTCTTGCTATCATAGGTAATTCTCTTGTACATTATAATAAGAAGATTGTGAAATTTTATTTAAGGTCAACATTAGTCATTGTTGTTATTTTAGATTGTCATATTGATTTAGAGTAGAATCAAATGAGTTCACCATAGGTAATTCTCTTGTACATTACAATTAAAAGATTGTGAAATTTTATTTAAGGTCAACATTGGTCGTTGTTGGAATTTTAGATTGTCATATTGATTTAGAGTAGAATCAAATGGGTCCACCATAGGTAATTCTCTTGTACATTACAATTAGAAGATTGTGAAATTTTATTTAAAGTCAACATTAGTCATTGTTGGAATTTTAGATTGTCATATTGATTTAGAGTAGAATCAATTATTATTATTATTATTATTATTATTATTATTATTATTATTATTATTATTATTATTATTATTATTATTAAATAAAAGATCAATATTTTTTTTCTCTCATTATTTCTTATTCGGATTATGTACTATTTTCTTAGCCTTTTCTTTCTTTTCTTTTTTTGTCGGGACTTTCTTTCCTTCTCAACATTTTATCTCTGCAATATTATTACTTTTGTAATTGATTAAAGAAACATCTAAAGTTAAACAAAAAAATATTTTTATATTTTCTGATTCCTTACATCGTTTTATTATATTGTGAATAATTTGTTCCCCTTCTTAATATATGTATATAGTTATAAAGATTTTAACAGAAAATGAAGAAAATTAAAATCACTCACTTTCTTTTACACTTATTTTTAGTAATCTTTTTGGAGATTTTTACCATATCCATCACTCGGATATTCTTTTCTAAACATTCTTTTTTCTGTTTCTTTTGTTGCACAATACTTAAAAGTTTTTGTTGATCATTATTTTTTTTGTATGGACCTTATTTATTATTATTATTATTATTATTATTATTATTATTATTATTATTATTATTATTATTATTATAGTAACCACCAAAAAAAATTTCAATTTTTCGACTTCCAAATACAACAACTCCACAAAGAATCCAGATTCTGATACACAAGATGTAAGGTTGATACATATATAAAAGGATGTAATTTGATCAAGGTACATTATTTATTAAACAGAAAATGTCAACAACAACACTACACAAGACAATGGAACGTCAAATTAAAGAGAAGAAGAAAAATAAATAAATGGGTCTCTTCTCCTTCAAATTATTCACATAGTAAAAAGGGTTTGAAACAAAAATCAAATGAAACAAAATCATATTCAACCAACCTACGTTACCCTATCAATAGTAACCACCAAAAAAGTTTCAATTTTTCAACTTCCAAATACAACAACTCCATAAAGAATCCAGATTGTGATACACAAGATGTAAGGTTGATACATATATATAAAGGATGGAATTTGACCAAGTTACATTACTTACTAAAACAATGGAACCACAAATTATATTCTTAATATCCATTAAACAGAAAATGTCAACAACAACATTACACACAAGACAATGGAACGTAAAATTAATGAGAAATTAATTAAGCTAGTTTATTTATTTTAAATTATGATAAATAAATAAATTTAAATTATTCACTTTAAAATATTATATATTAAAATTATTTTAAATAAAATTTATGTATAAATAAATTATTTCTTTAAAATTTAAAATTATTTATTTTAATTATAATAAAGTAATTATAAATGGTAAAATATAATTTTAATTATTTATTTTTTATTAATCTGACATGTTTTTTTGGCTTACCTCTCTGCGCTTCACCATGTTACCTGGTTGGAGAAATGCCCCCCACATACTTTTAACACTTTCTGCCAAAACACAATTTCAATGTTTCATAATCTATGATTTTTCTATTATTATGACCTAAACAAGCTACTATACTCACGGTTAGTACTCATAATATCTCAGGTCGAGTTAAATTTGTAAAATTTGAGTCGGATGTATAAAAAAATTGAAAGAACATGATTTGTTATAAACTTCTTTTTAGGTTTAGATATGACCATTATAAAAGTCTGTGTGAGTTATTAATCTACTTAAAAATTTATTTTATTGACCAAAACATTATTGACAAAATTATTTTATTTACTTTTTAATTAAATTTTAAATTATGCAAATTTTTTAGTAAACATTAAGGAATTAGAGGACACGAATTTAAATTGTAGTGAAGGAAAAAAACACTAATATAACAATTAATTATTAATATTAATCATTTAAAAAAAAATATATTACAACCACGAACACATACATTATGTTTAATTTTTCACTAAAAAAAAAAAAGAAAAAAACAATACAAATAGCTAACTAACAAATAAACAATAAAATTATTCTGTAGACACAAAAGTTAAAAACCAAACACCATATTCATAATATATTTGAAATACTTTTTTTTTATTAAGTTTTCTCTCTTTTTAGAATCTGACACGTTAAAAATATTAAATAAATATCAAATATACAGTGTTGAATATATGATATTAAAATTGTGTTTAAACATATTGATAATAAAAAAATGCTTTTATCGCTGTTCATGAAACCATGTGGTGGATACATTCCAGTTGGAGACACCAATTTTGGAAGAAGAAATAATCATTCATATGGTCAAATATGGTGACATTATTGACAAAAAATAAAACGAGTTTAGCAAGTGTAATAGGATATGGTCAAGTAAGGGTTGACTATGATCCAACACACACTAAAATATATGCAAATAGGAGTTTAGCAAGTTGTAATAGAGACCAACTAGTTTGACTAACGAGGAGGTCTTAAAATATTAGACGTTTGGTAATTTATTGCAATGTAAAATTCGATATAAAATAGGATATAAATATAATATATTAATCTTTTATAAAAAATAAAATATAATTTTAATTATATATTATAAAGTATTATATTTATGTTTTATTTTATGTCAAATTTTATATTTTAACAATATTATCATAGATATTTAGAGACTCTTTATACTCAAAACTACGTTATTGTTTGTTTTTTCGGAGAAATAGTAGTAAACATACTTCTAGTTGAAAGCTATGATATCTAACTTTAAAATTCTACGAAGGAAAGTCTTGGTATCATAGGTAATTCTCTTGTACATTATAATAAGAAGATTGTGAAATTTTATTTAAGGTCAACATTAGTCATTGTTGGAATTTTAGATTGTCATATTGATTTAGAGTAGAATCAACTGGATCCACCATAAATAATTCTATTGTACATTATAATTAGAAGATTGTGAAATTTTATTTAAGGTCAACATTAGTCATTGTTGGAATTTTAGATTGTCATATTGATTTAGAGTAGAATCAAATGGGTCCACCATAGGTAATTCTCTTGTACATTACAATTAAAAGATTGTGAAATTTTATTTAAGGTCAACATTAGTTGTTGTTGGAATTTTAGATTGTCATATTGATTTAGAGTAGAATCAAATGGGTCCACCATAGGTAATTCTCTTGTACATTACAATTAGAAGATTGTGAAATTTTATTTAAGGTCAACATTAGTCATTGTTGGAATTTTAAATTGTCATATTGATTTAGAGTATAATCAATTATTATTATTATTATTATTATTATTATTATTATTATTATTATTATTATTATTATTATTATTACTACTACTATTATTATTATTATTATTAAATAAAAGATCAATATTTTTTTTCTCTCATTATTTCTTATTCGGATTATGTACTATTTTCTTAGCCTTTTCTTTCTTTTCTTTTTTTGTCGGGACTTTCTTTCCTTCTCAACATTTTATCTCTGCAATATTATTACTTTTGTAATTGATTAAAGAAAAGGTTCATTGCGGTACAAACATGCTTTAAAAATGGTTGTTGGTTCGCAGACTGCAGCAACCTCGTACCAATTACAACTTGGTCAGCCTTGCAATTCAATAGCATAGACTCCGTAGAGGTCAATATAAGTGTAACGTGGATGCCTCGTGCTTTGCTCAATTTAATCAAGTTGGTATTGATATGTATATTAGAGATGGTGGGGATAGTTTTGTGCTTGCAAAAACGAAATGGTGTTCCCTGTTATATTTTGTGCTTGAGGGGAAAGCAATTGGACTTCTTGGTGCTCTTAAATAGTTTGTGAGTTACAATTAGAAGTAGTGGATTATGAGTTGGAGTAGAAAAGCGTCATGGACAAGCTCCATTCTAATGATGTAGATGTCTCGAAATTAGTGTCGAGTTATTCTTTCCTCAAATTTTAGAAAATCTTCGGTATAGTTTATAGCAAGCCAAAAAGGTAGCTCATATGTTGGCAAGGTTAGCACTATATTGGGAAATCAAGAGATATATTTTAAAATAATTTCAAAATCATTCTCAAGAGCGGAGAATTATTCATTACCATGGATCTCGCAAGAACAATATTTCACATCAAATTTATATGTTTATCTCTTGCAGCGTTGAAGAGGACACAAATCACTAACACCACGATCTCGTAGCGTCTCTACTTAGTCTGTGTGAACGGTTGCCTTAGAATGAGCGAGTGCTAGCTGATAGCTACAATGATTCTAAGATCAGGTAAGAGGGACACAATATATATATATATATTGAAAATTTTGAAAGTTTAATGATGTTCATCGAAAGTTTTGAAAATTTCATTTTTTAAAAAAGATTTACATTTCGGAACTTTTCACATGAATGAAATTTTTGTATAAATCTAGAAAAATCTGTTTGGGGTGTTCCAAATTGCTAGAAGCTTTTGAAAAAATTTGGAAACAAGTATTTCGAAAGTTCAACATAAATGAAACTTTTGAAAAATATATTGTTGAAGAGTTGGAAAAATTCATTTATGAGCTTTGAAATTTAACAAAAAAGTTCGAACATTATACTTACATGTGCTTCAAAAATTTCGAGATCTGAGAATTTTTTATGAGGTTTTGAAATTTTCGAACGAGT
Organism: Cicer yamashitae; assembly: GCA_037974755.1. Lineage (NCBI taxonomy): Eukaryota > Viridiplantae > Streptophyta > Magnoliopsida > Fabales > Fabaceae > Cicer > Cicer yamashitae. The sequence goes on along the minus strand of JBBPBQ010000001.1, from coordinate 3,326,338 downwards.
TAATGAAGAAGTAAAGTGAATTTTTTCCCCAATTTTATATATAATAAAAAAAATAGTAAAATGGTCTTTTCACGTGTTTTGAGGTGGAAGGTATAGATGATGGGTGAGTGGTAGATTTCTCGACATAATATGATATAAAGCAGAATAAAAATATCATAAAATAGTGATAGAATAAACATTATCTTATCCCATGTTTAATATGCACATGATAACCAACTATTTAACATTATTTTATCATGTGTTTGATAAACTAATAATCATGATATGATATAATATATATCATATTTAAATGACAAAATTATCAATGTGAAATAATTATATACAATATTTATCAAATAACTTACACAATACTTTTAATTTTATAATTTTAAATAATGATTTATTAGATTATAAAAAATGACAAAACACAAAAACAAAAGAGAAAATGACAAAATTACTCTTGTCATAAACTATACATATTTTTTTTAAATTAACTATTAGTATTTTTGTTTTAAATTAATATAAAACTTTATTCTTTTTTATTAATATTTATATTTTATTAAATTTCAATTTTGTATATATTAAATTATATTTTATAAAAGTAACTGTTTGAATTATTATTCTTATCATATCTTGCTGATTTCTAACCCAACTCATATTTAAGATAAAAATTATAAATGTAGAGACATAATATTATAAAGTTCATGAATCATATCATGTTAATTTATCAAATATTAATTGAGATATGATACAATAAATATATTATATTTTATCTCTTATTTTATCTTTCATACAAAGTTTTAATATAAAAGCTATTTTCCATTGTCAATCATAATCTGTATATTTTTTATGAAAAAAAAAGTTAAATTTTTATCGTGATATTGATAGTATGCAGATTTAATCTCAAAAGAAACAAAACTTTTCTTTTTTCTTTTCTAAATTTTAATTTTAATTTCTCTTATGAATCATAAAATTCAACAAATCTGCACAAAATCTCTATGAGTGAGTTGTGTTAGTCAGCGGTGACGGTGTACATGAACAGTGACAAGGAATCAAAATATTTATTTTTATTAGATAATTCCAAATCCATGTCCATCATTTTATTCTCTATTTTGAAGATTGTTTCCACTAGATTATTACAAAGAGACACAGTGGGACATGGAAGAGTTGTAATACGAGATTTATTAATATTAATAATTATGAGACTTAATTTATTTAAAGGGTATCTCATCTCTAAATAAGATTTTCAATAACTATTAATTTGATATCTAATCTATTATTCTCTAATTTGATTTGTACTTTCTTAACAAATATCTTTATTTAGGACATTTGTTATGTGTCATATAATAAATAGCCTACCAAGTATCATTAATTTATTTTTTCAATTGCTTTAAAAGTATCAAAGACTACATTGATGCATTAATGATAGTTTAAGATCACAATTGTCTTTTACCTTTCTAAACATCAATAATGTTGGACATTTCTTCTTCTTTTGTTCAAGATTGTAGAAAAATAATCTTATTTTGGTCTTTTTCTAAAATAATTATGTCTTTTATTTTGTAAGTCTAATACAATTGTACTTTTAATTAAGTGTAAAATATA